>JAVLVB010000913.1:1515056-1529050 GCA_032876305.1 Orestias chungarensis
AGCTTATTTTACCGCGCTGGTTCTTCCTCTCCTGCTTCAACTCAGACATGTTTTGGTCTCAGATGTTCACTTAAAGAAGACTTTCCTACATTTTCCCGCTCCGCCATCTTGCTCAGGGCAAATGTGTTTATGCCGCCTTAGCCATGCGCTAGCAAAACAAGGCTAACGATTGGCCGATTTCTTCTTCTACTGCTCCACTGGTAGATCACAGAGTTAGGTAGCTCATTACCGCCACCTGGTGACTGTATATATAACAGATTGTGTTAAAAATCGACGGCCTAGAGTAAAACGTGATTATGAAGCAACTAATAAATTAGCCGTCAGCTATTTTAATCATCAATTTCAATTGATTAAGTAAGTTAGTTCAGCTCTAATTAAATCCCAAAATTATACGTCTTTAAGAACGAATGTTTTTTTTTGTTTGGGGGGGGGTGATTTTCCATCCCAGACATTCCATCTTCGCCAGCAACACGTCCTCGCTGCCCATCACCGACATCGCCAGCGCCACCAGCAGGCCGGACCGATTCGGAGGCCTTCACTTCTTCAACCCCGTGCCGATGATGAAGCTCGTGGAGGTCGGTCACGCGGACACAAATCGGTTTCCTTTGGGTCAGAACCAACTGGAACTAAAGCCACTGTACTGGACCGGTTAACATCTGGGAATAAACCCAGTATGTTACAAAGTGACCAACATTGACTGATCCCGATGTTACGGCCGATAAATTACACATTCCTAATTTAAGTGTCTGACGTGTTTTCCACATCTGATCATGGGTCAGTTTCTGGTTCTGCATCCCGCCTGAATATCGGACTAGTTTCCGAACTAATTATGGGGGGAGATTCCTGTCAAAAAGGTGCATGTACATCTCTAACATTAGTTTTCGTATTTATACGAAGTTCTTGTACCCAAAGTTTTGCTGAAATATTTTTGAGTCTTGAGAGCATGAATCTAAAAGCTGTGAGTGCAAAGTCTTATGAATACAACTCAAATTTTTACGACTACAAACTCTTCCTTTCTCAAATTCGATGTCTGTGGATACGAGTAAAAAAACTTACGAGGACGTCACAGGGCGGAGTAATCGATCCGCGATCACATCAAACACAGCCCGCCCCTGGAGGAGCAACCACTTGTTTATAAAGAGATAATTATTGATCTTACCTGTGATGCTTCACCTGAGGCAGTTGCTCCGACTGGTCCACTGTCATCTGCTGTGTTTGATGTGATCGCGGATCGATTAATCTGCCCTGTGACGTCATCGTAACAGTTTTTTACTCTTACCCACAAAGTTGAGTTCGTGTCCACAGAGAAATTAAGAGTTCATAGTTGTTAAAATTACAGTTGTATTCATAAGACTTTGCACTCACAGCTTTTAGATTCATACTCGCATAAAAACTAGAGTTTTAGGTACAGAAACTTTGTTGATCTACGGATGTTACAGTTGTGCACCTTTTTGACAGCGATCTTACTCCATAACCAATAGCATCTGATATTTTTTCGTAAAATGCTTTTTTTTTTCCTGTTTCCTGGTCGACGTTTTGATGCCTTTCTTCCCCCGCAGGTCGTTGCGACGTCGGCGATCAGCCAGGAGGTGTTCGATTCCCTCCTGGGCTTCAGCAAAGCGCTGGGAAAAACGCCGGTGTCCTGCAAGGTGAGACGGGTCAGCCAGGCTCTGGCGGGAGTCCGCGGCTGACCCAACTCTCACGCCTGCCCTGTGTTTGTTCAGGACACGCCCGGGTTCATCGTGAACCGGCTGCTGGTCCCCTACATGATGGAGGCGCTCCGGCTTCACGAGAGAGGTCGGTCCCCGTCTCCCTGCCCTTCAAAGCCGTCGCCATGGTTTCGCTTCAGCCCCCGTCTCTTCCTCCAGGTCACGGATCCAAAGAGGACATCGACATCGCCATGAAGCTTGGTGCCGGGTATCCCATGGGACCGTTTGAGCTGAGCGACTACGTGGGACTGGACACGCTGAAGTTCATCATAGACGGCGAGTAAACCCTTTACGTGCCTGAGCGCTCCTTTAATTTCAAACATCGGGATGTAAACGAGCGTCTCTCTCCCCCCCCTGGACCTTTAGGCTGGAGCGAACAGGATCCGGATAACTCGCTCTTCGCTCCGAGCGAGCTCCTCAACAAGCTGGTCGAAGAGGGAAAACTGGGTAAGAAGACGGGAGAGGGATTCTACAAGTACAAGTGATGGGATGGGGATCTGCTCCGGGAATCCAACCCTGGAGAAACAACCGGTCAAACGGTCGAGCCTCCTCGGTCGTTAACGTCCTTCTGAATGAAACAGACACTTTGAAAATCTGCTGCTGGTGATTTTTGTTGTCTTTTCTTTGAGTGACACGTTTTAGATTATTATAGAAAATAAATCCAGTCTTGTTTGAAATCTGTTTTCCGTTCGTTCGTGTGGTTCTAGATCAAGAGTCTGAAACCTGCAGCGGACACTAGTCATTCAATTCAATCAAAACTGGTAAACAAGATGTTTTTAAGTCTGATTATTAAAATGCTGATTATAGTGGCCTTTCAAATGATCTTTCATGAAACTGTTTCAAGTAACTTCCACAACAGACTATCTCTAAAATCATATTCCACTAAATTGTAACCATTGTAACGTAAATGTGTACATTAGCATATATACCGCGATGATTTATGGGGGGAAAACTGAAGGATAATAAGAAACATTTAATATAGATATACTGCAACTTAAATTAGGAAGCAAAAAGTCACAAATTGTGGTTTTAAAAGAATTAAAGTATTTAATAGAATTTAACAGTTTAAGATCATATGATACAGTAGATTTTAAAAGGTGGTTAGTAAACTGTTGTTTGCAGTAAACCGTTGATTCTGTTTTCTATAATGATTCACAAACGTTGAGTCGGCTGAATAGAATCAGAATAACGATTCTTAGTCTTGTGAAGTTGTTTAGAGTTAAGCTACACTAAGCAGTTCAATAGACTGTTAGAAAACATGAAGCCGTGCCATAAGACGCTGTAACAAAGGTTAGCTGCACAATATTAGAAGATCTGCCGATGGCAATAATATTGGTTGATAATTCGATGTTGATATTTTCTCTTAGTGTTCTTCTCTCCATAGTAACCACACCTGGCCTGGCGTTCTGTTAGCTGAGACAGCTTTTTGATGAGAACATGGGCTGAGATGCTTCCAGTGACGTTCTACAACTGCTGCTATAAACTCTTTTATTTCAGTATCCTGTGCTTCTAATTTAGTTTTCTGTCTCTTCAAACCTCCAGTCGGTCGTGGCAGATGGCTGCTTGTACTGAGCCTGGTTCTGCTGGAGATTTCTTCCTGGTAAAGGGGAGTTTTTCCTCTCCACTGTCGCTACATGCATGCTCAGTATGAGGGATTGCTGTAAAGTCAACAGCAACACAAGCCATTGTTTTTGTCTGCTGATTCCAGAGGAGTGAATGCTGCAAGTCAATGACTCGATGCAATCTGCTTAGATTGGAAACTTCTTAAATTGATTTGTTTATGATGTATCTTTGATTTTAATTGATTTTCTTGTAAAGTGCCTTGAGACGACATCTGTTGTAAATTGGCGCTATAGAAATAAACTGATTCTTGATTCTTAAGGACACTCAGCGGATTGACTTGCAGCATTCAGTCCTCCGGGATCAGCGAGGCGAAACGACAGCTTGTCTTTGACTGTACAGCAATCCCTCATACTGAGCATGCATGTAGCGACTACGGAGAGGAAAAACTCCCCTTTAACAAGAAGAAACCTCCAGCAGAACCAGAACCGGGCTCGGTGTGAGTGACTGTCAGCTGCGAACGACCAAGGTTTGCATAAACCCACACTGACTCAGTAATTATGGAGTAGTAGTTATTATCTTGGCTCTTTGCTTCTGATCGTTAGGTTGGAAGACAAATTATTCCTACATGCTGATGTTTAGGGAACTAATCCAGTTCCAGCTTAAAAAATAAAAACATCCACAGCATGCTTGTGCTTTGGATGTGTTTAGCTCGTTTTTCTGCAGATATAACCGATGGAGTCGTCAGGCGTGGTTGATCTTCCACATGCTTCGGTCTCGTAGCATGTGGAAGGAACACTGAATAGTTTCCGGATGCAGTTTGGTTGAAAAACGGACTGCAGCCTAAAGGAAAACGCTGTTTTTCTGTTAGTTTTGTTTTTTTCTCTCAACAAGAAGAAAAAAGTTCCACAAAACCAAAATCGTGTTTGGTTAATTACGTCTGTCTGAGCGGTAAAGTGTGTAAACTCATCAGGAAAGTATTTTCCCCCTCCTTCCTGGTTCAGAGTGTGCGCTGTGGTTTCTCTGTAGTGGTTGGAGGGAATCAAGAGGAACCCGACCGCCACAAACATCTGCAGGAGCTCTGTAGCTCCGCACAAACAATAGTTACTTGAGAGACTTGAGTCGGTGATTTTTGACCTGGATCCTAGAAAGAGATTTCCAGATTGATCTCAGGTGAATTCTGGAAGCACAAAATCTGAATTTCTGCCTTTACTTCACAGAGAGAAAACCAGATGTTTATGTGCAGTAGCTCCAACAGAAGCAGTCAGACCAGGAGACCCTGTCTACTATCGGGATGTGGCTTTGAAACAGTTAAAAACAGATCGTTGGCTGGGTATGGGGATAAAAGGCGGCCTGTGGAGCTAGGATCTTCTCTCTCACCTCAGTCTAAAGCAGGGGTGTCCACACTTTATATGTGCACACGCACACACACCCTACTCACAAAAAGTATATTTGGCTGGCGGGTTGAATTTCAGGATGAGGCCAAAATGCATTCAAACCTTAACAGGTGAACTCAATGTGAACTTCTCTAAGCTTTTGAATGCACCTGTCCAACTGTTAAATGTTTATTTTGCTTAACTGCAAAAGTCACAACAGGTGTTTGGTCCTGGAATCCACCAATAAATGTCCTGGTTCTACTACAGCTGGTGTTTAAACAGTCGTCCTCATCAGGCTGTTCACATTGAGACATCATGAGACCAAGACGACACCTAACAATGGATCAACAGTACCTGGCTATTGCAATGCTTCAAACAGGACGTTCTCAGACGGACGTGGCCACTGAGCTCAGAGTGTCACAGAGTGTCATCAGCAGGTTAACAGAGATACAGAGAGACTTGAAGAGTAAGAAAGAAGTAGAAGTGGACGTCCTTTGGCCTCATCCATGCTGATGACTCTACATTGTGAACAATGTCCTGAGAAACCTGATGATGAATGCAACTCAACTCCAGGCACGTTTAAGGGAGGTGAGAGGCACCCAAGTGTCACGTCAGACCATTGGAAGCCGTTTACATGAGCGTGGTCTGGGTGCTAGACGACCTGCAAGGGTACCTGAACACACCAGCAGGCACAGGCGTCATCATCTTGCATGGGCCAGGGAGCATTTACGCTGGACGAGGGACCAGTGGGCCTCAGTGCTGTTCTCTGATGAAAGTCGATTCACGTTGAGCAGAAATGATGTTGGAGATGTCAAGCAGAGATCTATGCATCAGCCACTGTTGTCACCAGACGAGCTTTTGGTGGTGGGGGAGTCACAGTGTGGGCAGGTGTGTCCAGTCTGTATAGAACTGCCCTACACTTTGTGAATGGTACAGTGACAAGCCCATACTACCTGAATAACATCATTAATCCAGTGATTGTGCCCCTACATGAACAACACAGGCCTAATTTCATCTTCATGGACGACAACGCTCCAGGGTGTCAGGGTTCCTGCCACCCTCCTCAAAGTTTTCTAGTGCCGGTTAAAGCGATACGGACCCCCTCAGGCCATGACAGAGGTGTCATTCAGCGAGCTGTAAATCAACGCATGATCACAAAAGTTATGAAAATATGTTATGAAGGTGGAAAAGTTACAGTGTTGCTTTAATTTCTCTCCATTTCTGCACAACTGTTGTCTCAAGTTTTGTGTGGTGAGCAGCCGGAAGGATTTTTTTTGTTATGGAAGGTAATCATAGCAACAAGTTGGTGTTAAAACTAAGAGCAGCTGTTTAGCATCAGAGAAGATCAAACAATAGCTCAACCTCAGCCCCAAATCCCACATGAGTTAAGAAAAAGACGGCTGGGAGAACAACAATGAATTTTTCAACTCCATCCACTGCAACAGTAAATGTGAGATCGCTGAGCTTCTGCAGATCAGTGAGCAAAGAAAAAGGATTAGTCATCAAATAAATAACATTACACACAACCTGGAGCATGCTCTTCATCAGGCGTCTCTAGGTCAGCCGTAGTGCTGAACGATGCATCGCTTTCAACCCAAAATCACGGTCTCAGACGACACGATTTTGTTCGTGTTGGTCAAAGCTGCGTTCTTTTTCTCAGTGCTCCATTAATTCGTCAATAATAATCATTTTTGATTCCCATGCCGGGCAGAAAACTGATGCGCACGCATACGTTGTTTACGTTAGCTTTGCTTTAGCAGTCTTAGAAGTTATAAGATTACTCAAACAAGGAGTGGGAGATGGTTTGTGTTCGCATTCACTAAAGATGGAAAACCCGTAAACAAGCTGGTCTGGGAGCTGAAACACAGTCATGCTGTTGGTTAAAAGTGTTGAAAACGGACACATTTTGGGAATGCTAACTGTTATTAGCACAGAAGGACGCTCAATGGAAGACTTTGACTCATCCATCATATGCACGACTTTTGCTTTTTAGAGATTTTAGTGAAATTTTGTTCTGCCTCTGTAGCACCAGTGCTGTAAGCTAAAAAAAGTTTGCGTACAGCCCTGTCATTCTTGCATTATCTTAATGGAATTGATTGGAACGCGACTTAAAGAAAAATCGTGATCAGGAAAATCGCAATTTTTACTTTTTCATAAAATTCCTTCAGCCTCGTCAGCCATAATACAGGTGATCATTCCTGCACATCAGGATCTACAATAAAGCTTTCAATTTGAATTTAAGCAACAAAATTTAATTTCCCTTTGGGTTAATAAGTTTTCTTTTTTTATTGAATATGAAAAGCTGCTAGAACAAGCCGTGTTATTATGCCAGACAGATTAGTTTCTCATTTCATATGTACATCATAAATGTCACATTCAAGCTACAGAACCTAACATTGTCGTTTAACATTGAAAAATCTGGTAATTCAGTCAGAAGGATATAAAAATATCACCTTAAATATCGAGAAAGCTAAAGTGGCAAATATGACCACCAGATGGCGCTGTTACACCAAAAATGCAACAAGATCCAATCAACATCCAGAATGAAAAGATAATTTTTATGTCTGTCCTGTAATCAACATGTTCATGTCTTTAAATCTATACAATATTTGCACAATAGTGTTTTTGTTGCGCTCTCTTTCTTCCAGCTTTAAAGCACATTAAGGTTGGAGTTTCAGCTCGGATGTTTGTCTTTTTTAACCACACGACTCATCAAATGAGACAATGGTGCCTTTTTATTTTCATAAAAAAAGGAAAATAACAAATGAAAACTTTTAAAACAATTCAAATATGAGTTCTTGGGGTGCAAAATCCTCCAAGATAACAGTAACCCGAAATATAATAATTAAAAAAATTATTTTGTCAGGTAATACTAAAATAGAGCATCAAAATAATAAAAGAAAAAATGTTACAGAGATGGAATAAACAACATGGCAAAAAGGACGGCATTATTAGCTACCAGAGAGAGTGAAAAGACAAAAGGTCCATTGCAATAAAAGAAAGACTGTCAAGTGCTGGGTTAAATATATATATCTGCTTCATTTGTCATGTTTCAGAGCAATAAAATATAGGCTGTTACTCCTGCCCGTGTCTTCGATGTAGCCTGCAAAAATATCCAGAAAAATCCAACAAATCCTGACAGTTTCGAAAAAGTACACACACAGCGAGCGCCTATGTTACATCCGAGCCGACCCTAGCTCACTATTTGTTACAAATAGTTATCAAAAGAAGCCGCGAGTTTCGATTTAGCGAGACGCTCCAAACAAGAAAAAATGGCTTTCCTGCGTCCAAAAGCTTATTTTCATATATACCACTATAAAAAAAACAAAAACAAAAAAATCACTAAAATATACACCGAGAAGATGGAACGAGATACAAAAAAACGAAGCATTCAAAATAAAAATTCAGTCTAAAGCAAAACGAGAAAGAGGGAGTCAAAATGTTGACCCCCCCCCTGCCCCGGGCAGCGGCACCTTAAAAGCTCAGGGAACGTTTTTGTGAGACGAGATGAGATCCCTCAGTCTTCCTCTAGTGCAGAACCACGAAAAACAACGAGGCGTTTGGTCGGCCGGGTGGAAAACCCGAATGTTCTCAAAAAAAAAACAAAAAAAACATTTCCAGTAAGAGGTGGAGGAAATGGATGGGGTGGGGGGTGCGGGGGTAATGGACTATACAAAAGAGACTGGTGACAAAATAATTTAGAATAAGTTAGTGCCGGTGGAGGAGTCTGTGCTGCGGTTGTTCAGTGCAGTGACCTCGGAAATGAGTAGATAGCCAAGTGGGGGGGGTTTCTGGTGAGGGGAGGCGTTCCAGGGGTTTAGGTGTGAGGGGTCACATGATGGTGCTCCTGCAATTCATGATTGTCTCGTTCAGTTCAGAGTCTCCAAAGCAGAAGCGCCTTCGGGAGGTGCGTGAGGAGCCGAAACTCTTCCCGTGGGGCTTCAGTTGAGGGGGGGGGTGAGGTGGAGATGGGGGCGGACGGGTGGGGCGGGGACATGGGGGGGTCCTCTGAGAACTGGAGGCTTCAGGTTGGAGATCTTAGGAATCTAGCAGGCCTCCATCTCGAGCAGTGGTCCCGTCGCTGCCGCTTTCGCTTTGCAGGTGGAGAAGTTGTTCCTCTTTCCTCCTGAGGAATGATCAAAACACAGGAGAGGATTTTTAAACGTTGTTCACACTCCAGACAAACGCCCCCCCCCACAAGGCATGCACACGCTCTGAACTGCACAGGTCAGAGGTCACCGTCAGGATGTGGGCCGGCCCGGCTTTGATGTGTGAGGCTGACACAAGGCGCTGCCCCGACCCGGTCAGCAGAACCTCTCCGTTTTTACCATCTAGACAGAACTTGCAACATTTAATCTGCGGCGGGAAAAACCAGAACACAAATCCAGCTGGTTTTCTCTGAATTATGCAGCAAAAACCTCAGGAAACTAGTGTCCCTGTTTAACTGGCCATCTGGTAACCCCCAGCCCAGCCCATGGCAGCTCGAACTGGTTTTAAACTAGTGTTGGCAGGAAGGTCCTGGCTCTTTAAGGTTAGAAAGCTTCTCTCACTTGTTTTTAAATGCCTCTACTTCCTCGGCTACGTTCACGCACCAGTCAGCTCTGAAGAACGAGATCCTCAACTTTTCACCCCAGAAATGCAAGCAGTGCTGCTTCCCCGGGGTTTTTAACAGCTTAGGGCAAGTTCAGTTCAAGAATTACAGGACTGTTACGACCAATTCAATACCGATTATGGCTCTTTAAGGATCAGCGGAAACCCTGCTTACTCATTTGGAAACAATGGTTTTCAAAGTGTCAGTTTCAACAGTCATGTTATATCGTCTACAACTTCTTCTCTATTGACCTGAGGACACGCAGCAGTAGAAAGCCAGATGTGGTAAATTTGGACACGAACAAGGTCTGAAGAAAGCAGTGCCCAGTTAACCGTTCTTTTTTTTTCTCAGCCTCCTTAGTCTTGTTCTGATCTTGTGACGATCTAGTAACAGACGGCAGATATTGCAACACTGTGTGACCGAGGTCACATTTAATTACAAGTATGAATAACTACACCAGAAAAGAGAAGGCATCGAGACCTGTTGTGAGATCATAGACCTTCCTTTTTGTTTTCTGGATTTGCATGGCGACAGATTTTAAACAAGGTGATACTTGGATTAATGGTGGAAACAGACGTTTTAATTCTGCCACTGAAGTAAAAGGCCGGTTTAAAGAGCGTTTGTGTGTCTAAACTCTAGACCTCGGTGTTCAGACGCAGCACTGCGACCAGGAGGTTCATATCAAGCAGGATTCATAAACAGCAGTTCATATTAAAAGACTTGTGCCTGATCCTTCCAGCTGGCAGGGAGTTGAGTTCGCTCATGGCAACATGGGTGAGCGCCTCTTTAGCGACCAACTAAAGATTTCTCTATTCTGAACGTCTTGCTTCTGCAACCTAAAAAATCTGATGTAGAGCAGAGCTACAGTGAGCTATTTAGGTCTGTTCCTAACTGAGTGCAAAACACAATTTCAAACAACTTCATTTAACACAGAGTTGACATTGGTGTGAACTATGGAATCACACTGATTGCATTGTTGGACAGTGAGCATTGGCGAAGACTAAGCACCAAGATGGCAAGGAGGGAATACCGAACAAAGGTTCGGGTCTTGATGATCAACTGAAACTACGTACAATTATGTTGCGTTCACATCGAAAGCCTCTGGAGGAACAAGAGCGTCCAGTTTACATGCAAAGTCAGTGTAAATACGCGTCTAGGAGCGCCAAAAAGTCTCGTGGGGCGTTATGAGCGTCAAGACCAGAGCGTTTGGAGCAATTTGGGAAAACTGAACTTTCGCCACTGGACGCTTGAGCGTGAACCAATCAGAGAGCGCCTTCTATGATGGAGGATAGATTTACTGTTGCTGTTTTCACTAATTCGAGTGAAATGAACCTAGTGCAGAAATTGAGACCCTCGTCAGCGCAGCCCTCGGAAAGCTAATGAATTTTTCCGGTAGTTACAGACATGGCGACAAGGCAGCCGACAATGAGGCTCCCTTACTTTTTTTTATTAAATTAAGCCGCTCTCTAAATTTAATCCGCCATTGTACAAAAAAAATTAAATCACTGAAGAGACATGAAGTCCGACCGCATAAAACAAGAAGTGGGGACGTGTCTGACACTAAAATGTCCATAAAAAAGTACACGCGTCCAACTCCAAGCGTTTTGGATAAATTTTAGATAGTCGTGAACGCAGCGTTACGCAACAACATACAAATCTCCTTAATAGTGTAGTAGAGATAAACCCATTTTTTTTATCTTTTATATCGGAGCAGGATTGCAAACATGTATCAAATCATTTATTTTGAGAAAAAAAACTAGATTTTTGCATCAAAACGAACCTCATTCATTAGAAAACCCAGTTCAATCTAAAGAACCCCAACCTAACAGCTTGATGCTGCCACAACCATCTATCTTCCTGTAGGTGTGGCGTCTCGTTGCGTTGTGATAGATTCATAACTTCCAAACACAAAGGTCTATAAGTTTATCTAAACCCTACTTGAAGATGCTCAGGAAACCGGTCCCTCGCTTGTTTGTCAAACTCTTCTTGTTCCTCGTGTGATCCAGGCTGACATGTCAGCGTCGGCTTTGCCCATTGACGAGCAATAAGCGAGAGTTATTTTAGACCGTAAAGGGAATCGGTGATCAAAGTGGAAAGGCAGAGACAGACAAACGCGGTTGAGTCCTGCGGATCGCTCGCTGCAACTTAACACTTAAAGCTACGTATCCGGTATCAGCTAGTAATATGTCATAATCTATATTATTATTATTAATGCATATGTTGTTTTTCCTTATGGTATTTTCTCCATGTCCCTTGTATTTCACACAGACCCGAATAAATTTCAAATTAAGTTTTTTTTACATGCATTTTGAGTGGAGAAAGCTGAAAGCTGTAACGCTCCACTGGTGAAGGTAAATCTGTTGGGGCTTCACATTCACGGCACTCGGACAACAATTTTAATTACCACAGCGAATAAAAAGATTTTAAAGTCTTAAAGAACCAACACAAAGATGGCCGACTGCTTTAAGGCAGGCGGATGAAAGAGAGAGGCCACCTTTCCAGAGGAGTTTCCCCCCCGAAAGAGAGAGAGAGAGGTCTGTCGCTTTCATTCACCTCCACCGCTCTCCCTCTTTTCATCCCAGGATCTGAAAGACGGCCCCTGCACCCAGTTTCCTGGGGAGCGTCAACCCCCCCCCCCTGCGGCGGACATGAAACGCGCCAACCTTCCTGCCTGGGGAAGAGTCCCGAGGTCTCCGGGCGACCTCGTTTGAGGAGGGGAATATAGAAAATGCAGGTGGCCACAGCAGGGCTGGTGTTTGGCTGTAGGGCTTCACAAGGTCCGGCCGACAAACGGCTGGATTCAGGAGCGGCTTGACCCGTCCCGCCTCCCTCCTCTGCCTCCTTCTACACTACCGCTCAAGAATGCTCGCTGGATTCCTTCCCTTTATTTTTCATGCAGGAAATGAAGTGCTCCTCTGTTCATGGGGTTGTTTCCCTCTCCTCCGATTCCTTTGGCTTTACGCAATGAACGGATGGAGGGGAGAGGGGGGAGGAAGAGGTCTCCCCCAGTGTTTGAAGTGTGGGAGGTTAAGATAACTGGCAAAGCCTCGTGCCTCAATCGACGCTTTCACCTCCCCGGACGAATCAAAGCACCCACAGCTGGGTCCCTCCCCCCCAAACCAGAGAGCTGTTTTTTCTCCTTGGAACCGTTGAAAAGGAAAAAACAGAGTCGACAAATTACTCTAAAAATAAGTGAGAAGAGGTGTGAGAAGCAGAAGCTGAGGTCCGGGGAGGGGGGGGTGATCGTCAGTTCTTCAGGCCTTCTGAAGATCTTTCAAAGGTTTCCCTTTGACTTTGCTCATTTTATTTATTTTTTTGCTCCTAGGGTTCCCAAAGTCTGGAAAAGTGTGAAAGTTTGATCTGAGTGTGCACAAGCAAGAAGCAAGGGAGGTTTGTGTAATCAGTTTTTGATTTGATTCCTCGCTTCCATGTTGACTTGTTTCCCAAACTATCTCCCTCTGGCATTTTACTTCTAAGTGACACATCGACCATGACGTTCATCCATCCGTCTGTCCGTTCACCCAGCCAACTGTCCATTTATGCAGCCTCTCCTTTCCTATACACATCCATACGTCAAATATCCTATTTATGGCTGTAACACTGCGGTTCCACTGATCCATGCCTTCCTTCCATCTTATTTAACCAACTTGTTGCTCCAGATCCACAAGTGGCTAAATGTTGTTTCTAAATATAAATATTTTAAGAATTACATGCTGCTTAAGTGTTTTTCTTTTTTTTTGTTGTTGTTTAGAAATGAATTATATCTTTGGGAGCTCTGAAGTTTCCTTATAGTAGATTTCCTTAGAAAAAGGAGAGATGTCACACTTGCAGCTCTTAATTTGCCCTTTTTGGATGAACTCAGGGTAGAAATGTGCTCTGTGGACTGTAAAGGCTACAGATAATCTGTTTGGTTATTTAGCATTTTTAAGTTTGGTAAAACAGTCTTAAAGTTGAAGTAAAATCAGCTTTACTTTCCAACGCTAACCTGTAGGGGGCAGCAGGGCGCCAGAGACTCAGGTTGTGGTCAGGAAAAGAGGAAGTAAACATTAATTTTTCTCCTCGTGTAGAACGTTACTTAACTGGCTCGTCTGAAGTAAAAGGTGGGAAGTCATTTGTTTTCCGTTCACTTAGATTTTAATAGCTGATGGTATGCTAGCTTGAGGAGCTACTCGTTTTTTTTATTTTATTTTATTAAAATACAGATTTGATTTTAAAATGATTATTTTGAGAGCCACTGGACGGAAACATGCCTAATTTGCGATCCTTTTTTTTATAGTAGCACGATCACTGTTCGCTATAGAGTCTTTCACGCTCGCTTGAGGTGGGAGACGGAAAAAATGTTTGGCAAATGAGTTCTGACGTGACTTTTTCTACTAGTTCCTGGTTAATTACATCCAGGCGTGACGTCAAGTCGACGTTTGAGCGAATTCTGCTTTGCTAATCAGCCTTTTTTATTCACCAGATCTATAGATCTATAGATCTCAGATCTAGATCCCTAATAAAGAGTTTTTTCTTTTCTTGTTTTTTTGTTTGCTCAATCGTCCCTTGGATGAAACCAGAGTTTGTGTTGACAAAAGGCTGTTTCCTAACAATAAAAGTCAGACGAGTTGAAACTAAGAGGGGACAGATGAGGAAGGGAAGCTGAACGAGGTCTGACTGTGGTTAAAACGGGGTACGGTCACCAGAAACCCCAAACCTCAGGCATGCGTGGGTGAGACTCCGAGCAAGGGGAGGAGGGGGGTGAAAGGGGAGTGGGGG
>JAVLVB010000913.1:1558076-1571596 GCA_032876305.1 Orestias chungarensis
TATATATATATATATATATATATATATATATATATATATATATATATATATATATATATATATATATATATATATATATATATATATATATATATATATATATATATATATATATATATATATATATATATATATATATATATATATATATATATATATATATATATATATATATATATATATATATATATGTATGTTTATATATATATATGTATGTTTATATATATATATATATATATATATATGTATATATGTATGTTTTATATATGTATATATATATATATATATACATTTTTTTATGGGCAATTTTAAGTAGAAATGTTGCAAAACTCACTTGTGACATTTTTAAAGTTTAGTGAAAATCTGCAGGACGATAAGACAGGCACATGGCATCAAGAGAAGGATCTGGCTTTCAAACGCGGTCAGACAAACAATCTGTCGTTTGAAAATCTGAAAAATTAAGAAAACGAGTTTATGGTTCTGGACTGAAACCTAAAACACTTGAAACGGCCTTTTTTTGCCTAAAAATCAGATCTGCAACGAATCATGGGGCAACATGAGCTAGTTAGCAGCTTCCTCCAATAACTTGAACATCCAGTTATTAAGCTTAGGTGGGAATTACTTTAACCGTACAATTTCAGGCAAATTGGGATGGATTATTTCTCCCCTTAATAAATGAAATGACTCCAAACTTGCTTTGTGTTTTTATGACAAAAAGGAAATAAAGCACTGGATTTGGGAGCACTATTGTTCTTCCTTTGTTTTCCATCAGACTCATAAAGCTACAGTTCAGTTATTTTTATTGCTCTAATTTGTTAAAAACTGAAATTATTATGGATTATTATGGCCTGATCGGTGCATCTCTACCTCCTCCGAGCCGCGCTTAACGATGTTACCATGAATGCAGCCCCTCTGGTGCGGGTTTTAATGAGCCCCGCTCTGCGCCGCGGCGTCAGCCAGCATTCACGGCGGTGGATCAGCCTCTCAAGTCGCATAAAGAGACTAAACAACAGCATCGGCGGCCTGCGACTCCACATGTGAGCGGATTAACTGGTCAGGAGTAGCGACGACCCCCGCCTTTTACCCTGGAATTAGTCATTAATCAAACCCCAAGTTTGTGGATGTCCTTGTATCCAGCCGCACACGCCCCAGCTAAGATCTGAATGGTGGGCGAAGAACCATTTGGATCTGATCCCCCCTCCGATTAAAACGGCTTTTCTCTGAACACAGAAGCAGGGAACTCCTGAAGAACCTCTCCAAGGAACCGAGCGGTCCTGAGGAAAGCCCCGCCCACTTCAATTAGCTTTGTGACGACGACGGGAGGGTTTAGCAGAAACAAAACACCCCCCCATACGTCCTAACAAGTGGTAATTTCAACAACACAAAAGGGGGGAAAGCAAGCCTCGGCGTACGGCCGCTGCGAGCGCCCGATTCAACAAACCTGAATGGGTTTCTATGACACGAACACGCTTGTAATTCAGCTCTCGACTGGATTAAAGCTCACAGAGACATTCATCGGTTCGGCAAAAGGTCTGAGCGCCGTCGATGGTGAGGAGCAGAGCTGAATTAAAAAAAACAATAAATCTGTTCACCGGGTGGAATAAAAGTGGAGGTTTGATTGGAGTACTTCAGACATTTGAAAAGGTTTTAAAGCTCCCAGGTGTTCACCGGTGACACGCTTTCACTGATTTCTGATGAACATATTGCCTTCTTCACGCTGGCCGTGCACAAACGTACACTGTTACAAAAATATACAAAATAAAATCAGGTACTCTCCCTGTAGGCATTCAGTTTTTACACCACATACAACAACACTCACATATGTGCCAGTGTTGCATCATCTGCTTAGTTAATGCACTTCCTGTAACATTCATATAAATAAAAGGATAAAACATGAACATGAACGTCACTTGTGCACAAATATTAACTTTAATAACTCATCATCAAAATCCATAGGAAGACCATTTATTTCCTCCATAAGCAAAGACTATTTGCACATCCTTACACCTCACCGAGACACTTTATCAAACTGCAGGTTATTTATTCATTTTTATTCATTTCCCAACTGAGCCAGGGGATTATAATGACAATGTTGAAACTAAAAGTAAGGGAATACACGAAATATCCAAATTAGACAGAAACTGGATTAAAAGAGTAAGAGTTTTTATCCACCGTCTAAAGAGGCGCCCTGAAAACAACATTCTGTCGCTCGAGACGTCCGAACCTTCTCTGGCCTAAAAACATTTTAATACTTCAACTCTTCAAACAACTGCAGTAGTCAAACATTTTGCGACCTCCTGAATCAGAAGCCGCAATCTGAAGCCAACTTCAGCTTCGTCTGCTTTTATTTATGTCGTACTGCTTTCCTGACAAACTGAACCGCTGTTGATGCACAATGGAAACTTGACACATCCCTAAAAGTTTGAAGTAACCCCGAACCAAATCTGGTTCAAAACTGGAAACACGACAGGGGTGGACTAAACTAAAAAGAAATAAGTCAAAAGAAATCATCAATTACATTTTTTTTTTAAAGGAATCAGGAAATTTCTTCATCATGTATCAAATGATGACCCTTACAGTCAGTCCTCCCTGAAAAACGCTGACAAAAATCATTGATTTTTGTGGTGAACTTTGCTGCTTTTCCTCCCGTTTCCTGCTATGAAAATATACAGAAAAGTTTGAATAACTTGTGAATTGTTGTTTCCAAATGTAGGAGAATAAACCTGCTTCTCCCACATCTAGTAAGCAGCAAACATGACATAACATAGCAGCATAGCTGAGCCAGTTATTTAGTCCCGTTATGCTAACTTAGAGTCTTGGACCATTTAAGGTCATCTTTAACGTAGTATGAGCTAAATATGAACATTGCTTGGTTCTGATGCCATTTGTGCGGTGAATATGCAGCTTTTTGGGAATTATTTGCGCCCCCGCATTTCCTGCACCCTTCCCTTGATTTTGAGAGATTTTCTGCGATCACAGAATAAAAAGTTTTTGGAGGGACTGTACAGTTTTGTTTTGCTTCATTGTGACGTTTTCTGTCTGACTCAGTTCTATTTAATTATTCGTTTTTTTACTGGGTTTGCCTGTTCGGTTATATTCTAGGTGAAGAATTTCTAAGTGTTGTATTAAATGTGATCATGCGTACAACTATGTTTTCAAAACTGAGACGGCTCAACAGACAGCGGCCTAACAAGTTAGTAAAACTGCTGAAAACGGATAATGACGACGCTTTTATGTCCCTCTCTAAGAAATCCCTAACAGGACCCTGTTTAACTTTTTCCAACTTCCCGGGTCTAGCAAGTAACGTACGTCGCTGGAGGGATAAGGGGGGGCGTAATGCACTGCAGCCGTGATAAATTACGTCTGTGCTGAAACAAACAAAAAAAAAAAACATTCACAATAAAGATCAAATAAAAAAAGTGTTTTAAATGTAGGACATAATAAGAGCTGAGGTTATTGTTCATATGCTGTACTCTAAATAGGTCGTATATAATTTTACATCTTTTTTTGTATTTTTTGCCTAAAAACAAACAAATATTTTACACTTTTGAGCTGATTTGTTAAATAAATTGCAGTGAACAGCACAATTTTCTTGTTTTTTTACTAAGAATTTGTTTTTAATAGCTTTTATGGGAAAATAAAAACGAAATAAATAGATAATATAAACGATTAAGCGGAATAATAATCGACGGATTCTTCGTTTATGAAAGCATTCGTTAGTCGCAGCCCTAATGGAGATGTCTCAGTTTCAGTTTTGCTATTTCTTTGGTTTTACTTAACAATATTAATCTTGATTGAAATATCTGCAAAACAAATATAAAAATAAAAAAATGATTTTATATATATATATATTTGATTTGTTTATCTGCAAATTAATTGATCTTCTAAAAACAACTGATCAATTTCAATGATGTAACAACTTTTGTTTTCATAATTACTTGGACGTTAACTATTTGAAGAATCGTTTGCTTTAGTAAAGTATTTTATTCTTTTTCCGGCTCAGCTTCCTGTGTTGCAGCAGGATTATCGAGGGACAGACGTCCGGCCGCATCACGTCCGCCTTTCATGTTTTCCTGACACGGGGTGAGCGGCGGCGGATTGATTAGAGGTTCTGATGCATTGTTTGATGGCGGGCTGCCCAAAGTGAGGGTCGCTCTGTGATGTCTCCCCACCAGAGGACATTAAAAGCATCACCTGCCCCGAGAAGGGGTCACCACCGAGCCGGGCTGGAGGGCCTCCTGCTGGGCTCGCTCTACGGTGGCTCCATCCAGGCCTCCATAATCCATTCGGCGTGACCTTTAATATTTTTACTCTCAGCCAACGCAGAGACCCAACATTCGTTTACCGCCTCCATCCCCCAATGAGGGGAAACTGCCTGGGTCTCCATCAGCAAGTCCACTGTCCGCTTGATTAAACGTGGAGCGTGGAGAACGAGGAGAGCTCATCAGATAAACAAAAAAATATTCTTGCTGAATTTTTTGGGAGGTTTCATCATCCTGAGTCAAGTGACTGCAAAGGGGGGGGGGGGACAAAGGCTGGTTTTCATCATCAAGAGCGAGGGAAGAGTCGCAGTTTTTAAAACTGCTCCAAAATAATTAAATACAAAAGGGGGACGTTGTGTTTCCCAGACAAAACTCAAATGAATTGTTGTTAGCCGATCAGAAACCAGGAGATAAAAGCCCAAAAATATGACGCCGGGATTAGTCAAACTCTCACCATGTTATAGATTTGTCTGAGCTTGAATATAATGGCTGTGGATCTCGAGCGGGCGGCGGCGAAAAGAGCAGCCTCTGTGACTTGGGTAGGGAAGGGGGGAGTTAGGGATGTCGGGTTGTTGCCAGCCATGGTAAATTGGGCGCCTGGGGCGAGAGCCTCGACCGCGCCGGCGTTTCAGAGCCGGGGCCCAGGAGGGAGTGGGGGACAGAGATATGGTGCTGGTGGCTGCTGCTGGGGACTGGGGGGGTTGGCGGTGCAGCGGAGGTGACACCACGCTCCTGCTCCCACACAAAAGGCAGCCTGGCTCGTTAGCGCTCTAACTAGCGAGCTGCTTGGCTCTCCAGTCTCGTCACAAAAACAGCTACATCTGCAAGTGTAATCACTCCATTGTGCTCCGATTTTCCGCTTGGCTGGGCACCCCCCCACCCCACCCTCTCCTGCCACCCGGTCCTGGGGGTCAGCGCCGCTGCTGCCGCTGCCGGTCAGGCTACAGAGCCGCGGTCGCTGAGGTAACAAGTGTCACTAATCTGACCCGGGCTGAATTACAGATAATTGCCTCGGCAGCGTGATTGATTTCAGCCCTGGAAAGAAGACGACTGCACCCCCCAACATACACACACACACACGCTTCCTGCCTCTCTCCAGCGCTCGCGAGCCGCAGCCAAGACTCTCCATCTAGCAGGAGACAGGAGGCTTTGAAGAGATCAAAGCCGAGGCCGGGAGCAGTTGCGCGCCCAGGGAATACGGCAGAGAGGCTTTCTGCTCCTCAGCCCTGTTTTCTAGCGTCATGTTGGATTGCAGCTGTATTGCATTTCGCCAGTTTTCTTAATGCTCTTGGTTTTGACTTTGACATCAGTGATCGCCGCCCCCCTATCCCCCAAACTCCCCTCATCCCAACTCGCAAACTCCTGCTCGGTTTCTTCAAAAACAAGAAGGGCGAAGGAGGTAAAAGGATCCAAAAATGTCCTTTTTCTTTAACATTTTTTCACAACCAAATTGGACAGTTCAAAGGAGAGGAGGGGAAAAAATTTAGCATTTGTTTTCAATTCCGACGCCTGATATGAAAGGAGCGACAAACTTTTATGGCCTCCCACCCCCCCAAAAAAAAAAAAAAAATTAAAGGCAGGCTTCTTTATTTTTATGGCCGGGACCACACAAAACGAACCGATAGCTGCAGCCGCTCCTCTTTGTCCTCCCGCCAAACACTCACACACACATGCAAGCGTTTCCACAGAGAGAAGAAGAAAAAAAATAAAGTGGTTTGATGTTGAGCGACTAGAACACAGAAGGAGAGGCATGAAGAAAAGAGGGCACGAGAGCCGCAGCCATGTTTTCATTTAATGGCTCGGCTAATAAAGCCTGGTGGCAAGAAGGCGCCCTTTGTACTGGAACCGTGCCGGCCCCTGTGCCCACCTCCCACACTGGGGACCATTAATATTTCAGCGCCGTCAGACACACATTGCATGTGAGCGTCTTTAGGATTCACACCCACACAGCGGAGAGAAATAATGAGCTTCTGAGAATGTGAAACAGCAAAAAGGGAAGAGGGAAAAGGCCAGAGCGGCATCCCGGCAGAGACAGAGTGGATTCAGGACAACAGGGCGGCTATTGATCATCGTTCCGGCTCCGACTGGGACAAAAGCTAGGACTGTTTGAGCCTCTCTGAAGTCTGGACGCAGCTGGCAGCGTTTGTGGCCATGCTTTTCACCACTGCGAGCCCAATTGCCCCCCATCGGCGGCAGATCGCTACTTGGAACTGGCGCGCGTCTCTTCATAAACGCGAGCTGTCAGGATGACGGAGACGACTCTCCACCTCTGCTTTTGAGGCAAAACCTTTGACCTTTGTAACGGGCCGAAAAACAACAGCAAATACGAAAGATGTCGCTTACAGTGGAGCCGTCACTGTACGCCGTCAGTCAACACAAGCCAACGGGATTATAGGGAAATTTTTTATTGTAATTCCCAGATTGAATTACAAGAAAAACGTCTAAAATCTGAAACCTGATTGGAAACGTAAAAGATTCTCACGCCTCCCCACTTTTCCTCCCCACTGTCGCTACATGCATGCCTAGTATCAACGACAACACAACTTTCGGTCAGCTGATTCCTGAGGAGTGAATCCTGCAAATCAGTGACTTCGCCTTCACCATTTTTCACCGTAGCAATGACACCTGACCTCCAAACCCTCAACCGTAAAAACAAAACTACTTTAAACTCTACATTTTTAAAGACCTTGCATTGTAAATCCTTAACAAACTTGGACTAGGACCAGTAAAATATTAAATAACCGAGAGCCATTTAAATACAAACAGTTATTAAGCCAGTCATTATTCATCACTCTGTTCATAGATTTCATATATATAGAGTGAAATACTTGGAAGTCTTTTTATATGATTTTTTTTTTGTTTTATAAATTAGCTGACACTGGCCAAGTGGAACCTTTAAGAGGTAAATTATCAGTTATAATGAAAAAAGCTGTGAAAGACTGGGCCAGCTTCACTGCTAGAGGCCTTTTGTGACATCTGAGACTGAATTTAAGGTGAACGCTGCTGTTTGGTGGTCGTAGGTTAAATTTGTTGAAGAAATAACAGCTCAGGCAGAAATTTTATCTTCAATTATAAAAAAGTACAAGTTTAAATCCTAAAATTATTAAATTTATATCAGCTCTGCAAAAACTACAAGCTTTCCGCTCCAATTTCAACTTTTATTTTAGCGCTAATCCTTTTCAAAGTGAGAAAAAGCACCAAAGCACTACGCTAAAAGTTAGCGCCACCATTAGCAGAGGTGTCACCAACACTGGTGATTTTAGAAAAGTCGGTAAAGAATGAATGGTCTTCATTAGCATTTAACGAGACGGTTTTACAAAGAGGATGCAGAATGTCTCTGGAGTTAGCAACCATGCTGCACAGACGTGCAACGATGTACGACTCAAAACAAGGGCAACCTTGCTGATTCACTTAATAAAAGGATTAGTTTGGTGTTTTAGTAGATTGCTTTACAAAAAAAGAGATCTCAATATAACTAAGTCTGTGGCATTTTTAAATGAATATCTCTGTTCCACTTAAAAACCTGAGGTCAAAGGTCTCATGCCTGAGCGCCCTACACTCCAATGCATATCCACCAAAAACATTAGTGTAGTTACAACAGAAATTTGAAAACAATTTTGAAAAAAAGAAACCAAAACAGAACATGCATCACAGCCTTCCAGTCTCCAATCTTATCCTCCGTTACAGGAAGTCCCCACCCCCTCTAATCAAGCAGAACTGGGCACCGGGGACGGCCTTGGCGAGGGCCCCCAATGACCTCCTGAGATCAGCGGCCGGCTGAAGAGTGAGGTGAAGAGTGAGGCTCTGTGAGCAGCTGCGTCTGACTGACTGGCTCCAGGCGACGCGCCGTCCAGTTCGAGAGAGTCATCGCGTACGAGGTGTCCGCTTTTAATACCACAAGCGACAGAAGGTGATGAGTTTGGATTTGTGTCACCATTAGATGTTGAACAGAACGGTAACAGAAACAAAAGAAAATATTAATCCTCGAGCAAACAATAGAAAATCCACCAGAATCCAGGACAAAAATAAAAACAAGCTGATGACAATCGCCGGACGTCCCGTAAACCTCCCCGTTCTGTTTAGGAAGGTCCACGGCAGCGCCACGGTTAATTTTCCCTGCGTCGGGTTATCTCTGAGTAAACACACCACTCACGATGTGACATCTGCACCACAGCCGACATTAGCCATGTTTGCAGGCACGAAATCTGGACTTTAATGTATTTGGATAAAACAAATGTAACAAGTATGTAATTTTAAATGTGTGCGCTCAGATGCACCAGTTTTATTCTGAGTAGAAGCTGTTGCTTTTTTTATCATCAAGCTCCAGGTTAAATGTGAGGAGCCAGTTGTTTCTCTCAACAATTACGCACATGGCCACTAGAGGCAGGAATCCGGCTCATTGACACATGATAGACATGCTCACAAGCAGCCATTCGGATTATCGATAGTCCTAAACCAGCCTCTTATTTGGATTACTGAGTCTGATCCTGATATTCTAATTGGAGCGTTTTGACATTGTTTTCCCAATTAGCTGTTTATTCTGATTGCCTCTTTCCAGGTAAACACACCCAGTGATGTTAGCGCCACTCTGCAGGCTTAGAACATGAGGGGAATATAATGGCATCTTTTAGCAGTTTCTTACTCTCTTTAGAGGAAAAAAAAGCTTCTACAACCGCAGCCCAGCCCTAGGAAAGCGAAAGAAGTGGTCGTAGCTGGGGTCGTGACAGTGATAGACGTGCAAGACTGCCGGGAGGCGCAGTGTTCTCTCTAACAGGGATCCTCCATGGTAGCACTGAGGGCATGAGCTCAGGACACACATGCCACTAAGGTACACCGGAGCGGTCCGACCAAATCCCGTTAGGTAAGCCCGGGTTAGCGATTCCACGCTGCGAGACATTGGCTAGCAGATCCGTCACGTTCCCTCTACATCAAAGGAAGCCCAGCGCCGCAGCCCCTCACACCGCCTCCTCCCATTCTTCGCCATGAGGATCTGCAGCCGAGGATCCAAAAAGCATCAAAAAATAAATAAATAAAAACAAAAAACACTGCAATGGAGATGGAGCACCGAATTCTTAACGGGTGAAAATGAAATAATAAATAGTAAAAACCTAAGAAGCACAACTAGAACTACTCTGCAAGGATTTCATTCCACCACTCGAGACATCAGCAGCGTCCTCCAACAACAGACGTTGAGGTGAATAAAACTGGACAACAGTCTTGATTTGAGAGCTTTCATTTTCTAGAGTCCAGTCCTAATTTTCACTGATTTAATGCGAAAGCACGACTCTTTCCTATCCACATGTGGTTCAGATCACGACTCCCAGCAGAACACAAAAAGCAGCTGATGGTAATTGATGATCATTCGATGTTAAATAAATAAAATCATTTTAATATATCAAAATGGAGCATTGTTGAACTTAAAATCTAAAGCAAACGGTTAATTTGCCAATGCAAACATTAATCACATGCAACCCTATGCAAACCCTCAGTCAACGACGACGAAGATTCACTCAACAAAGAACTAAAGACGGAGTTTTTTCTATACGACAACAGGAAATGGAAGAAAAGAGCAGTTTCAGTATCAATTAGGGAAAAAAAAAACATTTTCCTAAAAAGCAAGTACATTAAAAAAAAAAAACAAAAAAAAAAAAAACAGCAGAATTATTAAAATAAAAACGGGAAAAGACTTAATGTTTAGATCAGAGACTACGAGTTTTCACGATAAATGTGATTTAAATGTAAAACAGTTTGAACAGTGAACTGTGACTGGCATAGTTCATTTCCTTCTACTGGTTACCCCAAAAATGCAGCTGATTCAGATTAGGTTCTTCATTTTTGCCAGTTTAGCTAAACAAGAACCATGCTAACCAAAGCCGGATCGCTGCTTTCAGATATGCCATCAGGTTGGGATCTGTGACAATCATTTAGATGGTTTCTGAGGTTTTATTACATCCCTAGATCGGATTCTGGACAGACACTGACAGGGTAACCTAAAGACCTCCACACCAAATCAGTGCAACAAAGGTTGGAGATGAAAGGTCGACTTTCAGAGGTCGGAAACCCAAACTAGCTTTTAATCCGCTTGAAAAGGTTTGTGAATTGTGATCTACGGCAGCAGTGATGAGTTTGTAACGCGAGTGAGAGAAAGTCAAAGTCGTGTGAACGCATGTTTCGCGTTGTGTCTAATATGTGCGTCCAAATACAAAACAGGGACCAGAAACAGTGTCACGAAAAGTAAATCTGTTCATCTAGGATGTTTTCCTCTGTACAACTGTCAATATGTTGAGCCAGGACACAGAACTGCATTAGCAGAACGCTAGCTTCTGTAGCAGAGGCCACTCATTAAGCTAGGAGTCCCTGAAATCTGCTGACAATCAGCAAATCCCGGCGTCTCCGTCATGAGTGGACTCCGGCATGTGCAGGAATGTCATGGTCAATGGAAATCAATCTAAACTGCTGGGATTGGGGAGGAGGGGAGGGAAGAGAATGAAAGGGAGAATGTGGCTTTGATCTCGCTGAAAACCAAACCCAGGCCTGCAGATAGTGAGGCTGCGGCAGCCGGCAGCAGAGGCGTGCCGACATCGGTGAGAAAGCCGGGATTCTTCCAGAGAGCCTCTACTCGACTTGTTGTTGGATCAGCGACAGAAATCCATATGAAACGAGTGTTTTATTTGAGACAGGGTCAATGAGGCGTTTTAGAAAGGTTTGCCTGCTTTTACACATCTGCACCGAAGGGGCGACTTCCTCCAAACGCCTTCAGCTGGTCTCCACACAGAGCTTTACGAGCGAGCGCTTAACACGGACCGGGAACAACCACAGCCAAGCAGAAATCTAAAACATCGGAGCCGCACTTTCTTTTACTCCCGCTGAACTTTTTCAAAGGAGCAAGACGACGCAACTTTAACATCGTCCCACGACAGAGTTGCGTGTGAAAGAAGATCCTTTACACTCAGCATGTGGTCTCTAAACCCCCCCCGACAATCCCATCTGCTTCCCAAAAACAGACTCTCACAACAAAAACGGAGCCCACACTTGGCAACTTTTCGTTGCTGTACTCAACAAGAGGCGGGCTGAGCTAACGTTGCCTTCAGGCACAGCTAGCTGCTGGGGTCTAGGTGGCTGTGGCCGAGCAAACTGTAAAGATGTTGAAAAGTGAACATCTGGTCTCCATGCTTAAAAGTTTTTTTACCTGGTAGTTCACGCTACTGAGAGGTTTTAAACAGAAGAAGAAAAACGTAGATATCTAACACAGGACAAATGTTACCGGCAGAGACAACGGATGCCGCCTGTCTGTGGGTCGATTTTACTTTTATTTTTTAAGGAGATCAGAACAAGATGACGGGAACTACTAAAATAGGGGCGGCTGAACTCGTCGCCGCTTGCTTCGGACGCCGTTTACGTCCAGACTTACCACGTCCGGCTTCATTCTGCTACAAGACCGTGACGCACGTCTCGCTTTGGGTGACGTAAATGCTGCAGATGCGCATCTGACCCAGAACCAAATGTGGATGTAGCACCAATAGATTTTGTAGGGAGTGGGATATTAAAAAAATATATGGATAGATATGGGCGAAATAAACAAATAAGATAAAATGAATAAAAATTTGGATGTGTGTCATATTGCCTGCTGCCTCCGTAGATCAGACTTGCTGCCTTTGCAGCGGCCTACTTTAGATATGAATCATGCTTCTTATTTTGAGAGGGTAGAACTTTAAACTAGACAGACAGAAAAAAAAATATCAAAGGCCCTCTACCGACTTTGTAGATAAGAAAAGATTTAACTGTGGCAAATCTAACAGGTCGGGGCCGTCTGCTGCTGCAGACCTGCAGAACTGTTCTGCACCAGGACAGCGAGCTCAGACTACAGTGGATATGAAGACGGGGACTAAGGAAATGGAAATGTTTCTTATATTTAGAGCTGCAATGTTAATATAGGAAATTTGGTGCATCCGTACATGCGGCCCATATCTGACGATTCATTTTTGACATCGGCATCAGTTGCTGCTTCCGCAAACGGGGCGCTGCAGTGTGACGTCTTCTGCATCTGATGGCGTTCACTTTTATTTAGCATGACAAACAACTTTGCCACAAAAAAAACTGGACTTTGAGGATTTTGACCATCAAAATCTAAGTCTAAGGCAGCATGGCTGCAAAACGTCCTCAGATCTTATGAGTTTTTACTCACATTGTTGGTTAACTTTTAAAATATTGTAAACTCTTACAGATCCACACACATTTTTGCAAGTTTCCCCTTCATTCTGCTCTTTTACCCAAGAAACCTCTCATGTCTACTAAGATCCTGATCAAATGATTGCCCAATCGGAAGAATCTTGATTTTCATCTTCTGGATTTCTAAAATATTCAATTTGTTGTGACAATCACTGAGGATCCACCGCCGATGTAGATGGTTTATGGTAAACTTTAATCTTAGAAACCAGCGGTGGTTCGGAAGCTTCTTGATTTAAATATTCTTCCGCCTCCTGCCTTGGTTTCATCTGGATTTTAAACCCCCCACCACCCCCCTGCAGTTTCGGGTTCTGCAGAACCTCGCTGGTACTCACCGTCCTGACCATGGGCGGCGACAGGGAGCCGTTGTTCATGTACGAGTCGTTGTTCATGTTGCCCATCATGATGTAGCCCGGGTAGCCCGGGTACGGGTGGCCTTTACTGTACATGTCGTGATGCTTCCCTGGTTCCAGAGACACAACAGAACCACAGTGACTTAAAAACACAAGCAAACAATCAACAGAACCGCTGACATTCGTCCGCTCTCCACAGATTTCACTGAACAGAGCCGCTCTGGCGGATCACCTGGTTGCAGGCGCATGTGATGATATCGCTTTCTGTGGGTTTAACCCCTCGGCCCGCTCCGCCTCGGCCTTTTGTTCGCCTCCTTTCTCCCCGTCAAAGAGAGAGGAGGGCTGCATTATACCCGGGGGAGGGGGGGGACAATGGAGCCCCTCTGTGCCAATTAGCACCAATTAGAAGAACATACACACTGTATCAAAACAGGAGACGCCCCCGACCTGACCCTGAGAGGGAGCGCTTCAGTCGAGAGGCCTGGACGCCGCCGCACTCAGCTGCTGCCGCTCCTAATAAGGGCGGGCGGTGGTGGGGGGGCTCTGGCACACAGGCCGACGGCAACATGGACGTTGTTCTAAAGAAGGAGGCCTCTGTTTGGTTTCATTCAGGGAACAAAGAGGAGGCACGCTCCTGAAGAGCTGCAGGGTCAGACTACAATAAGTAAGGAGCAACGAG
>JAVLVB010000913.1:1594284-1606766 GCA_032876305.1 Orestias chungarensis
CCTCGTTGCCTCTAGCCTTGCCTCCTCGTCTCTCCCCGTTATTCCTCGTTGCCTCTAGCCTTGCCTCCTGCATCATCTCCCTGTGGTCATTTCCCTGTTGTCCTTCCTGAGTTCCTCCTCTGATGTCCCTCGCCTCTCTCTCTTAGTTTCTCAGTCCCTACGTCTCTGGTAAGTCTCTTGCGCTAGCTCTTAGTCCTGGTTCTTCACCTCGGTCCCCTTGTCTCCTCCCGTGTTCCCTGTGTGTCTTAGTTCCTTAGTCCCCGCTTCCTGTCTACCCCCCCCCCCCCGTGATCGTTATTGTGGTTATTTGTATTCTGTTAGTCTAGTTCTTCCCTTCCCGTGTTCCGTAGCAGTGTTTGTTTATTTTATTAGTGTCATTGTGTTTGTTTATGTTTAGTTCCTACGTCTCTTGTAATTTCGTGTTTGTTGACATTTTTGTAGTCCCGCCTCCGCGCTCTTTTGGTTACGTCTCTCGTTGTTCCGTTCCCTGTTGCCTGTAGTCCCCTGTATTGGTTCCATTCGTGTTCTGTTCACCCATCATCCTTAAAATAAATTTATTTTCATTCAACTCCACCTCTGCTCGAGTCATTTAGAACCCTTTCTGACACTTTCATCTTCCCAAATCAGGATATGTCCACAAGAAAGTATCTACTGTCAAAGTTAATATGATATAAAGTTAGAACAAGATTTAACATCTTAAATATTTAGAGCTTAAAAAGGATGAATGGTTTAACTTGTGGGGAGGTAAAAGAAAATCCCCAAAATTCACTTTCCTACTGTGAGGCAAATATTGAGGGAAACTTTCAAAATGATGCTAAAGAAATTCATTAGCCGCGTTTCTATTCTCTGGTTTGGAGTGAGGTGATACAAAGGTAAGAAAACCACACATTTGTTAGACGTTGATGTGTGGAAGCTTCGCGAAACTAGCATGGAAGAGACATGTAAGAAAAAGAAATTGAGGTTTTAGAACTATGATGTAAAGTTTAGACATTAACATTAAACGTTTTTGAGTGTTATTGAAAAATCAATCCTGTGTCAGAACTTTTTCACTTAACACTCCCCCCCCCCCAAAAAAAAACCCAACTCAAAATCACCTTAAGCAAGCCTAACAACCTTTGTGAAATTAAGAGCGATCGGCGGTCAGAACAATTGTAACGTTTGGATGAGAATGAAACCAAACCAGTACAAAAATGAAGTTGAGAAATGTACCTGAGGTTCGAGTATTTTGTTTCTGTAGAGAAAACATAATAATACAAATAAAGTAAAAGTAAATTGCATGGTTAATATAAAAATACAGAAACTTAAATACAGTATTACAACTTACCTTTTATGCAATCAAGGCAACTTTACTTGTTTTTTTTCATGTAAAAAATAGAAACAGCAACAATACAAAACTTTTAAACGATGAGAACCAAAGATCACACAGGAGTATTGTCTTTTTCCTGTGTGCCATTTCTGCCATGTCTGCAAAATGAAGGGGAATGGGAGCTGAGAAAAAAAAAACAAAAAAAACTGAGCACTGCTTGCTTCAGACGTTTTTTGTTGTTGTTTTTTTTACATCCAGATTTTCCAGGTCTGGTTTCACGTCAGTGACATAAAATCAGGTCGAATGAAACATGATCAGACACTTTAAAAACTATAGGACACACGACTGATTCAGTGTCACATGTCGAAGTGGAACAATTAAAACATTTTTGTCCTAAAATATTGGACTTGGGCTGTTCTGAATGCCATTGGACATCCGACTGACAGATGAAGGCCAGAAAGGGAAGCAAATCTGTTTGCACTCGTTGCAGTTTAGGTAGCGGATCAGAAACTGGGGAGCTGCAAGTCCGTCCCTCCATCTGTGGCTAATTGGCGCGTCAAATTGCAAAGTGGGAGCCTTTGCACCCATATTCCTGATATTTCTTTTATAGGCTTACAGTGTTTGTGGCTGACAGTTTGAAGTCCGTGCAACAAAACTTTATGCTAGTTTTGTACGAGTCATATTGCAGCTTGGTCTCAAGTGCTTCTTCATGAACATGATGAAATGGCCTTTTAAAGTGTTCTCAGAGGACCCAACACTTCAAGGGCTTCTCAGAACCCGCACCGCCGCCTTATATCACCCCTGGAGACATAACTGGGAGGAAACAGCACCAACAAGAAATAAGACAGCAAGCAAAGAGGGAGAACTCTCAAAAAGTGAAATGCAAAAGACTCATAGGGGCTGGAATGAGCAAAAGAAGAAGGAGAAATGAAAGCGATATCTCCAAAAGAGAAACTTTCACTGCAAAGATCAGACCAGATAAGTGCACAGTGAGTTCAGTCTCAGCTTGCAGCTGAGTTCAGGCGTTTCTTTCTGCAACTTACTGACTGTTGGACTAAAGTAGGACCAGAGGAAGAAGGCAGCAAGAGCAGCATGAGTGTGCCCACTAGCTTTTAGTCAGGAAGCCTAATGAGCTCCTGTGGGATGGGGGGGCTGGCTGTCAATCAGCCTTATTCTTCTCCAACTGCCATATCGTCCCGTACTCACAGAACCAACGGGCATGAAATAATTAGAGGTGGCCAGCCAGTGTGACTTGGCTGTCTGGATGGGGAAGGATGTCACGGTGGGCCTCCGTCGTGTGCGGGGGATGATTAAATTCATGTGATCGGGGGGCTGGAAGATACTGTACCTGCCTTCGCCGCCCATGCTAAAGTGGGACAATGAGGTAATAGTGTTTCAGCTTGTTGCGTAATGTCGCCGGGGTGCCTCGCGCTCACTGTGAGGGTGATGAAAGTATAAAAACGGTGAGCAATGGATTCTGTGTGATGAAAGGGAGCCCCGCAGAAAGGTCAGCTGGAAGTCTCTGTTAAAGACAGAGGGAGGGTGAAATCAAATGATATCACACTGATAAAAAAACAAAACATAAATGGAAAGAATATTGTTTGTCATGTTTATCAATAATCATATGAAATTATGTAAGTGATACTTGGAGCATTTTACACATTTGTGCCTATCACAGGACCAACAGGACCGGCAACCATCTATGCACACACGCCCACTCCCACTCCCACCGGCACACAGACGACCTAGAACCTCTTATACTTATCAGTTAATTTATATTCATCTTCTTTAAGTAACTTGTCTACAGAGGGTTGTTGCTACACAAACAAGGACTAGAAGTTTTTCAAAATGACAAAAAAAATCTAGAAATCAAAGCAAGACCGTAAGAATCTTTGTCAGAGACGAAATCACTCCAGGTTTGGCTTTTTTGACCCTTTTAGAACGACTGCTGAGAAACTTAGGCTAAACTCAACTACAGTGGACGCTCATTTAGTTTTCACGGATTAACCTGTTTGTAGACTTATTTGTGGAGCAGAGCTGCAAACTTTGCACACAATGAAATGCAGATTTGGAAGCTGAAATTGTTTTTGTTAGCAATGCTATAGGCTGCCGGTAGCAAAGCAACCAACCCCGGTGCTCCATTCATTTTCCATTGTGCAGATTAGCTGTCCCTGCAAGAGACGATAGAAGACTGTGGATGTTAGATATTGATGCATATTAAGGTAAATTTGGTTTTTGAGCTATAAAAAATTGGCCGTCTGCTTTTGTACAGAGTTTGAAGTTATCAAGCATTTGATTACCTGGGACTCTGCTCCCATGTTGATTTATTGTGTCACTGTATTGAACAGATCAGTCTATGGATGCAGAACAACTTCCTCCAGTTAAACTCAGACAAAACTGAAATCTTTGTCTGTGGCCCACAGAAACAAAGAGAAAGTGTCATTAGTTACCTACTGACGCTCTCTCTGGAACCTAAACATCAGGTCAAAAATCTTGGGGTAATACTGGATTCTGACCTGAACTTCAACAGCCACATTAAATCAGTAACATCAGCAGCCTTTTACAATCTTAAAAACATTGCCAGAATCAGAGGAATAGTCTCTAAACCAGACCTAGAAAGACTTATCCATGCTTTTATCTCTAGCAGGTTAGACTACTGTAACGGCCTGCTCACTGGGCTTTCTAAACGGGCCTTAATACAGCTTCAGAACATCCAGAATGCTGCTGCTCGAGTTCTGACCAAAACCAGGAAATATGACCACATTAGTCCACTGCTCAAGTCTCTGCACTGGCTTCCTGTCACTCAAAGAATAGACTTTAAAACAGCCTTGCTTGTGTACAAATCTCTTCATGGTTTAGCTCCAAAGTACATATCTGACATGTTAGAGCCATATGAACCAGCCAGGACTCTGAGAACCTCAGGTAGTGGCCTCCTGCTGATGCCCAGAGTCAGGACCAAACAAGGGGACAGGCTTCATTCCAGTTTTATGCTCCTAAAATCTGGAACAGTCTTCCTGAAGAGGTGAGACAGGTTTCAACTCTGCCGTTGTTTAAATCCAGGCTGAAAACAGCCTTATTTAACTGTGCATATAGCAACTGAGAATATTATTAATATTATTATTTTATTTCTTTTAAATTCAAAGCTGATTTTATTGTTTCATTTTCTGCTCTTTTTTTCTATGTAAAGCACTTTGAATTGTCTTGTACACGAAAATGTGCTATACAGATAAACTTGCCTTGCCATTCTTTCTGATTGATTGATTAATTTAGCTGTTTGTATTTGTTTGTGATTTAGATCTTCCTAAATATAGAAATAACAATAAATGCAGATTTTACCAGGTTCTTGGAATAAAGATTTTGAATTTTTTTATCAATTTTTCTAACCGCTAGTATGGAAAATGTTTTTCATTTTTCTTAAATATTTGGTGTTTTGCATCATCTCCTAATCCTAAAAATTCTCCTGCATTAATATACATCTCATGTAAAACTGCAGGAATCAATATTTTAATATATGATAAAACACTGACCTTGCAAAGAAGGAGTTCCAACGTTCATCTCCAAATAAAACAACAGTGGATTGCGTTCGTTTGTGTGAAAAGCTTGCAGCGTCAGACTGCTGGTCCATTTGCCAAGTCGTGAGGCGACGGACGCGGTCCGGTGGAATGGAGGGCTGACCTTTTGGGCGGGGTCGGGGAATTGGACGGCGATCTGAGGCTGTGGCGTGCGTACGCAGGGGAGCAGCTCTATCTGCGGGCCCAGAGCCAGCTGTGATCTACTCAGACGGTCAGGGAACAGTCTGATCCCAAGCAGGAGAGCAGAGAACTTCCAGCCGACAAAAAACGGATAAACACGGGGAAAAAGGAGGCAGCTAACAGAAATGATGAAATCATTTTGTTCTCTTACTGTTACTCTTTGAATCCTGTTCGGTTACGTTTACCTTGACTTCTTTTCTACATCAGTTCTGCGTTCATATTCACTCCCAACCTGCTGTGAGAAAGCTGGACTCGAGGTTCTGTGTGGGTTCAGGTCTCTGGAGCGTCGCTTAGCTTTGTGACGGAGGGTCTTAGGATCTTCATCCTGGCCAGAAGATCCTTACCAGACTGTTCCCGGATTGGTTGAAGTTTGGATCGATTTTAGGAAGAAATGGATGCTACTGACTAAACTGCAAACATTAGCAGATATACAGAAGATATAAGTTGTGATAAATATCTACAATGTGCTTTCCTTTTCTGAAAGAACAATCAGGTTATTTCTATGTTGAGGTTTCAAATTAAATCCAAACAAAGCTTTTGTGGCAAGAAGATGGATATGGATTTTCTTTTTGCAAATAAAAAGAAAAATGCAGATATTTATCAGTAAATAATAAATGTGTACCTGTATTAAACACGTGCACAAGCATCTAGACTGCAGGGCGGTAAATCACTCACACAGAGGCTTACTGGTTTGACATTGCCATGACAACAGTTTTACTCTGATCATTGCAAAAGGTGAAACCTACAAAAAATGTAGTTTTAAACCTGAATGCTCGTAAAGCCGCCAACAGAAAGTTTCCCAAGCAAGTAAAAAGCTATAATACCCACATAGATGACACCAATTTCTGAGCTAAATCAGCTACGTTCAAAGATATCAGTAAAATCAGACTCACACAAAAACAAACCGTTTTGTGTCAATGGAAAAAAGAAGAAGGATGATTATTCCGTTTTTTCATATACAGTTAATAACTGGAGCTTAAAAGACAAAATGTCTATTGTGATACTTTGGATTTATGACAAGGAAAATGTAATTTAATTTAAAGACAGTAGAGAAAAAATTTATTCACTAAAAGAAATTCACTAAAAATTGTAATAAAAAAGTAACTTTTCAACCTTCATAAAATATTTTCATAACTTTTGTGATCATACGTCGACTTACAGCTCTTCGAATGACGCCTCTGTCATGTCCTGAGGGGGTCTGTATCGCTTTAACCGGCACTAAGCAACTTTGAGGAGGGTGGCAAGGACCCTGACATACAAAACAACTACAAATGTGCTGACTGCTTTACTGCATACGTCACTTCCCCCGTTTCTTATCCCCAACGTCATCGTCTGACATTGTTTCACCACAATTAGATTCATCACCTCATCACTATTCATCCTTCACACGGACACTGGAAACAGAAATGTACTTCAATCCAACTGATCAGGATTTTTACCACGCTATGCGCCGGTGCTCATGGGAAATGAAGTCTTCTTTCAGGCAAAAAAAACAAAACGTACCACTTTTGTCCACACTAGGCCGCCAAAATTGACAAAAACTGAAACTTCCTTTGTGTAACTTTAAAGCTGATTAACAACCTGAAAGTTATCAATAGCCTGTTTGATCTTGGGTTAAATGAATTTGGTATGGGGACGTTTGTCCGCAGCAGAAATCGGTTGAATGGTGTGGAAGGAGGGAAAAATTGATTGCAACAAACTGGGGTGACGGTTTTACAGCTGAAAAATCTGAAAGGAGTGGCTTCATCTGGGAATGTGCTGGAGCGGCAAACCAAAAGTCCAGACCTGAATCTGACTGGAAATGAAAGATCCACAAATGGCTGCACAGACGTCTCCTATCCTCAGACCTGAGGCTGGGTGCTTGTTCTCTCTCACGGTGCAAAAGAGCCAAAATCACCCAAAAACATTTTGTGCATTGTCATACTGAGACAATTGTACATATAAAACTGAATCATTTAATACAGGTTGCAATAAAGGTAAAACATAAAATCCCAAAGAAGTGATTCTTTCCACAGAAAGCAAGCACTTGTCAAAATGTTTAAAAAGGTAAAGTCGTTTATAGAGTAAGATCGCTGTCAAAAAGGTGCACAACTCCAACATTCCTATTCGTATTTTTATTTCAATTAAGCCCAAAACTCCTGTTTTTAATGTGAGCATGAATCTAAAAGCTGCGGATGCAACTCCTTAATTTCTACAACTACATTCTCTTCCCGCCTCTGTGGACACGGATTCAACTTTGTGGGTGTGAATAAAAATACTGATAGAATAACGTCACAGTTTATGGACGTATGAATACGAGTCGTTAGATGTGTGAGTTTGATGACATATAACAAATATAACTGTAATATTATAAGTGCAGGTTAGGATTGTGATTTTTTTATTTTTATAGATGGACGCTTGAAAACTCAACCAGGAGCTCCTAAGTGACTCCATTTAGTTTCATCTCCATCCCTCAAACACTTTTTTTCTCCACATTTCTCTCTTCTTTCCTGATTTTTCCCTTTCGGCTCTTTTTGCCTCTTCCTCCTCTCCTGTCATTTTTCCCATTTTTCCATTTCTCTCCTCTTTCTCCTCGGCCTCTGCCGTCCCCGGGGGGTACGAGACAGGCTGGGAGATTCTCCGTGTGCGCCGCAGTCACGGCCTGAGCTCCCATCTGAGGAGCCTTTGATGGTGCCGGGGATTATTCATCCTGTTCGTCGGGCCGTGTAGCGCTGTCACACAACGGCGGCGGCATCACATGCATGTACAGACGTGCACATAAAGGCACACTCTTGATGAATATATCTGCGCCACAATTTCCTACATTGCTCTACTTTGATGTTGCATCCGCAGCTGTTATTAGGCAACTCGTGAAGTTAAGATGCGGAGGTGATTCTTTGCTCATCCTGCAGTGCAATCATCATTTAATTGACGCTACACATGTATGATGCAGCCGGATGGATTTGTGCTACAACATGCTCAGTGTGGCGCGAACAGCCTGTCATAAACTGGTGGTAAAATTAAAACATAAACCCGTCTTACACAGTCACTTTAATCTCTTTTCAGTTGGGATAATTTCCACTGTAAAAATATGTTTTAAAGCAAAATGCATCAGCGCTTGACAGGTCTGACTGTATTTTACTGCTCGCCTTCTATGCTGCTGTTATTAACGTTTAAACGCATTCTAGTGTAGAAGAAATCAGCAAAATGAAAAAACGGATCACAGACGCCAGCAGCTGATCAGTTTTGAAACATTCTGAACTTTCCATGTATATGTAATATATAGTTATATTTTCTTTTCATGCTTCACACTAACAGGAGAGGTGCTATTGTAATTTAATATCTATAAAATAAGCAAAAATTAACCATTCGTTGTCAAGAAATAGGAGGAACAAGATTTCAACTTGAGCAAACTTTTCTATTTATTTATTTCAATGTATTTGCCGCTGTTATTTATCTCTTTTAAAACAGACAGGCAATAATAATACAAAAAATCATCTTTTTATATTATGTGATACTGTATCAACCACACCTAGGATTTTGCTTGCTACTGTAAGGCATCGCCTATCCAGCCCTAGCTCCGCCTTGGGGATTCAGTCCCCAGCGCACCTCCCACCTAACACCCCCACCAGACTAGCGGCAGCAGCAATAAACCCCCCACCCCCGGAAAAAATCCTTGATTCTGCGGTGAATTCTGTGACATTTCGTCCTGTTTTCTGTGATGGAAATGCAGAAAAGTGTAAAAAACTTGTGAATAGTTGTTTCCAAATGTAGGAGAATAAACCTGCTTCTCCCACATGTAGTAAACAGCAAACATGACATAACATAGCAGCATAGCTGAGCCAGTTATTTAGTCCCGTTATGCTTACTTAGAGTCTTGGACCATTTAAGGTCATCTATAACGTAGTATGAGCTAAATATGAACATTGCTTAGTTCTGAAATCCAGAATCTGTCTAAGAACAAAGCCAGTTGTTACTAACTCAAAGCTCCTGTAGTAAGACGCTGGATCAACTTCAGTCCATTTGCTTTTATTAGTTTACGGGGCAGATCTGACACATCCAATATGGCCGACGCGCTGAGGTGGGACCAAAACGATGGTATTGTGGCGCGTGGTGAGGACATCACTATGCGACGCACCGGACTGTTCACTTTTGGCTGGGGGGGGGTTAATGTCAGTCAAAAGTAAGAAAATAATAAATTATTTCAAATTTCTGCTGAAAAAATGCGGGATCAGCAAAATCAGGCGAATTTACGTAATTCTGAGATTTCTGCGCTTAGATGCTATTTATGTGGTGAATATGCGGCTTTTTAAGAATCATGCACACACCCACATATTCAACGCCCTTTCCTTGATTTTGAGGGATTTTCTGTGATAGCAGAATCACGTTCTTTCTGCAGGGACTGAGCAATCTGCACCCGTTGACAATATCTGGAGTCGGCATTTTCAATAGAACGCATGTAAGAACGGTTGTAAACGGGATAAATAAAGAAGCAGTGTTTGGATTCAGCAGAAGAGAAAGCGTACCAGAGGTTATGATCCAAAGTAGCAGTCTAAAGCTCATTCAAACATGACGGACAGCAGAGGAACAGTGACTTTCTTTTTTTCCATCAACACTATCCAGAATGTGGGACCAGTTCTTTGCTATTTTTTTGTTGGATTTGTCCAGAAAACCTCTAAAATAATGCAGTAGTGACAAATCCTGACTGGACCTTTCATGGTCTGTGCCAGTTCCAGGTGTTCACAGAGGTTTTTGTATTCACCTGATTTTTATGTATTATGTTCTAGTTTTGTCACTGCTTTATTTACTTGTTGTCCTCCGCCCCCTGTGATCCTCTGCTTCATTTCTGTTGTGCCTCTCTCTCTCTCTCTCACTCCCTCAGTCTGCCTCCTTGTAATCATACACAGCTGTATCCATTTAGCCATCAGGTTCTCCATTTGTACTCCCTGGTTCTTCTGCCATCTCTGCATTTGGGTCCATCCTTAACATTTCATGACTTGATCAACAAGCTATTGACTTCATTTATTGTGGAGACCAGTGCCTCTCCTCATCCTCACCTCTTCTTTCAGGCTAAGTCGAGCCACTCTTGGGAGGAGGATCAATTCGGCAGCTCGTATCTTGGAACTTGTCCTTTTGGTCTTTCCAGGTATTTCTTTCACCACACAAACAAAACAATAGTTAGAAACTCTGTGTAATTGATAATTTTATTGACCAATTGGGCAACAAGCAAACTAAGAGAGATATGGTACAAATCTGGCTTTAATGAAGAAGATGAAATAGTTACTTTTATTTATTTTTTTTGGTGCTTGAACGCCAGTCTGCTGGTTTGGTTCCCGGCCCCTCGTTCTCACCTCACTTAACCTCCAATCTGAAGACCTGTTTTGGATGTTTTTCCCATCTTCTTCCTTCCTTTTAGTTTTTTTTACCAAGGTCCCAAGAGTAATTTGGGTGCTTCTCTTTAATGATCCTGAATTGGGCAGAATGGTAGCAGAATGTGGGCTGTTGGTGGAGTATGGGAGATGGAAGAGCAAAGCTCCACGGCACCTCATTAGGCCCCAAACTAGCGAGCTGAAGGCACATTAAAGAGCAGCCGTGCCTTTCAACGTGTGCCTGCAAGTCTTCCTTCTCTGCTCCCCCCCCTGCTGGAGCACCTACTCATCCTTATGATGCATACATATATGTACAGAACGTATAGGCGAGGGAGACGGAGTGGACGAGTGTTTGAGGTCTATTCTAAATGGTGGCGTAAATTTGGTCAGAAAGAGGAGATTAAATTATTTTAAAAAACGGAGACATGGAAAAATTAAAAGAAGGTGATAGATTCTGCTCTCGTTTTCTTTTTTTTGAGGCAGGGATCACCGTAATCCACAAAAGCCCCCCACCTCCTCACGTACTCCACTGAAGTGGAGCTGGCTCCTCTTCGCTCTGTGAAGTTTGGCTTTGGAGGCTTCGGCGGGTCGGCCCTTTTGTGAACGCTGTCATATTGATGGAGTTGGTCTGAGGTGGAGTAAAATCGGTGTGTGCACAACTCTAACGTTCGTATTTGTATTTTTACGTCGATAAAGTTGTTGCACCGACAATTCTGCTGAAATATTTGTGAATCTGAGAGTATGAATCTAAAAGCTGTGAGTGCAAAATCATATGCATAAAACTAATTTCTATGACTACTGACTCTTCCTTTCTCTGTGGACACGAATTCAAGTCTGTGGGTACGAGTGAAAAATTGTTACAATGACGTCACGGGGGGGAGTAATCGATCCCCGATCACATCAAACACAGCCCGCTCCGGGTGGAGCAACCACTTGTTTATATGGAGATATATATTGTTCGTACCTGTGATGCTTCACCTGAGGCTGTTGCTCCACCCGGTCCACTGTCTTCCGCCATCTTTAAATTTTGAGCGGGCTGTGTTTAATAGCGGGCTGTGTTTAATGAGATCGCGGATCGATTACTCCTCCCACGTCATGTGACGTCATCGTAACAGTTTGTAGTTGTACAAATTAGAGTTGAATTCATAAGACTTTGGACCCACAGCTTTTAGAGTCATACCCACAGACTCACAAATATTTCAGCCGAGTTTTGGGTTCAAGAACTTTATTGACATATAAATACGAATGTTAGAGCTGTGCACGCACCTATTTGACAGCGATCTTCCTCCATAGTCTGAGATCTGCCCAGACATCAGGGCACGGGCGAGGTGCCTCCCTCCCTCTGCGAGCGCTCAGGAGGAGCAAGAGGAACTATTTGTTGATGAATCGTATTCAAAACACCGGAGGGAATTTTTCCGTGTTTACGACGGGAGACGGTTTAAGCTGTAAACAACCGTTCGGATGATCTGATAGGACGCGCATCTTTTTCCAAGTGTTGAAATCAATATCCGCCATAATTATAAACACGAGGGCATTAGAGAGGCGCTGCTCGTGAGGACATGCAGCATGTCATTAATGCAGTTTATTTCAATTAGCTCCTCGCAAAAAGCCCACAGGGATACTTTGTTGAAAAAGTGAGCGGCGAGAGGAGAATTGCCGGCTAATGTGATGATGTGATGAGACCGTTTGGTGCCATAACAAGCAACAGACTGCAAAGTTTTAATTAAAGCATGCGATCTTTCACTCACTGGCTGGAAGAGGCGAGAGAGTCGAAGGTTTTCCTAATGGACTCAGAAATGCTTTCAGATCAAAAAAAACTAAAACTAAACTTTTTTTTTCTTCCTCCCGCTGTCAAAAACAGAAGTTAAAAAGCTCCTCGCAAGCAAATTTAAGAAGAGAAACAGTGATTGCCAGCAAGCGGAACGTTATTATGAAATAAAACACAACACAAAGGAGAGCCTTTAGGTTTTACCTCCAGGGTGGCTCCATGTCACGGGTGACACAAGCCATTATTTTTCAGTTTTCAGTGTATTTCATTTAAATTTCCATTCTGCGTCTGAGAAATGAATATTTGAT
>JAVLVB010000913.1:1620500-1633568 GCA_032876305.1 Orestias chungarensis
TGCTACAAAACAAAAGCCACGATGCTACAAAACAAAAGCCACAACGCTACAAAACAAAAGCCAAGACGATACAAAACAAAAGCCACAACGCTACAAAACAAAAGCCCCAACCCTACAAAACAAAAGTAGCGGTTTCTTAAATCAAACGCCACAACACTACAAATCAAAACACAACACAAAAGACCTACTTCCTGTGACGTCACTTCCGTGGCTGCAACTTTCGCCGTGGCTAACACTGTCGCTAACTTCCGTTGTACTGAATTGTTTTGTGTTGTGGTTTATTTTGTAGCGTTGTGGCTTTTGTCTTGTAGCGTTGTGGCCTTTGTTTGCTGTGACACCTTCGGGCCACCGTAATTATTACTCTAGAGACGTGCTTTGTGGGGGGTAGAGTTAATACCCAGAATGCTCCTTGCTGTTCACTCTTTGCTTTTAGAGGGCCTGCTGTTTGTTACTTTTATTTGTTCTGCGTCACAGTTCGATTACAAACTCTCATTTTCCCAAACAAACCAAACTTTAGTGGAAACAAATGCTCTTATTTACTTGAAACCTTTTTATTACATTTGTTTTACGGTAAACTGTATTTTTATTTATTTTACACTGATACATAAGCATTCGTCCACATTCACAAAGAAGGCTTTACTGCTCAATTTAGATGTTTTTTCTTGGTGTGGTTCTGGATATTGCTCATTAAATGCAACCAAATCAAATAAACATATACGTCGCACAGCAGTGAAATATTAATGGAGGTAACGATGGACGCCGACTGCATCATCACAAGATCAGGAGGGGAAAAAAAAGCAAAGCTGCTTGCTTCAGCCATTGTTTAAATCCATGTTTAACACGTCTTCCTCTGGTGCAGAATTATGACGTCTTACATTAACGATCGAAGCATCGTATGGTAATATTAGATCAGGTTTCTGAATAAGTACCAATATGGATGTGGCACCATTTGGGTTTTTGAGGGATTGTGAAAATATTGTATTTTTACACTATTTCATTTTGAGGATTAGATTTTTTTTTTTTTGTGTCCTGATACATAAGCGTCAGATGGGGGATGAGTTTACTTTTGGAAGTCAGGCTGCAACATCTCTCTCTCTCTTTGCAGTGTCTGAAAGTGACATCAAACGCTAACACGGATGAAAGACAAAGCGCCCTCGATCCAGCACCTGTATGTGCCATTACTTGCAGCAGACTTCATTAGGCTGAGTTTGTATGCAGAAATAAAGGCCCCCAGCGTTTGGGGGATTTCCCCCTTCCAGCTCGCCGCCTGAACACGCTGCTGCACAAACCTGTGGCTGAGGGCGGATTCTTATCAGATCCCAGATCCTGTCGTCTGTCCACACAGATGGAAGTTCCTTCTCCTTAGCTTTCTGGTTACAAAAACAGATGGAAATATGGCTTTGACACGTATAAAAATTGATTTATGGCTGTACTTTTATCGCCGCTCGCTCAGAGGCGGCTGCCTCCAGCGCTCTATCCTGCGGAGAGGTATTTTCGAGGAGGAAACCACCTGCTTTGATTTATGGCCCCTATAACCTGAAAGTTTTGGTCTGGCACTGAAGAGTTTAAAACCCCAGACATATATTTTCTGTTCAGTAACACGTCTGAGCTCGGAGCAAACGTCAACTCCCAGTCTAATGTGTAAGTTAGATATTATAAACAACTCATAGCCTGGAAGGTTTGCAAATAAATCACGACATAAAACTGTTTTACTTCAGTTAAGAAGGGATCCACTGCTGATAATAACCATCTATGCTGCTGCTGTAAGATGTTTTAGGACTTGTTGAATCAGACATAATGATTTAAAGATGCTTGTTATTTATTAAGGTTTTATTTCATATGGTTAAACTTTCTCGGCTCTAAACGAACCTTACAGAACTACTGATACCTCCAGAACTTTCTTTCACATCTTGAATTGTTACGATGGCAAACTTCATTGTATTTTACACTAGCGAGCAAACAGTAATGCGGAAAACTGCTATTTCTCTTTAGCCACCATCAGCCTATACGTCATCATCTACTCATCATTGATCATGTCTCAGAGACAGAGAGTTCTTCATCCCCATCTCCAGCCGCTTCTACCAGCCCCTCTGAGGTAACCCTTAGGTCAGCAGAGAAACATTTTGGGTCCTCACCAGAGAGGTTTCCCTAATCCTAGAAGTCCACAACCACCTCTTCTGACTCTTCCCGATGTGGGGAAGCAACATCTCTACTCTTAGCCCCTCCTGGATGATGAAGCCTCTAAGGGAGATCCCAGAAACCCTTCAGAGGAAGCTCGTTTCAGCTGCTTGTATCCATGATTTGATTCTTTCTGTCATTATATGAAGTTTATTGAAATACTTGAGCGTTCCACCAGTGTGGAGCGATCTTACATGCACTATCAGAGCATCAGATTACCTGTCCACCTTCTGCCCTAAAAGTGTTAGCTAATAGCACTCAATGTATGACACTATTGTAATCTTTGTTTTAACTGAATGTTGTAGGTGATGTTAAATCCTCCAGGATGCGGCAGATGACATATAATTTGTAAACTGTGTGGTATTTCAATGTTTAACCCTCTTTTGTAAGTCGCATTGGATAAAAGCGTCCACGTAATGCATAAATGTAAATGTATGAGTGCAGATACTTTATACCTTAACGAGGTCTGGCCTGGACAAAACCAGGAACAATAGTTGCTGGATGGAGAGTTACTGTTTCTGAAACTGTGCGTTAGCAGTTGAATGTTGGCCTTCTGCAAAACAACGTTTGAGGGAAAATCAGGCCTAAAACTTTCAGAAGAAAGGATGTTCATTAACATTATATGAGCATTTCTCAAAATGAAATGGTATTGGTGACATTCTTACATGTATTCAATTTGGCAGCACAAAGGAAGAAAAAAAACACTTTGATTTAATTACATTTAATTTTATTCGTCTTATTTTAAAGCAATATTCTATTCATGTGGCCATCTGGACACTAGAAGGCATAAATCAATAACCGGACCAATAAGATGAACAACAAAAAAATGTAAATAGCCAATAGAGATCTATATTATACCGCCGCGTAAAATGTGACCTCATATCTGGAGAGGACATTGTAAGGTAGTGTTGTACAAGATGCTAAGAAGACAACAATTAGCAGACTCGTCATTTTCTTAATGGTGGATTTCCTTATGTCATAATTTCTGCCATCTTAGGGCTCCAGTTGCAAAAATGTTTTTTTTAGTTTTTTTTTTACGATGCTTTTACAGACCTGAATCTCCTTATTATCCATTATTATAAAATATTTTAAACCAACAAATAAAATCTACAGAAATCAACAGAAATAAGAGGTTCACGCTACTCAAAAACAGAAGTGATTCCCCTAAAAGCACTCAAATGAACTAATGTTTCAACAGTGTTCACTTTAAAAACACGATCATATGTGAAATGTGACGTAATCAGAAACAAACCTGGGATGGAAAATGAAGCAAAGCTGCAGACGTTGTGTGTAACTAAACGATTATGAATACCTGGAAAACAAAAAATGCAAATGGTTTATGAATATCAATCTGAACTTCTTTGTCACAGACATACTTTTTTTTTCCCCCAAATTAAACATCTGGGCATTTCAAAATGAACACAAAACCCCATTGAAGATGATGCTCTGGCTAACCACGTCTACCTAAAACAGCCTTCAGACACGTTTCCACTGCAAACAAGATGCTTATTACTCATGAACAACCTGGGAAATCCATCCTATATTTTCAATATTGTGAACCTTGACAATCAGTTCAACAGTTTGCAGCACGCGGGACGTCCTCCAGAGAAGCTCCGAGATCTGCATTGGAAATGCGGTTTGTCTCCCGGGGGCGACGGGCCCTCCTCCATTGTTTCACGGCTATCTTGACACCCACTCGCAAGAGCGGAGGCATGCCGCACTGAACCCTGGGATCTGCGATCCTGCCATCGATAGGCGCAGCGTCGGCACTGATTCCATTAAGCTCCAAATTAAAGACGGCACATCAAAGCGGCCTGCGAGGAGGCAGCATGGAGATGTGATGGGGAGAGGGGGAACAAAAATGAGTGAGGGGAGGTTAAAAAAACAGAAAAGAAAACCCTTCTTTATGCAATCCCAGAACGTGACAGAGCCTAGTCCAAATCAATATCTGTGAGTAGCGCGGCGTTGCTGCATTGCTAGTTGGGAGCACATTAGCGGAGGATGAAAGCATCACAGTGGCAACCTTGATGAAAACATGTCTTTTATGTTGTGGGACAAAATTCGAAAAATTGAGCTTCATAAATTCACAAATGTCCTCGTACAGGAACTGGTGGCGGTCTCTCTGATTTCATCTCCACTTCTGATAACTCACCGTTGTCTGAGCAGGATAATTCAACCTCTCTCAATATCAGACATGTGAGATTATTCCATGACATGAGCTTTTCATGGAAATAATCCTGGTACAATAAAATGAAAACCAGATACAGTAAAAGCCAAAAATTATTTTTCACCCCTGCTAGATTTTATTTGACAGAGAATCTACAGCGGGTGCTGAAGATTATGGTGAAGGAAAAAGGCCTTCCAACCTCAAAGAATTGAACCTCAGTTGTTAAAATACCAGTAAAAAACATGTCATAAGCAATTAGAAAGAGTTTGATGAGCTGCAGCATCAGTGAACATTTTTGCATAAATTATTAAGAAGGGTATAAATAATTTTCAACGTGCACTTTTTAATATGCAGATATTTAAATAGAAAAAGGTTTAATTTATTTCAGAATATTCTTATTGATTCAGCTCAATCAGAGTGAAATTGTAATCCGACAGAGAGCAACGGGTTAATCGGATCGATGATCTGAATGCAGTGTGTGTGTGTAACCTTGTCAGTCTGATTGTGGCTAACTGACCAGACTCCAGTGGTCAGAAACATAATTGCTAAGAAACAACTGAATCTTGACAACTGATTTGAGTTTAATTGGAAAAATCATCTATATCTACACGAACCAATTAGTATCTGTAACTTCTGACCCTCTGCTTTGAAGCATCACAAATCCAACGTAGGCAGACATGCTAATAGCTTGTCTGGTCATTGCCAGACCAGTCTAGGATTTACCCATTAAGTTTATACATTTAAATTAATTTAAAGTAACACTGAAGAAGTTTCAGTTTCGGTTGGGTTTGGCGGCTCTTGTGGACAAAAGCGGTGGTGTTTTAGCGTGAAGGAAGACTCCATTTCCCATGAGCACCAGCGCATAGCGTGGTAAAATCCTGATCAGTTGTTTTAAAGCACATTTCTGTTTCCAGTGTCTGTGTGAAGGATAAATAGCAATAAGGTGATGAATGTAAATGTGGTGAAACAATGTCAGATGATGATGTTGAAGATAAGAAACTGGGAAAGTGACGTATGCCGTAAAGCAGTCAGCACATTTGTAGTTGTTTTGTGTGGAAGGCAGGGTTCCTGCCACCCTCCTCAAAATTGAATAGTGCTCAGTTCACGCGATAGTTGTAAGTAAAGTTATGAAAATATTTTAAAAGTGTTGTTTAAAATATACGTTTGTTTTGGGGTGCATGGTGTTGTAGTTGTTAGAAGGTCCAAACCTGAATATCCTCACTTTATGTGGTCTTTCTGGGAGGTAGGATCAGTGACGGCCTGCCCATAACTCTCACTACGCTCTGAATGTTAAGCCACACTTATCCGTTACGTCACTGACGTTGAGGTTTGGAAAAACCAAAAACAAAGTTAGCCACGATGAAGAGGAATTTTCCCTCAGGGAACGAAAAAACAAAAGAAGCAAATTCATGATAATGAATAAAGAGAACAGCAGTCAGGTAGGCAAGGAAACTTCACCCCTCTCTGTTTTACAAAACGAAGCTGAAATTCGGGAAATGGCTAAAGGGCGATTCCGTTCAATTTTTCGCTACCTTCGGCACAATTAATCTTCTCTAGATAAAAAACTACAAAACATAATCACTTCAAACCTGCACTGGATTATTTAGTTTTAGACTATTTAAAACCTGGTTTGGGATTTGCGAAACCTTTCTCTGATTTGTGAAATTGCAATAAAGGCACAGTTTCAGTACTTTTTAAGGCTACTATTAGGGGGCAGGCTATATGGTAAATATAATTAAAGCCAATTTGATGGAGCTAAATTATTAGTACCCTTATTTATATTTTACAGGCGCTATGCTCAGGTTTCTCACCAGCACAGACTCCAGCCAGCCAGCCAGTGGAGGACCAGCACATAGTTCATCTAGTACAGGCACAGATGAGCCAGATGCACCTGAAGCTAATGAGTCAGGGAAGGAAATCTGTTATGATGACATTACTGATGATTTTGCCTCAAGACAGTGTAGAAAGGGACCCTTTTGATGGTAAGTTATTACAAACTGTTATTTCCCAACTAAATGTGTAGACTTACAACCTTATTTTATATCAACACTCATCCATTTCTATCATGACTTTACATCTATTAACCTGTTCCATTTGTACCCTTGTGTAGTTGACAGGACAGGACCACTTGACTTTAGTTAGGGGGCCCCTTGGCATATTTTTAACTGGGGCTCCGTGGAGGTCTGAGCCGGCTCTGGGTAGGATGTTCTCTTTTGCATGCTTGGGTTCTCTGCAGGTACTCCAGCTTCCTCCCACAGTCCAAAAAAACCTGACTGGTAGATGAAATGGATGCTCTGAATTGTCCTTAATCTTAATATTCCTTGCTAGTTTATTCCTCACCGCCAAATATGTGTTGAAATACAGCGTCGGGACTGCTGTAATGTTGATCCATCCCAGTTTCAGTCTGAGATGTATGTTTAGTTGTTCTGTCAGTATCTGTGAGGCTTCATCTGTGTCATGTGGAGGGTAACACGAGGGGGGGACCACTGGGATCCTGTTGTCTCTCTTGATAATCTGTATTTATTTTTCTGTAAAGGGTGGAAAATTTGCTGCTAATCCCTCAGGTCTCTGTAAGTGTTTTATCAACCAGAGATTCTCCACAAGATGCTACCAGAGATTAGGGGGTGAGAGAGAAGTCTCTACGTGAGGCTGTCCGCATAATCCCAGCGAGGTTTGTCCAGGAGCTTTTCCTGCTCAGTCAACACTCGGGGAACCTCAGAGTTCACCGTAAGCAACTCTCTCTTTGTTTGTTTCCAGAAGCAAAGAAAAGGTGAGGAGGGGTAACGCACAGCAGTGGTGAGGGTGGTGTCTGTGGCCCTGCAGCAGTCTGCCTGATTACATCGCCACACAAGCGTGTCTTCAAAGCCTTCCCCTCCCCACCGCCCAGTTTGACCAGATAAGGGCCCCCCTCTCGCTGTGGTTCAGCTAGGGGACAGGAAGACACATGAAGGGGTCAACAGTGGTGCCATCTGCTCTTCATGTTCGACAAATACAGCACATCTCTGTCAACAAACCATTTCACTGTCCAAACATCCACTACTGATCGTAGTGAGACTATTCTAATGCATGCAGCAGCTTTATTTGCCTCTGAAGGTTCATTTTACTTTTCTATCCACAATGAAGAGAGATATTAAAGGGAGCAGTTAAACATGATTAAAACTCTGAAGCCAACTATAGTTTTGTTTTCTTGTATTTTAAATGCAAAGATGGCTAATCTAGAAAGTCAAATACAGACTTTTCTCATTGTCAGTGAGGAAAAAACTAGTTTCTGTGTCTTTCTATATGCTCTCTGAAAAACAATTCATCATTTGGTTCCAGAGACACATCGGAATCAACATCACCATTAATGTATGTGTTCTTTCCACTGATGAAGTTCACGTATGTGAAAGGATGTTTGTGAAAATGAGTAACGGCGACATGTTTACTCTGTTTTTATGGGACTTTATGGTTATGATTAATGGTGCGCTTTTAATAAATATACATGTCTATACTGCAGATTTCTTATCCGCGCACACAAAAGGCTGATGGTTGAAAATATTTGTAGTGATACATGGGCTCTTATCAACCTGGTCAAAATCAGCCTCTGAGAATCAAGAATCAGTTTATTTATATAGCGGCTATTTACCACAGACGTCGTCTTAAGGAACTTTGCAAGAAAATCAGTTTGAATCGTGGATGCAACGTAATAAAGGATCCCCAGCAGATTGCCTCGAGCCATTGACAGGAAGAAACCTCCAGCAGAACCAGAACCAGGCTCAATACAAGCAGCCGTCTGCTTGAGGTTTGAAGGGACAGGAAACTAAAATAGATGTTGAGGAAACTTAAAAATAGAGTTTATAGCAGCAGTTGTAGAGTGTCACTGGAAGCATCTCAGCCCATGTCACAGCTAACAGAACGCCAGACCAGCTGTGGCTACTATGGAGAGAACAACTAAGAGAAAACAAAAGGTTAACAAGGTTGAAATAACGGTAACTAAAGCAGACTTGGTGTACGCTTTGCTTTGTATGGAGGGCTCAGATCCCCGGCCTAACCACCAACTTTGCTATTGAGCCACCTGCGGAGCAAAGCCATTGCATATATGCCAGCAGATAAACTCTCTTCCTGCGCTGCCATTTCAAAATGACCTCCACAGACGGACAGCAAGTCTTAAACAGTGCAGAAAAGTTGAGGTCAGTGAAAGACGGAGCGCTGAAAGGAGATGAGAATCATTCAAAGCTCTGTAGAAACACAATTGTCAGGGTAGTCTCAAGGGGTTAACTGACCAACTCTAGGGGTGTGTGCCATGTATTCACAATGGTTGCTGGTATCAGAAGTTGGGATTAAAAACGGCCATCTAATACGGTGAGGTGGGATCGAGACATACCTGCTGACAACACCAACTCCATTATTATATCCCATGTTAAAAGCAGATGTCAGATTAGTGAGTTTCTCGTGTGCGTAGCAAGAATTTGGACCATTGCCCCGTTATGTTATATATTTATGCAGTCACAGTTAAGAACCCACCAATAACAAAAACTCTTCCCACTGAGCTGCAGCTAGCCAAACCGCGATGCCCACAGGAAAATCCACTGGATAGTGATGGCACGAGGCAACGCTCGCAGCACAAAGGAGCATCTGTGACCCCGGAATACTCATCTGCGTTGCTGAAACAGCAAAAGCGGGAAAAGAGGAGCTCTGAACACTTTCTTACTTTTCCTTGAGATTGTTGTTTGCAAAGAATTAGATATTTTCCCCCGGTTTTCCTAAAATACAGTTAAAAATTATGCGATAGTGAGTAAATCTGACATTCAGCTGTTACACTTTACGAGGAAGCTGGAGTACTGAGAACACATGCACAGGGAGAACATGCAAACTTCATGCAGCAAGACCACAAACCCAGGACCTTAGTGCTATAAAACTGTACAGCCATGTGTGACCACATGTGAAAAAATGGTAATTTGGACCAAATGTTCTCTGTCGAATGACTGAAGCCTGACTGAAATGCAATTTGCTAGTCTTACAAATAGCATCCAACGATCGGGTGTATATTCACCACTTTTTATGTTCGATTAATGTGTTCATCAACTGTTTTTTGTTTTTAGTGATGTAAGAATTACAATTTTCTTGCCACGTTATGCTAAAGAGAACATAGGATGATATATATATATATATATATATATATAAATATATATATATATATATATATATATATTTATGGTTAAATGAAAATATAAATACAGTTCCCTGCACACATCGGTTTATTCATTTATATTCTCAGTCCTAAGGAGTCAGAACGCCGAAACGATGTCTTGTGTTGTCGTTGACTTTACAGCAATCCCTCATAGAGGAACAAAACCTTCAGCAACACCAGGCTCAGAACAAGCATCCGTCTGCCACGACCGATGTGAATATATTGAGGATATTTCACATTTACCCCATTGAGCTTTTTGCACACCCACAGCATATTTGCTGTGTCTGGTTTAGTCAGTGAGGGAGCGACGGCGACAATAACCACACAAAATTTTTTTATAAAATCAAGGTTCTCTAGAGAGGAAAGAGAAAACTTTAGTCGGACAGAAATTCAAATTATGGTAATAAAACATGCTTCCTGCCTAGTCGGAGGCTGGACTCTCCCTGCTAACTTGTCCCATCTTGCTCTGATATATGGAATTAACAAAAAACAACAAAATAGTTTTTTTTTACATTTTTTTTGTCATGGTTCCCAACATTCCTGGTGGGGCCTCTGCAGCCGGGTCCCTTATCTCCAAGCTAACGTATGCTAATACTTCACAAGTTAAGTGGATTGTGTTGCCGCCTTGCAATCCCTACACACGGTGTCAATTGGTTTAAGACTAACACGTCATCAAGACAATCATGAGATAATAACTATCATCTTGGTCTATGCCTAAGTGTTTTCCAACAGCAACCTCCCACTTCCCTTATCCTGTTAGTCTCCAGCCTCAAAACTATTCTCTCGGTGACCTTGCTCGCAAGGTGGTTTCCACGTTCGGGTTGGTGAGACCTACAGGAGTCTGCCGAGGCCCCCCACAGTCTGAGATTTCTCCAAAAATCTCAATTACATATGTGGTTAGATGAGTGAAAGGCTGACAAGCCGGGACAACAAAGGAGCGTGATGCAGTCACCATGCTCGGTAATAAAATATCAAAGAGAGAAAGAAAAAAGAGCCGCAGTGCGTAGAATGAGCTGTTTTCTAAGCAAGAGTGTGAGCGGTGAGCGACGCTGCCATGCGGGGACTTGAAAAGGAGCCAGTGAAAACAGAATCGGCTTTGCACAGAGGAGAAAAGTTACACAACAGAGCCCGTAATACCTGGTCAAACAAACTTGTGACTGTAGGAGGATTTCAGACAATTGACTCGTTCAAGATTGAATAGGATCAGAAGCCTGTGACCAAACAGACTTTTGTTTCAGGGAGGGGCCCAGCTCGCTTCGCCCATTACCAATGAGGTTGTGAGTGGAAAACTCTTGATTTGTGTTTGAACTAATGGGAAGAAAACTGTCTGGACATGTTTTTCATTTCAGACGGAGAGATTCCCTAATCCTGAACCAAACAGAAGAAACTGACCTCAAAACTTTGTTTTTCTAAAAGCGGGGGAGTGACAAAAAGAACCGAATAAGTAGAACCGAACACCTCGCACCCTAAAAATTAGTCTGGTGGGGTGATGAATTTTGAAAAATGCATTAAAAAAAGACACTTTTTCTGGCAAAGAATCAAGAATCAGTTTATTTATATAGCGCCAATTTAAAACACATGTCAACTCAAGACACTTTACAACAAAATCAATTAAAATCAAAGATACATCATAAACAAATCAGTTTAAAAAGTTTCCAATCTAAGGAACCCCAGCAGATTCATGCAGTCATTGACTTGCAGCATTCACTCCTCTGGAATCAGCAGACAGAAACAATGACTTGTGTTGTCGTTGACTTTACAGCAATCCCTCATACTGAGCATGCATGTAGCGACAGTGGAGAGGAAAAACTCCCCTTTAACAGGAAGAAACCTCCAGCAGAACCAGGCTGAGTAGAAGCTTACCGCCACAACCGACTGGGGGTTTGAAGAGACAGAAAGCTAAATTAAATGCAGAGGAAACTGAAAAAAAGAGTTTATAGCAGCAGTTGTAGAACGTCACTGGAAGCATCTCAGCCCATGTTCTCCTCCAAGAAGCTGTCTCAGCTAACAGAACCAGACCAGGTGTGGCTACTATGGAGAGAAGAACACTAAGAGAAAACAAAAGGTTAACAAGGTTGAAATAACCGTAACTAAAGCACATTGGACAAAGGAAGAAAGTAAATGTAAAGAAATGTTCCTTGTTCCTGTATTGATGTGTTGGCATCAAGCAGTTGCTGTAGTTCCGGTCAGTAAGAACTAAATGTGCCAAAAACATACAAAAAAATCCTCACCATCGCTAAATTCCCACCACCAGCTTGAACGACCAATGGCAGCAGGGTGCAGCTGCAGGGTTCAACCCTGTGTGCAAATACACCTAACATCATGAAGATGTGCATCCTAGCTTTACAACAGCTGATTATTTGAGCTACAGCCTTTGTGGTATTGCTGAAACGCCACAAATGGGCCTCATCGTTCAGATGCATGTTTTATTAAGTGATTTTGCTCTGTTTCTTTGGAAAAAAAATTATTTTTGAATGAGAAGCATAATTATCTTAAATAAAATTTTACTTCTTCCAACTTTGCATCGTGCAGCCTTGTTTTAAACAACAACAAATTATTGTGCAGGTCTATCTAACAAAGTTAGCATATTTATTTCCTCCCAAAAGTGAGTCATACTTATATCTTTTTATCTTACAAAGATAAACATTTAGCACTACCTAGGGCTGCAGTATGTAACTTAAAATAACAACAAAAGTTATCAGTGAGTCAGTATAAAGTGAGACGATGAAAAGGCGTGATTAAGAGTACTGTGGTCCGTAAAAGTTACCTACTGCAGCTCGAACGGTCACAAGCTTCAGTTGAAACTGAATCACTACGTGTCCCCAGGCGGACGCCACAAAGAACCGTTACATGATATCACTGAATAGTCCATGAGACGATGAACTCACGCTAAATAAGAGAAAGCATCTGGCTGGCAAACAACCACATGCAGACAGCAGAACAATAAAGATCTGCAACGACGGCGGGAGGAGGAGGAGGAGGAGAGATGCTGATGAAGAGTCACTCACATCACAACCTAAACGACGAGGCCAGATCCAGCCGAGCAGATTTATATTTCAGCTGTCCTTCTGTTGAACGTCAGGATGGGGTGAACGTGTGCGTAAGTGTTAAAGGGTGGGGCCCCAAACAGAGGAGGGCCCCGAACAGAGGAGGGCCCCTCTCGCCTAGACTTGAAAAGACATTCTTTCATCATTGCTAATCTCCCGAACATAAACATGGGAGCATCCACACAATCTCTCTCCTTCTGTTTTTTACTCCCTCTCTGGGCCAAAGAGGATGATGGGGGGGAGAGTGGCCCTTCCAGTACTGGAGACAGGGGACCCTACGGACAACGGTGCCATGCGCGCTGTTTGTATTACAGCCGCATCAATCAACATATCAGGTTTATAGCAGCAGTTTGGGAGCAGATTTCCAGAGGATTTGTGGGCCTGTGTGAGAAAGCGTCTGCGCGCTTTTGAGGTGTGTGTGTGTGTGTGTGTGTGTGTGTGTGTGTGTGTGTGTGTGTGTGTGTGTGTGTGTGTGTGTGTGTGTGTGTGTGTGTGTGTGTGTGTGT
>JAVLVB010000913.1:1638877-1651491 GCA_032876305.1 Orestias chungarensis
GGAGGAGCGCTCTGAATAATATACTGGTACTAAGAATATTGTGCTCTGTATATTGTTGAAAGGAACTCGGCCAGCCGGAGTTTTTCGCCCTTCAAAGACGCCCGCTTTGTTTTTGCTCGGCCTTTGTTTGCTGGCGCGTCTGAATCGAGCTCCGCGATTTCGTGGATATCACATTGTTCCAGGGTTTTGAGATTGTCTGACGGAGAAGCGCCCGCTGGCTCATTTGTTTTCTACCCCCTCGCGTCACGTTGACTCATTGTGACTGTGGGAGAATCGGGCTGAGAAGGGAAAAACAAATAAATAAAAGTAAAACAACCATCAGTTCCTTTTTCCCACCGCCACGGCGGCCGAGTGTGAGAGAAAGGTCGGATTCTCCTGCATCATTAGACGTCCTTATAGATTCCAGGGTGCTCATTTCCATAACCCCAGCCAGCAGGAAGTTGCTTATTAAAAATAAAAAGGCTGCGGCGTTTGCTACCGAGTTCAAAAAACACAAAAGCTGAAAGTGTGAAACCCAAGCATTAATCATGTGATCAGTGGGGGATGGGCCGGGGTCTCAGCAGCGCGGGGTTACAGCGCAAGCGTCGCAGAGTCGTTTGATGGCCGTTTCTAGGGTCCCCAAAGCTGATTGGGCCCCGAGGGCCGCCTGCAGCGCTGCCCTGTCACAGGGGCCTGACTGACAGCTCTAATGAAGCCTTCGTCAGGCAAGGGGCAACTCCAGAGAAGGCGCCAAACTTCAATCGGGCTGCGTGATATCCGCCGAGTTTCTATCTCTCAGTGGTGAGGGGGTAAAGAGAAGGACCCCTGAGGGGGCCAGGCGGTCCCTGGCCTGCCTTTGAATACCTCCCCCAAAGTTCGTGGGGTCTGAAACGTGCGGCGGAGATGTAGGCGTTGATTGTCGTGAATTTTTTATAAGCGACAAGGAGGAAGAACGAAGGGGCCGTTCGATGCCTCCGTTCCCGTTTTCTGAGCGCTGCCCTGATGTGTTTTCACCAATAAACCAAAACAAACCCGACTCAGGTGACTTCAACTTTGCCGTCTGTAGTTTGCGGAAAAGAAGAAAACTTAAAAAAGCTGCAACTTTTCTGCATCTCACTCCCTCCCGTGCAAACAAGCCGCCGTCTCTGCAGGATGGAGGGATGCTGAAGAGCAGCCGAGCCTCGGTGGACCCGTCCCCACTTTGTTCCATTATTCAGCATCTGTGGCGTCAGAACTCTCCGGGATCTCCGTCCTGATGGACAGACTCCTGCGCCCGCCATTGAGAGGCTGTTGACTCTCTGGCCCCCGCGTGCCGACGGAGTCGTTGCGCTTTTCTTCAGCGGACCCCTGGGAGCGCAAATCAAAAGCAGAGCGATGCGAACAATTTGTAAATCTCATGTTCTCCGCTCCGGTTCCCCCCGCTGGATCGGCGGCTTGTTTTAATTTTGACATTTGGACGAACAGCTCACACCATCCTCTCTCATGCTGTTAACTCTCACTCTGAACCATCAGCTGATAGGAGCCACTCTCCTCTCACAATTCTCATTTGTACCCACATAAGCAGTCGTTTGAAAGATATAAGCAAACATGTTTGGTTATTTATTTGTTTATCTACTTACTTCTCGCCTCGGCCCCCCAACAGACTTTTAGGAGCTCTTTGGTAATAAGGAGCAGAGGAGGCTTTTGCTCACGCTTTGATGTGCTCTTAGATGAGTCTGCAGCTATGTCTGCAGAAACACAGACGCTGGCCCTTCCTCTCGGCTCCCAAACCGCCGCGGCATGAAAAGACACTCTGGATGTCTTGTAGTTGCAGGAGACTCAGGGGGACCCTGTTGGGAGCTTCAGATGAAGCGTTTCCCCAAAGAAACACAAGCAGGGGAGACTCTTACCCCTTTTATAAACTTGTGCTTCTAACAGCAAAAGTGTCGTTAAGGTGAGATGATGCTGACCTCTGCTGGCTGCATCAGGAGCATCATGTGACCTTTGTCCTCAGCCAGGAAGCTGCATGTTTGCCTTGTTTCTGGGGCTCGATGCACCCGAATCTAATCGTGGGTCATTAGTAGAACCTCTGCAGAACCTTATGGCCTAATGAAGAGACGGTGGATCATTTGACTCAGCCGTGCGGTCACACGTCCAAAACTGGAAACCCAGGAACTAATATTGAAAATTACAACTTTCTATCAGCATGCTGTCTCCAAACATGTCAGATTGAGATTGGATTCTTTGTTTTTATCTCCTTAAAGCCACATTAAGGTACCTTGTGTATAAAAGCTTCCAAAATATATAAATTAACTTCACGTTTTATCTTTTTACCTACGAAAATCTGTGGAAGGAGTCAAAGATCCCCAACCTCAAGCATTTTTAGCTCATGGCCAAAGTCATCGAAATGAAGCTGAGAAAACACAGAGATTATTTACACAGATTAAAAGTCATTTCCAATAACGTTGATACTCCTTTCAAAGTGTTTGGATGTCATTTAAGGGACGATTGTCTCTTGGTTGGATGAAAATTATTTAAAATTGATTTTAAACCTGCTATTTTTTCTTGGGGGTCCGTATCACTTTAACCACCATAAAGCAACTTTGAGGAGGGTGGCAGGAACACCTTGCCACACAAAAACAGCTACAAATGTGCTGACCGCTTTACGGCATACGTCACTTCCCCCGTTTCTTATCTTCAACATCATCACATGACATCATTTCACCACAATTAGATTATATCCAACTGCAGGTGACGTGGATATCAGGATTTTTTACGACGCTATGTGCTGGTGCTGATAGGAAATGCAGTCTTTCGTCAGGCTAAACACTGCTGCGTCTGTCCAAACTGGGTAACTATAATATTCAAGAGAAAATGCAGCTTAGGAAACTAAAATACCACAATTCAATGCAAACCGGCTAATCCAGGGAGGACATTTGTCTTAATTGGCTGTGATTGGCTTCACTGCAAACAATGGAGATGATAAACATTGTGAATGCTGTGCTAACATGGTTCCAATTGTGTGCATAAATACAGTTTTAAGGCATATTGGGTGTTTTAACCATTAAAAAAGGCAGTTATAATTGTTTCTATAAAGTATTTACAGATATTAGCAGTTCTTGTTGGCTGTTCTCTTTGCCACTGTGTTTATTGTTATTAAGTTGTTGCCATATTGGTTATTTTCTTCAGGTTTTGTTTATTCTGGTTCACTTTATATTCTAAACCTTTCCCCCTTAGGGTTCTGTCAGGTGACTGAGACTTGGGCCACTACTAATATAACGCGACTGCTGTCAGACTCTCAAGACTAGAAGAAGAACGTAGACGTCACACAGCAGCACCAAGTGTATGTCACTAAACCACTGAAGCTGCTCTGTATGGATCTAAAAGCTGTTAGGGAGCCGAGCGTATCGTCACAAGTAGGAACAAGATGAAGGCAGCTGAGGAAAAAGGAAACCTAAACTCGGCACTGCTTGCTTCAGACACTGTTCACGTCCAGGTTTGCCACGTCCTGTTTTTTCATGCTCAGGAACTAAAAGTTGGTTTTCCTTATCCACAGATTCAGCAGTTATCTGTGTCTTGGCTCTATGAAAAGCTAAAATCGATAAGCTTTTTAATATTAATATTTAATATTCCAATAAACAACTGGTTACTGGCTACAAATAGTATTTTTACTCTGTTTTAGATACAGTTTGCACTCATACAACTGGTTGAAATAAAGGTTTTATCTTCGCCTTTGCCATCTTTCAAGACCTTTTCGAGACAACAGTAGCAGAATGTGGGATTATAATTGGTGGAGCTAAGCAATTATCAAGTAAAAATCCCAAACTCGCTCAGAGACAAACAGATCCAGCTTTGCTGCCACACTGTCCAGCTCAATTAACACTGCGGTTCCACGGGTGTGAATGATTTATTAACGAATTATTAATAAATAATAACAAAGGGGCCCAGGAGACGCAGTCTGGTCAATTAGGAGAGAAGTGAGAAGTGAAAGCAGCGGCGGGGGGTTGGAAGCAGGCGATGTGCTGCCGATCTGATCTGTGTCTCATCATTATCGCTGCCCGTCACACTGAATTAGCCTCACCCGCACAGAGCCAGCACTTCAAACGGCGGCCTCGGACTCTGACGGCACTCTGGCCAGCACGCGCCGTCTCCAGCAGCACCGGATAGATGCTGCACCGTGACTGAAATACCAGAAAACACAAGTTTTGTTAATGATTCATCGAATATTCCCGTGAATTTAGGACACACATGAAAGTGCTCGCTCCCCCTTTGATGTTTTTCCATCTTTCAGAATCCTGATTTTCTCATCCATCCGCGGTCCGACGCTCACCTGCGATCTGGAGGTTCAAATCCAGATTCTGGATACAAGCGGCTGGATGGAGCTTCCTATGGAGGACGTTCAGCCGTCTGATTGGTTTCCTGCCTGCTTTGTCTCACTCTGCAGGTTTTACTACAGGGAGCACAGGGGCCAACAGGGCCCAACAGGGGCCAGTGCCTCTGCATAACTGGTGTGCTATCAACAGATGTTTTTTGTTCTATGCTAGCACACAAACTGCTGCTAAAAGGACCAATTTCATGTTTTACTCTCAAAGTTTCACTCTAGAAATGAATAAAATGAAGGTGTTGCACTTTTTAGCTTCAGTCTTAGTGAGAGAAGATAACAGGTTTCTTCCTCCAGATCAGGTTTCTAGAGCAAGGTGCTCACTTAAACAGAAACTAACCCCCAAATCAACGTTTTTTCCCCCCAGGTATGATGCATAGTTTAGTCTATTAGGTCTGCTGTCTTTATGTTCCAGTGAAAGGTGTGGTAACTTTTATTTCTGCAGAATTTAGCCTAAACATGACTCAGTGCTGCCCTCTATGGGTTGAAGGATGGCTACTGCTGCTGAAGGTTCCCGTTTAAAAGAAACTTGGTACACGTCTACGTCACAGCCCTCTATGTGGGCATCGAACCATCGACCTCAGCCGCGGGGAGTTCAATCATAGGCCTCACTTGAAATTGTTTAAATCTAAATTTTTGTGTCAAAAATTAACACCACTCATTCCCACACTTGGCCACGCCCCTTAACCCAGTGGAACCGCCCACTTTGTGACATTGTTCAAAGATTAGCCTGATAAACTGATAAATTAAATGATGAAATATTGCTCTGTTTTTATTATTATTATTTGTTTCTTACATCCCCCAGTAACATCAAACTGTCTCCACTGGTAACGTAGGTCAAGAACCACCACTGCATCACAGAGATTGATATGTTTTACTGCATTAAAAAGCCTTAATGCCTCTTAAAATGCTTTCACAACTAGTCAAGTAACAACCTACCAGTTTGTTGTTATCACTATGGATCTTTGCTTTTTACTTTGTCTTTCCATTGCAGTCAATTGACTTTGGAGTACAACTATGAAATAAACTAAGGTAAGGTGTGTTAAATTAGAAAATGTCTGGCAGGGCGCATGCAGCCCCAACGGGCCAAAATCTTACATGATACAGAAATGGAACGCCAACGTTATTAAAGACAGACGGGATGAGAACACAACAGTGGTGGAGGAAGTAGAGACCAGTTAATATCCTGATGAAATCATGACCCATGATGTTTATGACTCTGGCTGGTCACCGGGTGCAGCCTAACGTTGGGAAACCTCAATAAATTAAATTATTCAACGATGTCAATGTGCACTGAATTGGTTTCATAGTGTTTCAAGTGGACCTGTAGACTTTAAAAAGCCTCCTCAGAAAGTGAATATAGCTGTCTTGAGCATTTTCAGGTAAGTTTTGACTAAAAACCGACTATTTTACATCCAAAACAACTCCCGGTTTATTAATATAGAGCATAATCACATGATTTCAGTCCAATCATACATTCCATTTCATCAAAGGTTTCAAACAGTCCATCAAGTTCAATTTATTTTTTTAATTAGTTACACAGTTTTCAATCTAAGGAAACGCAGCAGGTTCGTATTAAGAGTCTTTGACTGTTGCATCAGGAAGAGATGTTTAAAATCTTTGATTATCTTATTCATCAACATGGTGTCTGGAGTTAAACTAAGAGCACGGACGTAATTTTTGGGGGGGACACAGGGGACATTTTCAAATGTCCGATTTGGTCCCCTCCACTTTTGACTGTCCATAAACAGTAAAATTGTCAGCTCTAGGACCAAGTGGAATCCAACCGCTCAAGCTGAAGTCCGCTTCTCTGAGTTTAGACCGCCCACCAGCACTGGATTGGCTCTCTGCTGTTTGGATCTCTTGTGTGATTGGCTGTCTCCACCGTCACCAATTAGAAGCTAACAGCGCCATAGAGAGAGAGTTCGGACACTCCCATTGACTCCCATAGAAAGAAGCATGGAGCTGCTAGTAGCTCCAAACACCAGCAGTTCCAGCATTGGACGTAGAGCCTTCTCTGTGTTTTCACAAGTGTTTTCTACGTAATCGATAAAAGTACAACTTTGTTTTTGCTGTTGTGAAGCGTTAGCTGACTGTTCCGTATCACAGAAATATTTTATATTGCCAGTTTTCGTTAATTAAGCATTTTAACTTGCCAACTTAACTTGCTAGATGTGTTTTAGCTGCTCATTACAAGCTTGGCGGGTTTAGACGGGTCCGTCTGATTCAGTGTTTTAAACTTTCTATCACAACTTACATTCTGAACTTAAATAATTTTCCATTTCTTTTGGCCACTCACGCCCACGTGGGCTTCCACCAGCAGCAGCGCCGGCTGGTCCGCGTGGACGTCTTCAGCGCTGCCGGTTGCTTTTGCGTTGCTGCCTGTTCTACCTGGCGCTGAAGAACTCGCACACGAACCAGATCACCGAGAAGCTGCGGAAAACCGTGCTGGCCGGGGAGTGTGTGTGTGTGTGTGTGTGTGTGTATGTATACAGTGCCGCTAAAAGTGGGTCTGCACTCTATGCAACGCATAGGGGCGCAGCCCTAGAGGGGGTGTCAAAACTAATATAAAAAAAAGTTTTTCTATTTGGCATTTTCCGTATTTAACAGCATGAACTGATCAATAACAGGTTAACGGCACTGATTCAGCGCCCCTCTGCTCCTTCACCTGCCCTCCTATCGCTCCCCCTTCACACACAGGTGGCTTAGGCCCATAAGAGATGCAGGCAGGCGCATTTTTTTAATTAAATTTTAAACCTTAGACTAACACTCGTAGTGCATTTGACAACGAGATGGAGCGGCAGAGAAAAAAACTATCCAGGATGAAGACCAATGTGGTTGAAAGATAGTAAGAAAGTACCGTCAGTGTATCCACAACAGGACAAGAGGGTTGTAAATATTCAGGTTAGCTTAATACGGAATCATCCCTGTTGTCGGCTGTTAAATGTTTCCTCCCCTGTTGAACCGATAAGGGACGTGATCTGTTCGGTATTTCTATGAATATCAAAAACAAACACCTGACACACACACATATGAATGACAGAAATAAAACTCAGGAATAATTAACACAGGAAAGCTAAATTATTGGGGCGCCAGTGTCCAGCTATTGTCCAACGCTTAGCCCTCTGCAGTTTATTCACTCATGTGTATTTATTATTATTCATTCTTTAATTAAAGATGAGTTGTACACGTTTATGTGTGTATAAGACAAATTAGTCCAGGGTCACTATAGGCCTTAGACTCAAAAGGGTTGGTGACCCATGTCACCAACGTTTTTGGCAGGGGGACACTTGAGTCTAAAAGTCTTATTCAATATCACTAAAGTGGTGTTGGGATGTTTCTGATAAGTCAGATCAGATATCCAGTCAGTAACTGTTATCCAACAAGGAGATCATTTCAATTTAAAGATTTGTTTTATTGTGTTTAAACTGCTGGATATTTTAGACCTACTTAACACAAAATGAATATCATTCAGCTGTGAGGATGGAGATAAAGAAGAGAAGATGACAGAGGAAGAATCAGGACAGCAGGCAGACAGCGCGAGTTAATCACCACAAAGGAGAATGTGGAACAGAAAGGTGCAGATGATGATGAAGAGGGAGAGAAGCAGAGAGGTGCAGATGATGATGAAGAGGGAGAAGAGCACAGAGCTGAAGAGGGTTGAGGCAAGGCTTTATTTAGAAGATCCATCTTAATGGCCTTTACCACACAAAACGGAGGACACAGTTAGGCAGCACATTGGTGAAAATGGCCACCAGAAAGTTTCTGATGGCACATATCCAACATCAGAGAATAAATTTGTACTTTATTAAACCTTTATTTGCTTATGATTGAATTGATTGCCTGATATGATATGCAACATTAAAACAAAATCCATAATATGACTACTGTATTTTCTAAGTGCCTGACTAAGGGAGGAAAGCTGTATGAGACGGGTGGCGGCGGCGGGGAGGGGGGGTAATAGTAAAAAAATAAATATTGTGAAGGGAACATTAAAAACGCTTGTTAGGATTTTTAATGTTTGTTGCCAGTTTGGATAAGGCTTCATATCAAGCTATAAGAATGAAGGAAAACATGCCAACAAAATGCCTGAGACCTGCAGCCCATAGGCGAGACACAGGCTAACAGAAGTGGCTCACCTGTACAACTTTACGTCGGGGTGGGGCGCCGGTGTGACATGTTCGCATCCACCTCAAAAATATGTAGTTGCGGCCCTGTATGTATGTAAGTAGTTCTGGTATAGATATAGTATAGTAGTCGTAGTAAATAGTAAAAGTGGTTCTTTATTTTAAAGCTTGTTTTGCATTTTACATAATTTACAATAAATTGTTTGGTCATTTATTTTTGCACAATTGAGTTATTTTGTCATGTAATCTGATTTTAACGAGAAACGGTTTTAAATTAAATGAATATTTTAATCTGTGAATTATAAATAAAAGTTCTCAGACTACAAGCACAATCAACTAAGATTGCATGAAAGCAAAAGTTATAATAATTATGTCTTCAACAAAAGTTAAGCATTCATCCCAGGTCTTCAATCAAAACATATACAGCAGCATATTTTCCTTTTTATAATAGGTATTTTTACTTCTGTTAAGGTTTTTGTACGTTATGAAACACTGCAGGCCTACTCTCATGTTAGGTAAATTTCGTCCATGACTGGGAGGTTTAGTAATGCGGCACCATTCAGCAAAGACAAATGCACACATTTTAATTCAATTTAACAGAAAATAAGACATACAAATAAAAAGCATAGTAAAACAAAAGCATGATATAATAATAACAAATGTATTACAAAATGAAGAATACAATTGCAAAGATGTGATCAAATAAATTCATAAATACAAATCGAAATTAATTTTTTAAAACCCACATTTAATATCTCTGCGTCTTACCTTTAGTTATTCATTAACTTTTTACCCAAATAATAGTGGATGGAAGGACTGGTTTGAAAAATAAATCGTTTTTTACACATTTTTAGATGCACTAACAGACATCTACCACTGGATGGTGCTGTAGAGGTACTTTGTTTAAAATCTTTTCCCATAAAGCTAATAAATAAAAAACACTTGAGCAATGTTTATAACCTTCCCTATAAAGATAAGTTCCTTATCTAAATGACCAAAACACTCAAGCTTAAGTTCATCTTGCTTTTGTGGGCATCATCTTAAGAAGCTCCATTAGGAGTTAATGCTGCCTGCCAGTAAGTCTGACCCTGTTAGGGTATTGATGCTTTAAATAGAAACGTTTTCAACCAATTTAATTAAGAAACTCATTTATTTTATTAGTAAATGAAAAAGATCAACTTAAAGTCCAAAAATTGGACTTAGAATCTGTCTGCAGTTTTGTTTTTGCCTTTTGTTTTTGCCTGAATAATTAAACTGAACTTAAATGACTTTATGCAACTTAAACGAAGAGTCTATGTTCAAATATGTAACAAGCCACTCATCCACTATAAGTTTTTTTTTTAATCCTAACTAATTTGCTCAATTCTCACACTTCCTGGATTTACTGACAGAACCCTAAACCTCTAACATTCCTCTTTGTGTGTCGTATCTTCTGTTTGTATCAACTCGATGACTACAGATGTTCCCTTAAATGCTAATGGACTGTAAACTGTATAACCTTAAATAAAGATTTGGAAAATACTCACTGTTTTATAAGATTTGTTTTAGTTTTCTGTGAATAAAAGCTGCATTGCACTGAAAATCCACAACTCATGACCAACTTTGATTTTACTGTCAGTGTAATTTGTTTAAAAAAAACAGATAAATCTCTGGCGTTTACCTTTCAATTTGTCTTCACATTAAAAAATAGTTTTTTCAGGGTTCTGCTCAGTAACAGCCTGCAGAAAACTGCCCATGTAAGCCTATCTGTGTTATACCAAATTGGTACTTTTCCTAATTACCTAAAGGTCAATCTGTCAACTTATAATGGAAAAATACTTGATTTGAATCAGCTCAGTAAGCAGGACTTTAATCTTACTCACTCAGCAGGACGAGAGGATAAATCACCTGGAAAGTAACCAGAAAAACCAACAAGAAGGATGAAAAGTTTTTATTACCAGTTCCTACCATTGATTCTTGATGAAGGTTAAGCAAATGTAATTTTAAATACACAAGCTGGGTCAGTTGGAGCAACATAAGCGGACTCCTTGCCACAGTCCAGCATCCCCTGTTTCCTCAGGGTGACGTTTATGCCTGCAGCCAGTCGTATAGGACTTAATGCACAGCACCTGCGGGACTCACGCTAAGGGAGAGGGTTTGTTAAATGAGCAGCTGCTCTTACAAATACTTGGATCTGCAATGTGTACAGAGATTTAAAAGGAGGATTAAGGACGTTCATCCTGCAGAAGCGGTTATCGAGCGTTACTAACTCCATGAACGGAAGACGGCATTTATTGAACAGATTCAGTTTTGTTGCACGCTGCAGATCTTATTAACCAGGCTTCACTTTCCTGTTGAAGGATTAAATATTAATGGATAGATTAGACTTTTTCCAGACTGGAGAGACTTCAGTGCTCTGGCGTCCAGTTGGATATTTTTCCTGCGTGTTCATCTAAAAGTCAGTTTATACCCGTGCATTATTAAACTAACGATATTGTCCTTAGTTTGGTTGTTTGTGCTTCAACACACATGCAGGTTCCTCTCAATAAATCAGAATATCATTGAAGAGTTGATCTGTTTAAGCGACTTTGCTAATTACTATTTATTTAGGCAATGGGACTTAAATACAACAGTATAATCTTTTCAGCTTTGAGGAGATTTAAGAGATTAAAGGTTGTTTCCATACACAGAGACGTATTCAGGATGTGTAAAACTTTCGTCTTCTGTGTTAAAGGAGAAAAAGGAGTTTGCTGCTGCTCAGTGCTTCAATCCTCCTTTCAGATTAAACTAAATTTCAAGCTTCCACTGAATATGGATGGAGGAGCTCAGAATCAAAACCGTTCAATGTCTGGAGTCTAAAGAAAGAAGTTAAATGTTCAAACAGTAACTCTTGATGCTCATTTCCGATTTTTTTTTTGCTTGATTGATCTTACTAGTAATTAAATGTGACCGTCATTGGAAATAAAAGGTCTACAACCTCAAACGACCTCCATGCAGGAGAAGAACATAGACGTCCCACAGCAACACTATACTTGTAAGAGTAGTTTAATGTTTAAACTTGTAAATGCATGAGTGTAAGTGTAAATGTTTGCAGGAGTAACTCGACCGTATTGTCACAAGATCAGAACAGGATGAAGGAAGCTGAGAAAAACTGTTTCAACCATTGACCGTATCCAGATTCACCACCTCTGGCTTCTTCTTGTGCACAATTTCTCACGACTACAGACACTATAAAAGCTACTGGTTACATATAGCAACTGAGAATATTATTACTATTATAATTTTTTTTTATATATATCTGTTTAAATTCAAAGTTGATTTCATTGTTCCATTTTCTGCTCTTTTTTTCCGATGTAAAGCACTTTGAATTGTCTTGTACACGAAAATTTGCTATACATATAAACTTGCCTTGCCATTTCTGATTTAGAAACGCATATGAAGTGGCAAAATGCACATTTGTTAACTTATTAGGGACTAAAATGTCAGAATTGGGCGATTTTACACTGGGCTGAAAAACTGTCCAATTGCCTAAGGACAGAAAATTTGAGTCACGTTTGTTTGCTGTGTGAACTCGGCTAGAGATGATATGCAGAGCCAGGTAAAGTAATCAAGATGCTGATTTATTGTCCAGATCTCCTTGACACTAGCCCACCCTAAAAAAATTACCAATACGCTGATGTTTTTAGATGCTTTGCCAGCTTATTAGTTTAGACAGGAGGTAAGATGTAAATAAAGGAGCCACATGTGACACATATGTTTTATCGTTGATGCTGGGAACAAGTTTTATTAACAAATATAAACTGTAACCTCTACTTGATTCATATTTTAGGATTGGTAGATGGTTTTTAAAACGGACAATATGGCTCTGTTTGCCTAAGAATCTGGAGAAAAAATGTAACCACAAAAGCTTAGAGAAAGTTTGAAGCTCCTAATCCTGTCTCGACATCTCACCCACATTTTTACCTAAGAGCTGTTTCCACAGTTAAATGGTTTCTAGCAAAGAAATGGTCAGAGTGTTCAAAGAGTTCCCACATAATTATGGATTGTTCCTAAAACAGTTACTAAAACAACTTTTAAATATTAAATACTAAATCTAAATATTAAATGTTGAATCTAAATGTTAAATGTTGAATCTAAATATTAAATGTTAAATCTAAATATTAAATGTT
>JAVLVB010000913.1:1654140-1677116 GCA_032876305.1 Orestias chungarensis
GCTCAAGTCTCTGCACTGGCTTCCTGTCACTCAAAGAATAGACTTTAAAACAGCCTTGCTTGTGTACAAATCTCTTCATGGTTTAGCCCCAAAGTACATATCTGACATGTTAGAGCCATATGAACCAGCCAGGACTCTGAGAACCTCAGGTAGTGGCCTCCTGCTGATGCCCAGAGTCAGGACCAAACAAGGGGAGGCTAAATTCCAGTTTTATGCTCCTGAAATCTGGAACAGTCTTCCTGAAGAGGTGGGACAGGTTTCAACTCTGCCGTTGTTTAAATCCAGGCTGAAAACAGCCTTCTTTAACTGTGCAGATAGCAACTGAGAATATAATTACTATTATTTTTTTTTATTTTTTTTATTTTAAATTTAAAGCTGATTTTATTGTTTCATTTTCTGATCTTTTTTCTATGTAAAGCACTTTGAATTGTCTTGTACACAAAAATGTGCTATATAAATAAACTTGCCTTGCCCTGCCTAAACTATTAACACTCCTTAAACGTTTTTACTTTCTGATCCTTTTCAATCCTAAACAAGGATGTCCTTATATGGGCTTTACGTAACAAGTAGCACGGCTAATCCACCTCGTTTGCTTTTTCCAGCTGAAAATAGATCCAAAACCAACACAAGAGCATCTCAAGGAGCACAGAAAAACGTTATTAATTAAAATGTGAATCATTTTTTCTGTTCCTTTTCACTTGAATCTCCCTAATAATAAACTGAACATGCCCGATTTTAAAGAATTTAAAAAAATGAGTTGGCAAATTCCAAGAAACGAGGATTAAAGTTTTGTTTATCTTTTGGGTTTTTTGGGCTAGAAGATTATTTCAGAGTAAACTGGAATGAGAAATAGATTTATGTGTCCAACATCTTTGTTGGTTTGTCTGTGAAAATGTTGCCCTAAATGAAAAGTACCTTTCCAGAATAGATCTGGCAGCTCTATTCTAGAATTGACACAACGCTGCCTGTCAGTCAGTTCAGTTGGTTCGTCAGCAATGTTTGCATTTTGGCCTGAAGTAAAAACGGCCCTCACTTAAAGCAAGAGTAAGTAACTTTTCACCAAATATTTTCATAACTTTGCTTGATTGACGCCTCTGTAATGGCCCAAGGGGGTCTGTGTTGCTTTAACCTGCACTTAGCAACTTTGAGGAGGGTGGCAGGAACCCTGCCTTCCAGACTAAACAACTACAAATGTGCTGACTGCTTTACTGCATACGTCACTTCCCCCGTTTCTTATCTCCAACATCATCATCTGACATTGTTTCACCACAATTAGATTCATCCCCTCATCGCTATTCATCCTTCACACAGACACTGGAAACAGAAATGAACTTCAATCCAACTGATCAGGCGATCGGTAGATCAGGATTTTACCACGCTATGCACTGGGGCTCATGGGAAATGCAGTCTACAGCTTTAGTCCACACTGGCCACCAAAACTGAAAGTTCTTTAGTGTCCTTTTAAGTATTGGAACCCATTTAACCTCCGACATTATCAATGTTGTTGAGGGCTGCGAAAGGCCTGAAGGTCCTTTAACGACAAAGTAGTTTGATACTCTGGGCGTTTACAGTGTTGAATTTATTTAGTTCTATTTCCAAAACCCAAATTTAGTCTGGAAAAAGTGCGCGAGGTCGTGAGAGGTTTTGAATCCAAAAGTGGTCGACAGTAACTGAGAGTAAACTCCTCATGTCGGTCATATTTACACATTCCAGTGAAACAGTGAAACTAAAACTTTACAAGCATGCCGACTAACTTGATGAAAACGTAGTTCGGCTCGTTTACATGAGATTTAAGTTGTTACTTGCTTTGTTCTCCACTCGCAACCAACGTGACTTTGTCTCGCCTCATCATTCTTCCTCTGGCTGCCAAAAAAACTGTTGTGAGTTGGTGCTAAACAAATGGAGTAACCTTGTCTCTTCTTACAGTATTATTTAGTAAATTATTACCCATCTATAATCTTCCTTCTACTTTTTATTTATCCTCTGCTTTGTGTCGGTGTATTGCATCAATTCTCTATGCTTGAGAACATTTAGAAAATGCCTCACAAAACATAAGACGTTTTCTGCTAATCATATTTCCTGTCTGAGTTGCATCGTTAAGCAAACGGTATCATTTATCATCTGCATCTGGCTCTCGGTGAAGCGCAGCAAATGACTTTCTCCTGCACCACACTCCCCGATGCCTCTCCTGCATACATTAGCACGTCAGCAGCGGCACAGCGACGGTTTCATTTCACAGCTGTTGAGTTTTAGCATGTATTCTTCCTGGGAACTGCGGCAGTCGGCCGTTGTGCAGGACCCTGCGGTATTGCTGAGCAGGGAAAACGGAGGGAACATTTATTTATGTCAGGTCTGCAGGGCTGATGGGCAGCCTGTCATCATGACTCACCTCCCTGTGCAAGAATGACTAAGGCTCTGCTTTTAGATTGGTTCTTAAACAAAATGGGAACTCCAGATATACATCCATTGCAGCCAGTTCTGTTGAAGCCTCCTGAACATGGAGGAAGAGCATTTACTAGACCAGGAGAACTGCAGACAGATCTAATCTGAGAGTCCAAACTGCAGGAGGTTGGGTTTTATGGTCCAGTCAAAGGTGAGCTGCAGGTTAAAAAAAATAATGAACTGATGTCAGAGCCAAACTGAGCAGATGCAGCATTGGGAGTCACTGAAGTAATGGAGTCGCGATGATACTCTGGATCAAGCTAGAACAGACTAATTCATACATACGATCTGGGTTTTCTGATTTCTGCTGATTCAAATTTTCCTAACGTGGATTTTTCTTTCTAAGTACTATAAATCAGAAAAGAGAGTAAATGTGCTGCAGGGCTCTTTCTAAAGAGATGGCAGCTTTAAAACCAGGAAATTGAGGAATACTTGATACAGATCTTACTGAAATGAAGAAAAATAGATAATAAAAAAAAAGAAAAAGATTTTGCAGTAGTTAAGGTGTAAATCACCAGCGTTTAAAATCTCTAATCTGAAGGTGTGCAGATTCTGTAATCAGGTTATTCCCCCATTTTTAAGTTTTTCTCAAACATGAAATATAAGAAAAAATGGAGCTTCAAAAAAAAAAGACCTGATTCAGTAGTTAAAGCTGTTTCTTAACATCATACAAATCTGATGTATAATTAGATTTGTTTTTTGCCCTTTCCATGTGTCTGCACTCAGAAATCTGGGCTGTTGGACAGAACATTTTTTTAACAGAAGGGAAGTCAAAAACGGGGGAAAAGGATGAAACTCGGCCAGAATGAGGAGGAACAAAATGTGCGTTTACCGGCTGCTAACGAGAAAATGTCACGGTTGGCAACTTAAGAAAGCCGCTTCTCTGCAGGTTGATCCTCAACTTTATGAAACGGGCAGAATCTGGATTTCTGTGCATTAAGTTAAGAATCCGTAGCTTTTCTGTGTTTTTCCTGATAACTGTTAAGGGGAACAGAACATTTCTGTTAACCTTCTACGCAGGTTTTAGTTTCGTTTCTCTACTTTTCAATTGTTGAAATTATTACTCTTCTTCAGACACTCCCAGTGATTCGCCCAGGTCGTATTTCATAAACTTGTGGACGAATGCTGATCGTTTTCTTCAGACCAATGCAACTTTTAGTTGCTTAGAGATTAAAGGAGAGTTGTAGAAAAAGCAAATGGATAAGCAGCGCCTGCCAACATCTGGTGTTGACGTCCGAGCTTGTAAAGGTAAAATATCGTCTCCGCTGCCCGGATATTGTCATGATAGTCATAAGATAGTCAAACAGCCACAGTCTTTAGTCAGAGGCGTCTTCACAGTCACTGCAAGACTGACTGCTGACGGCGGTGGGATATTTTATTTCCCTATTTCTGAAACAAATGAGCCTCTTCTTCTCTTCTGTCCTGCAGCACCATCTGTAGAGTGTCTTTGTCTTCCGAACTTGTTACCCGTTTTCTTTTACCTCAGAGAAGAAAATGGACGGTTGATCACCTCTAGACTCGCGCTTAGCTGACGAGTTAATTAGTTCAACCAAATATGTCCTCTGTTAAACGTCACTATGATGAATTAAGATTAACGATGTTTGAAAACTCCAAAAATAAACTGTTGAATTTTTAACAGATAAACTTTTTCCACCTCAGTTTGACGTCAGGCTTCTCAGATCGAAGCTTTTATGACGTGCTAAAAAGTAATGGGTGGGACGATATTAACCCTGAGCCATAATTTCTGTTGCATTAATAAAATCTGTATTTTACATGACACGAAACCAGTTTTTTTTTGATAAACACTGTGCAGAACTACGTCTGAACGGAGATTATGATTCATTCACTGTTAACACAGGTCATTTATCTCTAAAGCGCTGTGTGTTAAAAGCCTTAAAATTAAATAAAAACATTTTTTTAAGTCACAACTTCGGTGCAGAACTTAAATTATGTAAGTGGTGTATGAAAATTGAAGTAAAGCTAATAACTTTGATTCATGGAAACTAGGATAGTAGAGGTAAAGCTTCCCTTTAACAAGAAGAAACCTCCAGCAGATCCAGGCTCAGTACAATTGATCCGTCGGCACTGACTGGGTTTGATAACACAGAGAACCCGAAGCTTGGGCAGGTAAACTTTGAGCGGTTGTCCTCCCCCAGGAAGGTGTCACATTTACTAGAACCAGGTGAAGCTTCTCTGGAGACAAAAACACTGAGGGAAAAAGTAAAGTTATCAGTTGAAATAGGAGTAACAGATGCAAAGTGGGTAGGAGAAGAACGTAGCAGACTGAGCGCAAGTATTCACTCTGGTTCTAAGTAAACTGTCCCTGCAGCAGAAACGTGATTCTTTAAAATCAAGGAAAGGGTGCACAATATGTGGGGGTGTGCATGATTCTTACAAAGCCACATATCCAGCTGATTGGTTTCTTACTTTTGACTAAGTTGTAACAACTGGCTTTGTTCTTAGACAGATTCTGTATTTCAGAACTAAGCAATGTTCATATTTAGCTCATACTACGTTATAGATGACCTTAAATGGTCCAAGACTCTAAGTTAGCATAACGGGACTAAATAACTGGCTCAGCTTTGCTGCTATGTTATGTCATGTTTGCTGTTTACTAGATGTGGGAGAAGCATGTTTATTCTCCTTCATTTGGAAACAACTATTCACAAATGTTTCGCAGTTTTCCACGTTTTCATTGCGCAAAACAGGACGAAATGCTGCAGAATTCACTGCAAAATCAAAGATTTTTGCCCGTGTTTTTCTGGGGTTGGCTGATTAAAGGCCCAACGGTGCAGCAATGTGTAGGGGAGGGGTTGATCCCCTCATTACCAGCACTTCGACCTTTTGAAAATGTATGGCAGGTTTGCACCAATACCCGACCCGCTCGTAGCCACGGGTTATCCTGACATCCTTCAGTCTGACTTTGTACACTGAGGCCATTTTCTTTATGGCCGAATTGGGTTGTTAAGTTGGAAAGAGAAGAAGCAAAAGTCATTTGCATGAGGGGATGACGCGGTTCTCAATCACATCCCTGATGGGAGCTAAGTTGCAATAACTCCACAGCTTTTCTTTCTCTGCTTGGAGTCGTGTGAGGAACAATACGAAGCCTGTGGCTCTTTAAGGGGGAGGAGTTCGTGTAGGAGGTCTTCATGCACCCGACTATAGCTCGTATTAGACTGACCTGCTGACAGGCTGCAGGGAAAATTGTTTCAGGAACAGGAACTTGATGCCCGCCTGCGTAAAAAGATTATCACTGTATTCCCTGTAATTCCCTCAATCTCTCCCGCTCGCTTCTCTTCCTCTGCCAGTGTTGCATAAATGTCAGACGACCCACTGGCGAGGTAAATAAACCCTCCGCTGAGTGGCAGCTGGAAGAAATCCTTTTGTAATGTATATTTTAAACAGGAGCCTTTAACCCAAGATATCTAAACAGAGATCTGGAAGAGCTTGTAGTAGCGATGAACGATATATCAGTGTTAGCGACTGTATTATCTGGTTTCATGTAAGGGGAGAGTTTGGTTGTGTGACAGTGAAAGGATAGAAAAAAAAATAGATGGGCCACAATAAAACCAGGAACAAGTCTCACCGAGGGCGTTTTAAGGTATTTAGTGTCTGAAAGTGAGGATCCTAAGCTTTCCAATCATGTCAAACACTTACATATTAAATAAATAAATAAAGAACATAGTAACATTTGAATGTCGACACTGCAAAAAAGAAAAAGTTCTCAGCAATTCTCCTAAAACCACATCTGTGACCTGTTGGTCCAAATAATCTATGGAAGCTGCGAAATTCACCTCAAGCTTTGTTCTGCTGCTAAAGAACGTGATTATTTCATTTCATTTCCTCCTGTAGCCTATTAGCATCAGACCTCGGCAGAAGTCTCTTTTTTTTTTTCAACATGACTTGTTGGGATAACTAGGGATAATGTTAGTGGCGACATCACATAGAGATGTGTTTCTTTCAAACCTTTTTTCCTATTGGCTGTTAAAATAATGTAAAGCTATTAATATTGGGAGTTTCCCCACCCACTGGATCTGCCCAGATACTGATTTCAAACAAAAACTAAGATTTTAAAAGGTTTGGAACTATTTGGATTTTTCAAAAACTTGATCCACTTCCTATGGCATAAATATTTGACCATCTAAACGGTCATGATCAAAACGATGACTGTTTTCTTTCCCATCTCTGTACACAAACATCTTAAACCCTATTTGCACCGGATAAGCAAAGTCTGCATTTTACTAGAGTTCAATGACATTAATGGTAACATCGTCTCCACCTACTATGCATCTGTCATACATCACAACTTTTAAAGTACAACCGAAAACCAGATCTCTGTCAATACTGCTCACATTTCATGAAGGCTTATAGCTAATTGAGATAGCTAATTAATAGCTTGGTAAAATTATCAAAAATGTTGCTTACTACATGCTGCTACGTGTATCGTCCACATTGTTCTCCTGCGAAGTTTAGTCCCTTCGGTGAATCTCTTTCAGCGGATCGGCCTCCAGATATTTCATCAAGAGAATCTTCATTTTTGGACCTAAAATGCTTTCAAAACCGGTGCTCGTAACTTCAACCGCAGCCTCCGTCACTCAACCCGCAAAAACTAGAAAAAGGTGCAGTTAAACCAACAAACATCAGCCAATCACAGACATGGCGCATTCACCCGGGATTGCAGACATCTTTTGTAATTATTACAAATCATAGGAGCTCCCTAGATGATACCAATCCCGTGCAAATAGGGCTTTTGATGTGATTTCCATTTGCCAATAATTAAGAAATTCTTACAGGCTCCCCTTGACCCCAGGACACATTTGGCCGAGTAGGCTTATTGAGCTGAAGGAATGGATTTTTCTAGGTTCCCTCTTCATTTGACCCAGTGATATAGACAGGACATATCAGTTGAGCTGGAACTCCAATCAGAACAACCTTCCTTTCCGGGCGTGTTGTTACTAACATTCTCGGCTCGTGCAGCTCGTCGGATCAACCGTGATAGAACAGAACCAGAAGCTGAGCTGTGGACGTGGGGTTATTTATCACTCTGCTCCCAGGATTATTTGGCAAAGCAGCCGTCCTTTGTGGATTGACGATGGGATCGGTACTCAGGGCCTGTGGGCAGTCAGCCTTTTAATTGACTCTGAATCATGATAAATCACCCTCAGTCACAAGTCTTTTTCATTTAAAAGTCAAGGAGCCTTATGGGCGTTGGGGGATTTGTTCCAGGTCTGTGGTTTTCTTATTATCGTCCTACCAGGAACGAGCTCAGAAGCATGGACTGCATGTGAAGCATGTTTTCTAGTAGTAGATGGCCTTAGAAATGTTTGAACCAACAGAAAAATCCGCTCATCTCTGATTGTTGTCATTTCATCCTTTTGTAAATAATTTATTTTTTTGTGGGGATGAAAATATACTCTGCTAAATGTTGACATGATACGAGATTCTGTACGCTTGTGAACTCTGCAGCAGTCTCCTTCTCACTTTTGTTATGGAATGGCCTCAAGCGAGGCATTTAACTGATTGAAGAAATTTCAAATAAATGAATCTGAAGCTGAGAGGGAAAACGCAGGTGAATGGTTAACTGTTCACACATAAGTCTGATGGCGGTCGCATTTAAGAGTTCTAGGTAGTGACACAAAGAACAAGATAAGTTACGAAGGTGCCGAAAGGGCTACACCCTCTGGCATCACAGAGGTACCTGAAAGATGGAGATGCTGGACCGGTTAGACAATCTGCATCACGACCTGATCTGATTCATGTTGGAGGCAAAGACATCCAGGATCAGGAGCTCGTTATCAGAGCTCCAGGGGAAAAAACAGAGAAAGAGAGATGAACAATGAGCAGCTAGTTGGCGGACGGTTTGTTTGCTCTTTGTAATCTGATAACGGGACAGTTTACTAAAGGATCGTGTTTGGTTACACCAAGAACAAACCATGCTACCACCCTCCCTCGTAAACTTTCCTACTTCTGTCTTTTCAGGTTCATCCCAGACATCCTTCACTGGCTTCCTGTCCGGCGTTGTTCTCTAGCTCTCCTCCTCCCTCTGGTGGTAAAACACTGTTACTGCACTCGCATGGTTGTTACTAAGGTGCCTTGCCGAGGTATTTGAACTCTCTCAGGCATTGTCATGTTACAAAATGAGGTAGATCATAATTGTAAATAATAAAATAAAAAATAAAACCCAGACCATCAAAATAAAACAGAGAAATCAGATAAACTACAACCCATCCTTAGAGTGATATGACCACCAACAGTAGCTGATTTCGTCTCTCTGCTGCAGACCTGTTTTTGAACCACAAACATGGCCGCCTGGTTCTGGAGGTGCCGTTGCCGTCCAGGAGCGAGAAGTGCCTCTTCTTCCTGCGGCCCATGCTGATGACTGCAGGAGATCTGATCGCTGATCTGCAGAGGGAGGACTCGGGAGTTGCTGCTTCTCTTCTCTCCACAGGTAAGAGAGCTGATTACGACAGAATGATGACATCCTACCAGTGGTGTTGGTCCAGTTTGTTAGGCTGGGTTTAGATCAGCAGCACCGCAAACAAGTTCAACAGGATCTCCAAAGATCACACAGATTTTATTAACTATTATTTATGTGTGGCAAATTTATATAATTATCATTTACACTGGTTAAACTGACCATTTTTATGTATCAGTAAGAACAATTTCTGAATATTTCACATATTTACTCTTATCTCAGTTTTGTTTTTCTATTTTGAATCAATTTTTAGTTTTATATGTCTGTAGATATTAAAAAAGTATGCAAACGGAGTAAAATAAGTTTATTATCATTAAGCTAAAATAAGAAGAAAAAAATCTGATTAATCACCATAAAAAGCTACAGATAGTTTTTTTAAATAAGAAATAAATTCTTTGCAAACATTTTGTTGTAGTTTGTATACTATTAACATACTGCACTTGAAACAAGACAAACTAACTTACCGTTTAGTTTTCAGCTTGTTAAAGTCCATAATATTGGAAAAAGTTACTATTTTCTCGCTTAAAACAAGTAGAAAAATATAGAAAACAAGTGAAAAAGTGATCTGCCAAATAAAGGTGCATCTTTTTCTCAATATTCAGATATTATTAAGCTAAAACAAGTTTATTTTGCTAAAAGTTACTATGAAGTTGGTTGTGGTTATTTCAAGTTTACTAAAAGGTTTGCAGAAAAATAACTTGGTAATATTGTGTTTAGTTTTTTCACTTTAATAAAAGATGTTTTGTATTATTTTAGTAGCTTAGGTTAAATAGGTATCATTGCTTTTCTGTTTTAGAGGTCAACAGGTCATATTCTGGGACCTCAAACTTTAAACTACTGTTTATTTCGCTACGGTTATCGTTACATAAATCCTCCCCTCTTCCATTGTGTCTGCTTTTTCATATAAAACCAGGAGAAGCTAAGTCGCGGTTTAGTATCAGGTTCGGCTCATCAAGTAGGAAGACATTTAAATCTGAAGTAAAGAAGCGAATCCTTCCCTTTTCAGACGGGGAACGCATCGCCAACTTGACGCTGTTGGAAACGCTGCTGCAGAAGGGCTTCCAGCTCGTCATCAACAAGGAAGTTTACAACGTTAGGGCTCCTGAGAAGGGTAACGACATTTATGCGCGGGGGCTCTCGCCTCTCACACGACGCCATATTGTAAATCCTTTCCTCCGTTGCAGTGATCACCTCCAGTGAGCACATCAGGGATCTGGAGGATTTGAAACAGGTTGTGCATCTGCTGCACGCTGCGATCCACCTGCCTGAACACCAGCTGCTGCAGGAGAGGCAGCTGCTGGAGAGAATGGACAACATCAAGCAGGAGCTGTCTCCTCTGGAGAAGGTAGCGGACACATTTGAGCGTTGGGTCGGGAGAAACGGCGGAGCTTTATTTTAAAATGTAGTCAAAACCGGCTTTTGCTGTTTCTCAAGGCATTTTATTGCAATACATAAATAGTGGAAGGCCAGTTTTAGTAAAGTTACTTCAATAAAGTCGTCCGACTACTGGTTACTCGTCTACTCGTTTCTTAGTTTGTCAAATAGCAAAGTCAGATTAAAAGCGTATTTGTTATATCAGGCGGCAGCCGTCTGCATCATTGAATAAGGCAAAGCACTGATTACAGATTAAACAAGGAGCCCCATGTAAGAAGAAACCAAGGTTAAGAAGGAATTGTACAGTGACCATCATCATCATCATCATCTCTGAGGTCGTGCAGCTCACATCCGCTGCCATAAAAAACAAACAGCATCTCTCCATCCAATCAAATCCTTTTCCTTTCTGGTGTCGTATTTATTTTTTCATTAGTATTAATTTAAAAGAAAAAAAGCATTTTTTTGTGTGTTCAGAGCATTAGAGGGACTTATAAAAAGTAAACGGCTCTCGCCAACTGAGACCCGAGCCGGATTTTCACGAACGTCGCCTCACCAACAGTAACTTCCCAAAGGTTTTTCCTGACGTTGAGTTTTAAATAACAAATAAAAAAATTCAATAAAATGTTTTGTTCAGTCAACAAATTTGTGTTTTCCTGAACAAAAATTAACTATTTGATTCACGCCAACATCTGGCTTTGGGTTCGTGTGTGGTAGACCTCGCTGGGCTGAGATTGGAAATGTTTTGTATATACTCCTTTGTCACCAGCAAACAGACAAATTGAATAGTCTCCTGTTTAGCAGACAAACTCTGATATAGCGACGGCATTTCGGGCTGGAAAACCATCATCTCTCTCCTTCCTGGATATGTAATCAAACCAGTGGCGAACCGTGAGCACTACAGCCAGGCCTTCACCCCCAGCCACCATTACACACCACCCATGGCCTACGATTAATTGAAAGGACTTACCAACTGATATCATCCAATCTAAGATGACAAGTACGTCGACAATAGGCAATAATATCTACAAAATTATCCACCACAACCAACCTGCTCAACGTTAACTTCTCCAAAACCGGACTTACGGACTCGGACACCAAGGCTCATTTAATCACCATGGGCAGAGCTTTAAACTCACGAAGCATAAGAAATCACACACACACACACCGACTGAGTCAAATACATTCATGAGCATCATAAAAGTAAAATCTTATTTCAAATGCACAATACGCCAAACACCATTACGCACCATTACTCTACATCTGAGAGTGAAGTCAAGACTTCCAGAAGGCCAACCATCTTTTTTTTTCTTTCCCGCCCACTCAAAATCCAACCATGATTGGTCAACTCACCCTTCACTCTGAAACTGAGACACACAGCTTGGCCTTCTTCTGGACTCATGAAGTCTTAACCAATCAATGAGCCAGATAACCGGGCCTTGATAGATTCTGACGATTCTGATTGGATAACATGTTTTTCAGGACAGTAGACCTGAACGTGACAGTAGATGTACAACAATAGAATGTAGATGAGAGAAAATGTATCAAATGCATTATACAAGATGAAATTATATTAATCAAATAAAACTTTTAATTTAAATTTTTTTTGAATATACAAATGAAGTTTATTTAATACTCCTATTGTTTGGTCCACAACATTTCTAGGCCTTCTCTGAAGGCGTAGAAGGCCCTAAGGGTTCCCCAGTGAATCAGACACACCATGACACAACAAGAAAGAAAAGTAACGACTAGACTTGTATTTTGAAAGTAGTTTTTACTTGTTTACTTTTGTTTTTAACGTTTTAAAACCTGAAAAACATGTTTGTTGTTAATAATTGTACATTTTGAACCCATTTACTAGCTTTTTGTTGTTGCTGCTGTTTGCGGTCAGAGTGAGGGTAAAGGGTTTTCTCCCCGGCTTCTTTCAGACGAAGGCCCAGCTGTCCCGGACGGCACACTTCCACACCTCCAGGGTCCTTTGGACCGGCATGGCAGTGCTGTCGGTGCAGGCCGGCGCCCTCGGCTGGCTCACCTGGTGGGAGTTTTCGTGGGACGTCATGGAGCCGGTTACGTACTTCATCTCCCTAGCTACAAGCATGGGCGCCTTCGCCTACTACATCCTCACCAAGCAGGCACGATCTTTGAAACGCTTCATTATCTTTCCATTGTAAAAATTCCGATTTAGAGTTTCAAAACTAATGTGGCGGAAAAAGCTTTTACTTGCCAAGTAGGTTTTTGAACGTTTTCGGGGAATTACTTTGAATTGTGTGACACAGACCTGAGGTTTGGATGCTCTGTATCCAAACGATGAGCATCGGATGAGACGATGCTAAAGACGAAGGATCTAGATGGTTTTCTTTTCTGTTTTCTTTTAATTGCTGAATTTTCTGATGCAGAATTTTCCTCCCGCAATAAGAAAGCTTCCAACTTAAGTAATGAGTTAGTCCAAGTTACCTCTTTTTTTCTGGCATCCCTTCTAAACTAATGGTGTAATGTTTCTTACTTTCCTGCGCCACATTGGTTTAGCAATGAGCTTTTGCATATTTTGACCTTATCTTTAATGTTTGAAGTGCGTTTTTTGTCTCGGTTCAGGTTGTTTGAAATGTTTTACTTCTCTCTCTGCATTTAAATACATGCACAATTTAAACAGGTAGCCATTTCTTGACTGATCTTAATTGAATTGCGAGTTGTCTTGTCTTTCGTGTGACTTCAAGACTTTTACACCATATTTGTAGAAGCTTAACTGCTTCATCTTAAGTGGTCTGATTTTCTACATGTCGCCATGTCTGTAGTTTCATTTGATCTGAACTGCATCATGGTTTTACTGTTGTTTTACTTTAAATTCTGTCTTTCAGGATTATGTTTATCCAGACGCTGAGGACAGACAGTTTCTACGTTACTTTTATAAGGGGGCCAGAAAAAAGCAGTTCAGCGTGGTAAAATATAACGAGCTGAAGGATGAACTCCAACAGGTGACTCGGTTACTATGCTTACCAAGTTTTGACTTTTAAGAACCTCGATTTCAGTCATAAGTAAATCTGATCGTGTTTCTTCAGGTGGAAGAGCACTTAAGACGTCTGAGATATCCAAACCAGCTTCAGCTGCCACTGGAACAGATCCAGGCCAAGCAATAAAAGACGCCAGGCTGGACGGATCGACGCTGAAGCAAAGCCGGACGCTTGTTTCCTTCTGATGATGCCATATTTTTACATTCAAATTTATAATTCTGCATTCTTGATAGTGATGCTGTAATGTATCCTTAACTTCAGTAACATTGATAATAAAGTTTGCTTTTGGAGTATTTTTTTCTTTTTTCTGTGTGTCAGAATATTATTTAACAAACACTAGAGCGAGTCGCTGGGCTGCATAATTTGTTGACATTGCATGATTAGTGTGTGCAGATATTCGTATCGCAAACAACCGTTTGAACTATTGCCTGCTTTATTCCTAATATTATCAGTCTGCATTTTTCAGTAACAAAGTCCTAAAACTGCACCTGCGTACGGATGACTAATGACTTTACCCATTTTCTGGCGAAAAATGTCCTAACAAGTCAGAAGACTTAACACAATAAAATAGTGATGGGATCATTTATTGCACCGACTGATTGTCTTATTAGATAAACATACATTGACCTTTAGTTTGGGAATCACAGGAATGGAGACAAAGGAGAACATGAGGAACACAAGTTAGGAGGTTGGTGCATGTTTTCCAGGTCAGCGCCTGATGCTGGTTGGCTCATTTCCTTGGGTCCAATCGGCAACGGCAAGTTTAAGGTGGAGAAAATGTGATATGTCCAAGCATTCAGTCGCGTTCATTAAAAGGTCTCGGCCAAAGTGACACACCCACCACCAAAGTGCCAATTGGGCATTCACACAACAGCATATTATTACACTTAACTTCCCTTAAAGGAAACAAAAACATTCATCCAGTTGACCTAACATTTGCATATTTTTGTACTTGGACAGTGGGAGGAAGGTAGAATACCTGGAGAAAACCCACACATGCACGGAGAGCACATGGATCTGCTAGCACTGATGTTAGAAGGTCAACGGTTCGAGTCCCAGCCTTGTGTCTTTTGCATTGAGATACATTGTTTTTTTTTCCTGCAGTCCAAAACCCTGGGTTGGTTGTGCTTCTGTTTCGCCTTGTTGGAGAAAATAACCAGCATCCATTCAGTTAAATGTAGCGTAATTCAGTTTAATGCTATCCAACAAGAAAACGATTTACGATGCTGAACTCTGACGGTGAAGAAAGAAGAGCAACAAGTCAAATAGACGCAGAAGTAAATATCAACTCTAAATCAAATTTTAAGAACAAAACTCCTGAAATATATCTGCTTTTGTTAAGATGGAGGTAAATGTCTGCAGCCCTGAACCCTGACAACAGCTGACCTGATGTACCTGCTCGCCACAAGGGGGCACCAAATCCTAGGTGAACAACAAAAGCAGTTCAGGGATATTTAGAGGTGGAGTTCCAGGAATGGACATTCCAGGTAATTCGGGTTAAAGCTCAGAGTAATGACAGTCAGCCCCAAGGTAGACTCTCCAGGCCTCAGTTATCAGGCCAAAGGTCAAAGAATAACCAGTCTGTCAGGAGGTGTCAAAAGAGAAATGTTCTTCTGTACAAAACCAGGACTTGGAGTTAAACAAATTTAAAACAAACGTGATTTTTATACTTTGGGCCAAAAACTTCAGATTATTTTTTAAAAGAACGATTGGAAGTGTATGCTTGTTTTTTGTGGCTTCATTTAAGATTGAGAGTAAGAATAAAAGAAAGGCTACAAAGCTATATGGACCAAACAATCATCATCAGATCAATATAACATTAAAGCAATTAAAAAGCTGTTCTCTAAGGATTAGTGAATTTCCTCTTGCTTGGGAACGCCAGAAAAACCACCTCAACCAAGTGTAAAATTCATAGTTAAGCAAATTATTTCAAATTGTACTGGTTCCATCATAATTTTCTAACAATTGTTACGAAGGTGTATGACACAAAATTGATGTAATTTTTAAGTCTTGTTAGAGCGAAGGCAGCATCAACACAATAATCAACATATTTAGCATTCAAGTTTTGTTTCAGTTCTAAAGTTCCTAATGTTGCACATCGGCATCATAGCTGAATTCACTGTAATGGTAGGTGAAAGGTCATATAAATACCCAACAACTGATTTTAACATCTGTTGTTAAGTAGAAACACAAGTTTTAACAATTTAATCGGAAAAAAATAAATTCAAAACGACAAAATGCCACAAAAGTTTTTATTTTTCACAGCGTATGAATTCGGTATCAGTAAGACATTTCAAAGTGGTTAAGGTCCCTAGTACAGCTTTAAGAAACAGAATCAACCCCCCCAAGGCTACCCGAGCGCTTAACGTTATGGTTTTTTGTTGGTTTGGGTGCAAATCTGCATATTGACAATTACCGATACCCGGAGGAGACAACAGAACACAAATATTCCCTTTTTCCTTTTAAGGAATGAGCTTTAAGGCACAGCACGTGGACAAAGTGTTTGCACTGACTGTTTCTGAGAATTAACTGGAAAATTAGTGCCTCTGAGGAGATACCTGAGATAAGAAAACCCCTGAATCCTTTCAGATCGTTACGCTTTAACCAACACACCAACCAACCAACCAAGATCCACTAGGAGACATTTTTAAAAATCAAGGTTAAAAACGTCCTGACAGTTTTAGCTTCATCAGCTCCTTCAAACAAACCATCTAAATCATTGGGAAAGTTTTAAACATCTAAGTGGTCTTAAAGGAAATCATCTTAAAAAGTGGAACGGTTCAGCACCATCGGCTAAAACGCAGTTCCTGGACGTTACTTCTTTGGCCGAAAGTAAAGTTTTTTGGTGAGCATCGACGCAAAGCACGGCACTTGTTTTTTGCCGATAGCACTGCGGTCGTTGCAGTTCTCGACTCTCCTCATCGAAACCTTCCTGTTGACCAGAGTGAGCACCTCTGCGAACTCCAGGGAGGAGCCGTACTTCTGCAGCAGCTCGCACAGATCCTGGATGTACCACGAGCCGTTGATGGTCTCTCGGTGGGAGTAGTAGCCTAAAAGAAAACCACACAGAGATGTTTGGGAGTGCGACATATGTAAGCTGCTGCAAGCTGCTTTTAACACTTTCCAAAAGATTTATGGAAATAAAAAAAAAGCAAATGTGGAAAATAGAGGTAGCAGCACACCAAAGTGAGCTAATCTTCAATAGTGTAGACCAAGTGTTTGCACAATTTATCATGAGATTAAACTGTTGCCATGTTCACTAAGAGGTCTGGATGCTCAATTCCTTCCAATTTATTTTGCTGAAATTATTTTTTTTTATTTTTAATCTTTTATATTAGAAGCATAATATTAAAAATAGAGGCCGTCGTCTGTGGATGGATCTTAAAAGTTTGTCACAAGATCATAAAAAGATGAGGTAACCCAGGAGAAAAAGACAGAAAATCTCTGCCCCGCTTGCTTTAGACCAGATTCCCGCCATCGTCGTCCAGAGTAGACGGCTCACCTTCGGCGACGGAATAACACATGATGACGTCGGCCCCAGCGGGCAGGGTGTGGATGGCGCAGGCATCCACCACCGTGTCGTTGGTCTTCAGCTCGTTGTCCACCACGTCACACGGCGTCACGGGAACATCGTGCTGGTCCCCGCGGCACGCCTTTCACAAACACAGCCGATCAAAGGCGGCTCTTTTGTCGTCCGCCGTTTCGCCGCGACGCCTTCAGGCCTTACCTGCACGATGAAGATCTTTGGCTTTCCGACCAGAGTCTGGCACTTGTCTCCTTTGAACATGGACGTGAGGTCCTGGATGTTGATCTTGCCGTCGTACGTGTAAACGTGATCGTTCTCGCCGTGGCTCAGGAAGGCCAGCAGGAAGCAGTCGGCGTCGGAATGATCGTCCTCGGCAGCTGGAGCGAACATCATGCATGTATGTTTAACCGCCACAGGTCCCTTTCACATGTTTACGACAAACGGGTGAAGTAAATCTCCTTCTAGAAATCTCAAATCAACCCCCGAAACATCTTGGATGCGAGTACCTTCGTGGATTTTTTCCAGAACATCCACCAGTTTGTAGTCGTCGTAACTCCTGACCTCGAAGTTCAGCTCCCGAAGTCTGCACCAACAAAAAGAGAGAGCTCACATAAAGACCTGCTTTCAGTTCTTCCACCAACAGCTGGCTACCGGAAAGACAAACAACCTTTTCTCCAGGTTGTAGCGGTCGGCGTTGGTTCCACTTCGGTTGTTCAGGCCAAGGCGCCAGAAGAAGCGTTCCTGGTTGAAAATGAGAGCGAGGCCGCGGCGCTTGTTGGTCATCTTGTACTCCTCGGCAGGATCCAACTCAAAAGAGCTGATTCACAAAGGAGCACACATTAAGGTCTCCACATCCTTACAGTAACTTTGACTTCAATTGTTTTTCACCGATTTGTTAGTCCAACATAAACTCAGATCACATCTTAGTCCTACAACAAACACAAATACAAACCCAGAGTTTAAACTGTGGGTCTTTACAACTTTGTATTTGTTGGAAAAATGGGTCTCATACTTAAACGTGCACACACACGCACGCACGCACGCACGCACGCACGCACGCACGCACGCACACGTGAAAACAAAATAAGGGATTACCTTCTAAAGAAACCATCGGTCTCCGTTGTGTTCTCCGTTGATGCTACAGAATAAAAAGACGTTTTTAAACCAATAATGTATGAAATTTAATTCTTGCAGGTTCTGGTGTCTTTGCTACACAAAATACCATTTACACCGGACCAGGAAGTGTTGAGTATAAACAACACTGAACATTATTACAGTTTATAGACTCAACTAGTTTGCAAGGAAATATAAAATTGTTAAAAAAAGACAATAAAACAAAATATCAAACAAAAAAAAAATCCTAAAATTGATCCAACCACCATCATAGAAGCAAGCAGAATTTTCTTATTTTAGAAATGTTTGAGCACCCTCACTTTATAAAAAATAGATCATTTCAAATAAAACCTATTCATTTAATTAAGTATATTTGTGTTAAGAATGATCACGTTGATTAAGAATAATTATATTCTAATCAGTAATTTCGAGCTATTACAATTTTGTTTTACTAAAGTATACAACAGTACAAGTAAATGTGAACAAAACAAATTATTCAAGTAGTACTTTTTAATATATTTTAAAGAAACATTGAATTACATCCTCCAGAGAACCACTGTAACGCTGACTGCTACAGGAGATCCCTCCTGCCCTCTGTGAAACAGAAACATCACGGTTTACAGTTGCATGTATCCTGCAGCTCTTTTAACGATCTGATATATTTTTTCTACAGATCTCAGCTTCATGCTGAATCATGTCTCAGGTTTAAACCAAACTTTAGTGCCAACAAAAACTGAATCTGTACTTTTTCACACTGAAGTTAAATGGATTGGTTCAAAAAGTATTGCGCAAATATCTAGTTGTTTACAGGGCAGATCGATAAATCGACCCCATTAAAAGAGGGACGTCGAGTTTTGTGCTTCCAGCACAGAGAAAGCTCGATCTCGTTGAATTATTGTTGCATGTCAGGCTTTTAATGCAAGCGTACAGCTTAATGCGTGCACTGAGTTTTGCCATGCATTCATGTCTAATGTCTAGTTTGTTTTGTCACCGCTTTCTTCAGACTAAAACCAAAAATGTTTGCGTTGATCTGCTTTCGATTAGCTGGATGATTGACACGATAGAAACTTAATTTGTTAAGTGAAATTGAATTGTGGAACTGAAAGTGAAAGTAGGGAGGGTGAATTTTCATTACAAAAAAAAAAGAGAAAGTTTTAAAGCAGACAAATTCAGTTTCAGACTTTTTTCCCCCAGTTTAATTAAGAGGTTTAACTACAAACATCAGCTGTTGATCCTAGACTTACATTTGGAACGATACGGATATGTAAAAAAACAACCGACATATCGGCCGCCACCGACGTTGGTGCAAAGATTTTCAAGCATCTGGAAATGCTTGTTCCAACTTTCTGACGAGGCTCCGCCAACAAACCTGCAGGAATGTGAGACCATCAAGACTAACAAGCTACAGTTCTGGAGGCGAACCGCGGCCCAAGCCCCGACTAGCTCCGAGCTGGCCTTTAGTTGTTCGAGTGTTTTCTCACGCCTGCCTGCATCTGAATGTTCCCTCCTTCAGCCTGGTGAATACATCGGAGCATGTCTCTACCTTCCATCTGATTACAAAATTGTGCATCGACTTGTTTTTTGATTTTCATATTTGATGCAATAAATGGCGTTACGTCAGGAGCAGCGTTTCATTGTTATAGTCTACACTACGGTGATCTGCCCTGGGCTCCTGCTCGGGACACATTTAGTTTAGAAAGTATGAGGAAGCAAAAACAGGTGTACAGCTGGTGCCTTTTTTGCTGTTGTTGTTTTTATTAAATGGTGTCAAGCGTCTTGCAGCCTTTCTGTCATCAGTATCCTGAAATGCTCACTTCCAATCTGGTTTGAAAGGAACCTGATGGACAATCGGGAAATGCCCTTTGAACGGGCGTCTTGCATAAATGCAGTAAAAATGAAACTGGATTTGCACAAGTTGGAACCATAAAAAGCCTTTTGTAAGTAAACCTACCAATGCATCACCTTTTTATTGCACAGCTACTTTTCTATGATAAAAACACATCCATGCTTAATAAAGCTGCTCAGATGTGACATGTTGTGTTCCTGAGAGAAGCTTTTACTCACCAACACTGTCTGTGGCTGTGGACACACTTCCTGGTGAGGAGGACAAACACAAAAGTCCCAGTTAAATGATCTAGTTAGGATCCTCAACCTGTTCAACAACTTTGAAGGAAATCAAGTTTGAGCTGTTTTTACTTGTACAAATGTCCCCAATAATGGCAAAGCTTCAGATTCCAGGAGGAAACCTTGGATTACGTGAGTTTTTTACCTGAGTTGATGCCCGACATGTTGACCTTTCTTCTTGGCTGAAGCTGAACTGAGAGCTTCTTCCTTTAACATCAGGCGAAGCAGCTCCTCTCTAGCCCCGCCCCCCGCGCGATATGATTGGCTGGAAGTTAAAAACGGGGCGAATGATTGGCTGTCACTCATCAGGCAACAACGGAAGCGAGAGGCGTTGGATAAGATCGAGGAAGCTGCAGCTTCATAGGGAACAAGGGCCAAACGGAGGCCCCTGGGTCCAGAATAGAGTTTTGAAGTTTCTTATGTGTTTTTAATCGTGATTTTCTTTTGCTGTAAATGAGACATCATGTATTTAAATGTTGAAATAAATGAAAAAAACTATTCAATCACAGCAAAAAGAAATAAATGAATAAAGATATTTCTTTTTAATTGCTCTGATTAAAATCAACTATTATGTCTGATCTTAATTTTAAGTGAAGTCCAGGAACATTTTCTTCCCTGTGTTGAAAAACCTTTTTAAAAATCTGTATATTTTTAATGGAGATAATCGCCAGTAAATCAGCCAGAATATCATTTACAACAGCTTTTATGACTCTAATGTATACCTTGGCTCTTTGAAGTGGGTCATACGCAGAGCAGAAGTGTTATTTTTATATATTTATTCATGATTTAGTGCTGCACTAATTTAATTCGTATATACACGGTATTTCTGTCACAGGTCCATAGTTTTAAGCAAGTGAAATTTTCTTTTAACTAGTCAAAGTAAACTGGGATTTTGCTTTTAGCTAACATGGAAAGTACGACCGCATCAGTTCTTCAACTTCTTTTGCATGACTGGAGGTTTCTTCCTGTTAAAGGGGAGTTTTTCCTCTCCACTGTCGCTGCATGCATGCTCAGCATGAGGAATGCATGAGGAATGGGTTTCCTTATATAGTTTTAAGATAAACTGAATAACTAACTAAATTTGATTCTGTGATTCATGATTAAGTATGAACGTTTTTTATATGTGGCGCATTAAAATTAAATGTGTTTTAAATTGGTGCTATATTAACAAATGTAATAACTAATCTTTGATTTTCTGCTGAACATCTAAAATGTTTTACAACAGTAAATTCTCAGAATAAGGTACGACGACTGAGAATAATTTACAGCAGCAGGTTTTTGTTGTCTTTGGTCTCCTGGAAGGAACAACAGTGTTTGGTACAAGATGAAAATGTGGATATGTGCTTTATTGCTTTTTGTTACATTGTAAGCTGACCTTTAAACATTCGAAAACTATTTTAAATTTGTGACGTTTAGTTCAAATGCTGCGTCCTGCGTCCTCCATGCACGCCGTGTTGAATATTTAAATGGATCGCACAGGAACAAATATTAATCACCACCTTTTGACATTGCACTGGTCAGTTTTGGCCACAGAGGCTCCATCCCTGAGAAGAATCTAGTGCTTTTAAAAGAAGAACGTTTATTTGTGGCATCCAGATTCAAGAGTCTGTCGTGTCCGCCGGGATTTCACAGCTCCTTCTTGACTTCGTACTGGCAAACGCAGGCGTCGCGCTGACTGTCCAGGTACGGCTTGCAGCCCAGGTGCATGACGGCGTCGAACAGGAGGGTGACTGCAGACTCGCACGCTGCGACGGGAGGGAGAGCAGAAACACAGCGAGGCCAATCAGCAAACTAAACACAGGGAGACGCTGCAGGGACGAAATCAGGCGCGTTATATACACAAATAAGTAAGTCCTCGAATACTTCAAAAGGCTTCAAATCAAATCTTAATCGCCTTTAATAAACTTGACAAACTTAAGAAACGTGGTGAAAAAAAGTTATAATTAAAACATTCAAATTTCCCATCTTCACCTTAATTCATTAACAATACATGAATTATTATTATAGTTATTATTATTATCGTAACTGTGTATAACATTAAAAAAAATAAGCAGGGAAGTTCATCTAAAGTAAGAGGAGGTTGGTTTAGATGTCTGATCACAATAAACATGCTAAGATTTCTGATTCATATGAAAACATGTCTTTTATTTACGGCTGGGCGAGATAAAAGCTTTCTTACGATATTTTGTGGTACTATTGTGATAAGAGAATACAGTAGCGCCATTGCAGAGGACCATGGAGGAATACATAACAAAACAAATATTACATGCTTAATAATTAAAGAAATCCGCACCAGAAAATGCCAGAAGTCGTCTAAGATTAAAAGTTAAATATAGCATGTGTGCATCTGGATGTTTGGCTCTTTTTCTGGATCAGATTGTCTCCAGATTCAGACTCCGAGAGGAGGATCTACTACTTAAACTTTGGATAACATCTACAGTAGATGCTCATCTCCTTATTTAACTTACATATCTTTCAAACTCTAAATCTAAACTCTAATTTCCAACTTTTCCACATCAGAAAATATCCACTTTTCTTCTGTAAATATGTAAAATTAAATTGAGAAATATCAAGTTGTTGTTTTTTTCATGGCAATCGTAGGTCATCAAACATGAATACGGTTCTAAATGAACAAACTTATTTGAAATAGACTTCTTCAGGAAACTGGTCAGATAAAGAAGTCAGACTTTTAAACTGCACACAAAGTTTAATAATACATACTGGGGAAAAAAATCTAAAACGATTATTGTCATAACAAATTGTCATTTTCACTAGAACGATAAAGGATATGATAGATAAATATATATACATACATACATACCTATATATATATATATATATATATATATATATATATATATATATATATATATATATATATATATATATATATATATATATATATATATATATATAT
>JAVLVB010000913.1:1679657-1706555 GCA_032876305.1 Orestias chungarensis
ATATATATATATATATTATATATATATATTATATATATAATATATATATATAATATATATATATATATTATATATATATATTATATATCATAATTAGGACTCAGCTATCTCATTATTATGAGATAGTATCTAATTATTATGACTTAGCTATCTCATAATAATGAGATATCCAATAAGTAAATACATATTTTTACTTGCATATATATATATAAATATATATATATTATATATATAATATATACATATATATAATATATATAATATACATAATATATATATATATGTAATATATAAAATATATATATATATAATATATATATATATCAGATATATATATATTATATATATATTATATATATATATATATATAATATAGATGTATATATATAATATATATATATAATATATATATATATATTATATATATATATATCTCATAATTAGGACTCAGCTATCTCATTATTATGAAATAGTATCTAATTATTATGACTTAGATATCTCATAATAATGAGATATCCAATAAGTATTTTTCATTTATGTACTTTTATATTATTTGAAACATATGTAATTACAAAATAACTCAATATCAAATAAGTATTTTATTGTATATATATATATATATATATATATAATTTCCTTTTATAAAAATACATAACTCACATGAATTTCCGGGATGTTTTATTTTTTCAACTATTATAAAAATGTGTGCATCTTTTTTATATAATAAAAAAAACAACATATTTTTACTTGCATCTGTTTTGCACAAAACTAAACATATTTGGATGGTAAACATTTAAATAAACCTTTACTACATTATGTACCTTATATTATATTTCATGAAGCCCAGAAGCTAACTTAACATTACGTTTAAAATTTTTGATTCAGTCTTATGTGCAACTTTAGGATAAATCTCTACTCCTTATAGTAGAGAAACTCAAACTAGGTAAATTGTGAAATCTTGCAAAATCCTATTCTCGTTGTCCTACAGCACCCCCTGCTGGATGGGTGTTATATTATATTCTTCAATGTGTAATTAATAGTTTAATTTAACAGATAATTTAACAGAAATAAATGCTTGTACAAGTTAGTGGAATCAATCTCCAAAATGTGTCTTTTAAATTAATTTACCAAAATATATTTTTATTCATAAAAGAAACAACTGGTCATACATAGTAAATTAAGTCTTTTGGCGAGTGATTATTTCCTCGTTTTTATTTTATCTGACAACAGTCCCGGATGTATTCTGCTGCTGTAGTGTATACGCTTCAAGGGTCAACGTGTTTATTAAAAAATTATGTTGCACATAGAATAAAACTTGCTCTCGCTTTAAACATTTGCTGCTCACAGGATGTTTTCACTTTCTTTTTAATACCCACGTCACAAACAAGAGAAAACGCTGTGGGTGAAAATCTCAGAATCTGCCACCAATAGCACGGAAGATCCCGTCTTCCCTGTTCTACTTTTTTATTTTAATGTTCATCCAGTTTAAATGCAGCAAACAGCGTTTAATGTAAATAAGTAGTTAAATAGTTGTAACTAATAAAGCAGATCCTTTCTGGTCTGGACACTTTTTCAGGCAAACAGGCCACAAAAAAAAAAAATAGAATCTGAATATGATCAGCAGATGTAAACACTGTAAACCAGTTTACAGTACCAGTTTGACTTTATTCAAATGTTCAGGCCAGCATGGAAGAGAAAGCTAGTTTCCTCTAGTTATTTAAATAAGTGCCAAAAACTTTAAACATTCAAAACTGAAGGTGTACAACTATTTTATGAATGAACGTGCCGATTCAGTTTGATATTGCAGAAGAAGAACCAAAACGATTTCATTTTCCTACACACAAAGCAAACGTGTTGGCTTCATGATTCTGTCGGATCACGAGGTGGATCTGACTGGGGAAGTCTGGCTGTCTCCATGATGGGCAGACGACGCAGAAATCCTCCCGTCCTCGGTGCTACACCTCTACAATCAGGTGTCCTGGTCCTTCCGCTTCCCAGCAAAACATAAAAGGTAAAAACAAGTCTGGAGGATTCAACAGTGTGCCGACTGGTTCATTACGATGCAACAAGGCGATTCCTGGGATCGGGCTGGAATGAGGAGGAAGAGCCGATTCGCAGGATGGGGATACGAAGTTTGTGAGGTTTTTAACCTTTAACAGGCTTTAAATAATTTAATAATCTTTAGCTCCTAGTGTAAAGCCTCTCTGTTAAAAAAACCCAAATGAACATAGACGTCTATTCATATATTCACATTTTCTACAAGCTTCCAAACTCATCCTCCTCGAAACAGGTTATTTAGTCTGTCCAGCTCCTTGCAGTTTTCCATGGTCATGAGCTCCGCCTTTTTCCTCATGCGGTCGTCTCTGTAGACCTTCGCGGCGTAAAGCAGGTCCGTTTCTGCAGCAGAAAAACAAAGTTAAGACGCCGGAGAACAAGTGAACGGGAACAAATGAAAGAATAAAAATCTGGTGGCTAACTTGTCTGCCTCTCCTTCCAGCAGTTATTCCTGACGTTGGTCACGTAGTCCTCTTCCACGCTTTTCTCGATCTGCCTCAGAGCCGAGCCCTTGAACTCGGACTTGAAGTCCCGGGTGACGTAGTAATCGACGCGGAGGTTCTCCGTCTGTCTCTTCACCGTCTGACTCGTGGACCTGCAGACACGTTAAAAGAGAGACAATTCAGAGGACAAACAAGCTGCTTGGGTTACAGCCAATCACAAAAAGTGAAAGCAAATCTTTTTTTGTCTATTTATTTTTGGATTTCAGAATAAAAGTCCTTTTAAACAGAAACTGTTAGAAAGGATTTAAGAAATGATAGAAATAGAGAACGTAGGAAGGAAACTAAAGAAATGAAGGGCATAAGAAAACAGTGAAGAAGGAAAAAGAACATTAGCACATTAGGAAGAAAGCAAAGATGAAGAACACCAGAAAGGAACAAAGCAGGGAAAGAAGGGAGGAAGGACTTCCTGAGAGATGATGAATAAAAAACAACTAAAGGATGTGACATCACGATAAAATGAAGTATCTTGTGAGAAAATAAGGAGAACAAAACATAATTAAATTAAATACAAATAAAGTGTTGTTATTATTGTAGGTACAAGAATGTCTTGTATACGTTCATTTTGTTCCCGAACGGCCCGTTAATTGGTTATCTAATTAATCACCATTGTAGTGGAACATGTATAAAGAGTCAAGCCATACCGTGCAGGACCGGTACCGATACCTGGAGGAACTTTGGTGCGCTCCAGGCCTGGGGGAGGAAACCCCGACCAGGTCAGACGTTTCCTCATTATTATTATTTTTGTTTCCGATTTCAAGACAAAGGCTTGTGAAATTTTTACGCCCCAATGGTTGTGTTGAACACATGAATGTGGACTTTTCTCTTGACAATTATGCGTGATTGAGTTATGATTTTGGTTTGATTCTCAAACGTTCGGCATGATTCACGGATCAAACTGGGATCGGATGATTTTTGTTTATAATTTGTTTATTGATTATTGTTTGGTATCATTTTCCGTCAAATCGTCCTTTCTTGTGGTGATTAAGTGAAGGTGATACAATACTCATATTTATAGTTTTGTCTGTTTTTAAAAGAGCGTGTGCAAGTTTCTGTTTTTAAGAAGAAGGGAAAAACGACTTTAAGGCAAGCAGTTGAGTAAACATATTAAAATCTGAAACCCTCCAGAGATTCAAGCGTAAACAAAGCGCGAGGTAGAGCGTGTCGTGGTTCGGTCTGAGTACGTACGGTCTGGAGTAGAGGCTGTATGGTGGGGGGGTCACCATTATCTGGCTCAGGATAGACACTAGAATCAGGACCACGATGGGCATCAGCTGGATGAACATAGAGAAGCCGCCCTGAGGAGAAACGGGACAAACCATCCATAAGGCGGAGCTCATCCTCCGATATTGAAATAAAACCTGAAGCCGTCAGCGTACGTCTCCTCGCTCCTCGGTCCTCTCCTGTCGGGAGTCGTTGTGATGGCTGTAGCTCGTCCTCCCGTTGGTGAACGTGCGAGCGCTGGCTGCAGACAGAACAAAGCCACTGATTTATAAACGGGCTTTCATAAAGAGTCACAACTTATTTCATTTATTCCGTCAGCTGCGTTTAAAGCTGCTTCTCTCTTGTTATTTGTTTTCCTACTCCTGGATGCCTCAGCTAAGATTATATCTCCTACAACTATCAACTGACCCCTTTAAGGCTGATCAAGAGCGCCCCCTGCTGGAAAGCAGCCACACTACAAGACTGAAAGAAGGTCCAGCGCAAGCCAGAGGTCTCCAAGCCTGGTCCTGTAGAGCATGTGTGTCAAACTCACGGCCCGCGGGCCACATCCGGCCCGCCAGGTAATTTTATCCGGCCCGTGAGATCAATGTATATATTATTTTTATTTATGACTACAGGTCCCACAATGCACCACTTCAGCTGCCTGGCCAATCGTTCCTCGTTCATTTAGCCTCGCTCATGGCTCAAATTTTGTGATTTGATTTGTTAATGCAGAAATGTTATTTATATTTCCAGGTTATGTTATGCAGCATGTTCATATTTTTTATTTGTATAATTTTGACAGGATATATTTTTATTGAGAGCAAAATCTTCTGGGATATTTCAGTAAGTTTATTCTTCAGTATTTGTTTTGTTTTTTATATAATTTTTTAATATAACATAAGAATAAAGAAATTTGAATGATTGTTCTTTTAACGTTTACTTTTTTCCTAATTTGTATAATTTTGGTTGGATATATTTTTTATGGCGAGCATAATATTATAAGTCATTTAAGGTTTAGTTTGATTTATTCCAGAAATAAAAGTCCTGCCTGTTTTTACTCATATTAATGTTAAAAAATGAAAAAAAAGTTACATTTTAGCGTTCAATAAATGTTTATCTTGTTTGGCCCTCGAACTCAAGTGTTTTGGACTTTGACACCCCTGCTCTAGAGCTACTGTCCTGCATTTTTCGGTGCAGCTGCATCAAATGAGTCAGTACAGCTGGTAACGAGCCAATCATCTGCCTCAGGTGTGTTGAAGCAGGGATCCATCTAAAACCTGCAGATCTTACAAATCCAGGGTTGGAGAATCCTATTCTGCGCCAACATTATTGATTCATTTTAACGTGACTGACTTAATCATGACTTGATTAATTGTTTGCATCCCTAAAAGGGTAATAAATACAGATGCACCGATACAAAAAGTTTAGATTCAGATAAACAATATTTAACTTGTTTTATATACATTTCACTGTCCTTTCGGCAAAAAAAAATGCCCAGATAAAAATAAACTTTAATGCTGATATATTGTAATACGGTAATAATAATAATAATACTCGGTCCTCTTACAGGAGGGGAAGCCACCGCCGAAGAACATGTTGAAGAGGTCTTCAGGCGTGATGTCGGCTTCGAAGCCCCTGTGGAAGTCGAAGCCCCTCTCCTGGGATTGGCTCGGCCTGCTCGGCTCCTCCCCGCCCGTCAGGTCGTACTGCCGCCGCTTCGCCGGATTGCTCAGAACGGCATAAGCGTTCCCGATCTCTGAAGGACAGAATACGGGAAGTGATCTCCAGCAGAATTACAACAAGGGACAAACTTTAGTAGAAACTTTTAGCTACAGGACACCAATGAAAACTGATTTGGTCAGGAGATCATCTCCTAAGCTAAGCAAAGACAATTCGGACTAGTTTTTCTTTCTACGTAACTTCCCATTTATGTACTAGGATGAAACACATCCAGATTGTTTAGCAATGACCTCGTGTGACTTAATCATCTCGAGGACGGTGTCAACGTCTCATAGTCATTTCAAAATGTAACGTTTTGTCTTGGCCTTACAGTAAATTTTCCACTGAACATTTTGGATGATGTGTAATGAAGCAGACACAAAGGAAATAAATGTTATGCTGGTTACTTTTAAAGGCCTCTGTTGCTCCCAGTGCTTGGTTTTTGTCTGGATGGAACTTGAGAGCGAGCTTCCTGTAGGCTCTTTTCAGCTCTTCATCTCCGGCTTCTTTATTCACACCAAGAACTTCATAGTAATCCTTACACCGCTTTATTCTGCAAGACAGAAACACGGAGATCCTTTTTGACATTCTTTATTACTGATACTGATCTGCAGGTAAATTGTGACTCTTCCTTCATCAGTTATCTTCTGGACAACAAGCTAAACTGAAAAGCAGCTTCCTGTAAACCGTGTTCGTGTTTAACGAAGGTCTCAAGTGACTTAATCAAATTACCAGGGAAGCTGAGGATAGAAACATACCAGGAAATAAACGAAAACAGAAACAGGTTTCATTTATATGTACATGCATCACAAAAAAGGAAAATAAACAGAGGAACCATGAGGGTGTTAAAAAGCGTCATCGAACTGTAACTTAGACAAGACGTTCAGTTTTTCTGTTTTATAAGAGAAATCCATGTTCTGTTCAAACGTTGTTGGAAACTGCGACGGTTTTTCCACAATTTACCTCTAAGCTTCCCAAAGTTAAAAGTCTAGGTTTACGGGGACAACAGATATTTGTAGCTCGGCCTCCTTGGAGTGTCCTGATAGAACTTTTTCAACCTTGATACAGACAATGTCGATATTTCAGTCTTCAGCATTGCCTGATACCAATATAACAGCATGGACGACTTAATACAGTCAAAAAAGCAAAAAAAAACTCTTACTAAACCTCGAATAAATTCCTAGCGATTAAGCAAACAGCAGACGCCATGTTTCCCTTAGTCCGTTCTTTCGCTGTGATTGAGGTAGGTGTGAAATCCGGTGTGAGAATAATCAGACTGTTCTTTTGTGATACGATATACGGTTCCCGACAGCGGCCGTCTGTTCAGACCCTTCGCTGAATCACTCAGGCTGCAGCTGCTTGCATACACCCAGTTGTGAGTCTATTCATAGCCCTGGTCACCGCGGCAACTGCGGCTCTCCTGTGGAAAGCGGGACGCCGGCCCTTTAAGAAGAGGAGAGCGTTTCCAGTAGGACCTAATAATACTCTACAATATTAAAGGCCGTATATTTCACACAAGTGATCATTGCAGCTTTGCACGACTAAGTCAACCCATCCACTGGAAATGAAAAATGAACATTTCGGACTTCTTTTCTAAATAAAAGCCTAATTTTCCACCCCATACTCTACATGCAAAGCTGTCACAACTGTATGTTTTTATAGGGAGAACCTTTCATGTGACAAATTACCTTTTACTTCATTAAAATGAACACTTAAATGAAATAAATAAATCAGACATTCTGTCTGCTGTTGGTTTCTCCCACGTCTTTTCCAATCATAAAACTGCCTGGATTTTTTATGTTTTTCAGAAAACATCAAAAGACCAAAATAAAAACCCATTTGTTTAAATGTGGATCATTCCCACATTTCTGTGGGAAATGTAATGTGTTGTCTGCTGTGCTGGACATACAAGGTACCATTGAAACCTGATGTTCTTTATCTAAGCACATTTTCAGGTAACAGGTAACAAGACATTGATCAATAGCTACTAAAAAATGTTGCTGATGGCTGCAAGAATATATATATATTATGATATTAAGAGGAAATGTATTTACTAGAAAAACCTAACACAAATGGAACCACAAATGGACAAAAACAATTGGTAAAATTTGATTTACATGGAAATGTGATTTGTTATATGTGAACTAGGCAGATTTTTTTGTACTTGTGTTTATTTTGTTTGAAAACTAAAGAAACATTTAAGTGACAAAAAAAAAAGCTGCTGATGAACAATGAAGGGAACATACATTAATACTTTTCATTAATGCAGCTCTACAACTGAAGAATAAAGAATATACACTAATTACAAACGTCACGCAGGAGATGGCGGGGGACATTTTTATTTATTTCTTTATTTAAAGACTTGATATCATCTTTCCCTGAAACTTTCTCACAGTGGGATGAGAGGAATAAAGGGTCATTGTAAACTCTCTGCAGAATCACCGTTTATTGATGATTTCGTAGATAAAGCAACAAAAAATAGCTTTAGTAGTTTTAAAGTTCTCATCATGATAAGAATTGTGATTTATCTTTACAACAATAACCTGAGATTAATCACGTTTGGAAAACAAAAAGTCAGAATTGTAATTTTCTACTTTTGTTGCATCAGATGTCTGATGAAATTCAAATAATATGATAAAAGGAAGTCACTGTGTGACGTTTATTAAAGGAAATTAAAAAAATGTATGTACCTGGTGTCCTAAAGAAACTGGTTTAAATTGACTTCTTTATTTTTTTTTCTTGTTTTTGAGAAAGAATACAACATATTGTATTAAAATTTTACATCCATACCACACAACCCTGTCGGCCTTTAGTGATCTGATCAAAGGGAGTTTTTTTATTTATTATAAATAGGAGTTTTCGATGAATTCAGAAGGAGGATTTAGGAGAAAAATGTAAGTTTTAAAAAAAGCCAAAACACAGTCAAGAGTCTGTGAGTTGACTACAGTTCACAGTTTGGATTTTAAAACTGAAACTGCATAGAAATGTTATATTATACATTTGAAAGTGTATGAAATCATTTATCTCGTTTCTGTAAAGCTTTTAGTTGCCTGGTTTCGAGCTCACATTGTCAGCGCCTCATGGGATGAGACAAAGATAATCTGGTTCCCATGACAACAGCTTCAACCATAAAGCAGCGCTGGGGTAAAGGTTCGGTCGCGAACGAGAAACCCGGCCCAGCCGACCCAAAACGCTCACCTCCTGACACCGTCCACCTGCTCGTCTGTGAAGCCCTTAGAGTCGCCGCCCGCGGCATCGCGACTCTCTCCTCCCGCCTGGGAGCCGGCGGCTTCTGGATGTTCCCTGGGTCTCCTGCGATATGCGCCGTTACCTGCCGAGCTCCCATTCCTGGTCAAAGTGTCCAAAAGAGCTGGAAAAGATAAGAAACAGACGGATGCAAATGAAATAAACAAGACAGACCTAATTGTTTATTTAGGAAATACAGAAAGCAATTTTGCAGGAAGGTTACAAAAACAAGAAATTCTAGCCTCCTTTAACCACAAAAATCCTCTTGTACCTGTAAAACAAGTTTTTTTAAATAATAAAAACATTTTTAACTGACCAAAAAAGATACGTTTTTTGTGTAGTCCTTTAAAAACATGGTCATTAAATTAAATGTGCTAATTACATAACGCTTAGGCTAAAGTTTAGGCTGCTGTACAAAATCTCAAGACTCTTGTAGGCTGAATGCATTATCTTCTCACTTCTCTGTGTTTCTTCTGTCTTCCTTTCTTATTTTATTGTTGCACGTTTCAGGACCCGGCGCTGCGTTAAAACTGATGAGGCATTAACACGAGCAGCTAAAGATCAACAGATCATTTATCTGAAGCAGATGGGAGACGAGGAAAGTGTCCCCGGTCCGTCTCCGAGACCGGAGCTGAATACAATGACCTACTGATGTAACAAAGTTTAATACTCACAGCTACACGTCAATTTCAGATCACTGCACGACTCTGGACCCACTGGGATCCACAACTGTATGCTCGTAGTTTTTAGAGTCAAGTAAAGAATCAAAACAACACTTATAATATACATGGAGGAGCCTGGTGTCCTGCTGGATTAACAGGCCGAAGCTCAGAGCTCTCTGTGGGCAAATCATTCAATTAAGGGATTGGGATTGTGTCAGCCTGCCTCCAACTGACAGCTGCTCAGCTCCAAAAAGGAAACTATGAACACAGATTAGCCGAAAGGGACATTAGACCTTAATCAAAGGTCAATAAACTGCGAAATAGGCAGCTCGATAAACACAGGAGAAAACTAAGCTATTATTACTGTGAAACTGACACAATTTTAAAAAGATTAAAGTCAGAGATGTATTTAGTTTTGTTTATTAGCCTTTTTCTTTTCTGCAGCTCAGAGATTGGAGCCGTTAAATAATCAAAATGTAACAACTGACTACAGTTTACTTTTCCTGTGTCCCTTTAAATTAAAGCAGATGATGCTAAGCTAGGCTAACAGCTCCGCTAAGCTAGGCTAACAGCTCCGCTAGCCAACTCGGGTCCTGGATTCTGAATTAACCGCAAACATCAAGTTCGTTTGGAGTTACCGGAGGATCCTAACCGGTTGTTTGAGGGCGTTAAATTCCCAGCTGGAGGACTGAGAACATCAGCTACATGCTAAGCTACATGCTAACAACAGTGAACGTCGGAAGTTAGCCTGTCACCAGGCTAGCTAGCCTCACCTCTAGCTCTGTCGGTCGGGTAAAGCTTCTCCGCTTTGTTGAGAAACCTTAAGGTCTTCTCCTTGTCTCCTGCTGCCAAGGCTTTCTCGGCGATGGCGATACATTTCTCTGCTTCGTCTCTGTTCCCTTCCATCTTCTCCTTCCTCCTCCTCCTCCTCCTCCTCAGTCAGCTGATTAGCTGGAACCACGTGGTCTGTTACCCTGACAGGTTTGTAAACTCTGGCCTTATCATAAGCATTCACAAAAAATACAAAATCCTCTTAATATTCTGTGACTCATTTTTTTATTTCTACTTTTCTTCATTTCTTGTTTAATCCTTTTTTGCACCATCGTCTCTGGTGGTTTCACTGTTGTCCCAACAGCAGAACCAGCCTTTCTAAGTAACCGGCTCTAATGCTACTGCCCCAACAGATGATGGGAGAAAAGATGTAACGCTCTATGATAGATTAGAGAAGATCTGCAAACCTTTAGGGACCGCAGCCTCTTAAAAAGATCATATCTACTCTGACTCTTTTTGTAGATGAGTTCATGGAGTATTTCTCCTTCTCCACCATTTCATAATAATAATAATGTATACTTTATTGGTCCCGTAGGAAATTGTTTTTGGTGTAAACCACACTGAGGCAGCCATTTTTGCAGGTGCCAGGTAGGCAGTAGCGTAAAGGGTCTTGCCTAAGGACCCACACTGGATGCTGGTGTATTTTTTGCCCTGGACTGGATTCAAACCCATGACCTTTGGATTGGAAGTCTGGTGACATTCCAATTGAGCTATCCAGCTACCACGTCCTCTCCTATGATGGAAACGGCTCGCCCGACACTTTTTCTTTTGAAATTACAATCATCTTAGTTTTGCTGACATTTAAATGAGCTCCACACACCAGCCCACGGATGGTACCACCAGATCCAATGACTGAAGATTCATGTGAGTATTTCTGCATGCAACAAGACGCCAACTTGAGCTAGAGGTCTGAAGTGTAAATACCGAAAACGAGTGGTGCGAATACAGTCCCCTGTGGTGCTCCAGTGTTCCTGACACGTGGGTAGACACACCTTCAGTTTAAAAAACAGGGGTCTGTTTCCCAGGGAGTCAATGATCGTTGGGCGCTCCACTTGTGTTTTCTGGAGTTTGTGATAAGGTGAATAAGGCTGAATTTTATTGAATGCACTGGAGACGTCCAAGAACATGATCTTTGTTGTCCAGATGACAGTGAAGTAGGTGTATGACGGCATCTTTGATTCCAACTCTGCAACTGTAAGCAAATTACTTGGGTGTACACCTGAGTAACGACCTCACCTGGAGCAACAACACTTCCATTCTGGTCAGGAAGGCGCACCAGCGGCTCTACTTCCTCAGGAGGCTGAGAAGAGCTGGACTCGGGAGCTCAGTTCTCACCTCCTTCTACAGATGTGTGGTGGAGAGCGTCTTGTGCTCCAGCATCAATGTGTGGCATGGAGGCTGCTCTGCTGCAGACAGGAAAGCTCTCCAGAGGGTGGTGAAGGCTGCACAGAGGACTGTTGGAGTCAGCCTCCCCAGCACCACAGACATTTACACCTCCAGATGCAGGAAGAGGGCCAACGGCATCATGAAGGACCCCACACACCCAGCACACTCACTTTTTGTCCCGCTCCCCTCAGGCAGGAGGCTGCAGAGCATCAAGTGTAAAACCACCAGACTGAGAGACAGCTTCATTCCTGAAGCTGTGAGACTCTCAAACACACTCAATTATAAATGACAAACACTTTCTCATTTAACCGGCACTGTTCACTTTAATATCACACTTTAAAATGTCACTTTAAAATGTCACTTAATATGTCACTTGCACTCCGAATTTTCGTTGCTGCTATGACCAAAGTCCCATATCGTAGATTCTGTGTAGTCAAATCCTATTTCTCGTATAGTTCTTTATATTTTATTATACTATTTGCACTCCGAATTTTCATTGCTGCTATATCAGAAGTCCCATATTGTAGATTCTGTGTTCAATCCTATTCTCCCATAGGTCTTATAATTTATTATAGTATTTAAAATTTCTATCAGGGTGTAAACTGGAAGGGGGATTAAAATTTCGTCCCACCTCATGTACCACATGTGATGTGATGACAAATACAATTCCTTGATTCCTTGATTCCTGTAGCGCTGCTGCAGAATATACGCGCGGCCCTTTTTTTCCCAAGCTATTTGCTTTTGGGTGCAGCCAACCAGCAACAAGGAAAACGAATGCCATTCTTTGATTGGCTATTTTGAAATCGTCAGACATGTAATTTATCACAGTACTTTGGTACTCCAGTTTAACAAAGCTACAATTTCCTGTCAATATTTTAGATATGATCTACAAAAACACATCAGAGTCCACAGAAAAATCTGCTAGTACTAATCCTGAATAGTCACATGATTATTAAATCACATTGATTATTATTTATGTGAATTACATAGTTTCAACTCTAAGGCTTGTGTGGCAATAAAAGTAAATGGATTCCGGGTCGACTCTTAATTTTAAACAAGGGTTGTCATGTATTTTTCAGGCACAGCGTGCAATTTTATTACACAACACACCAACTTTGTTACCTTTTTTGTTCTAAAATGTTGTATATATCAAAAAACAACTTAAAATAAATTCGGCTTTGCATCACAGCTTTATCTGACGCTATCAAAATATGCTCCTAGACTTAACCACATTATCACAACACTGCCTTTGTATCTTGTCTGTTGATCCTGATTACAACCGTTCTTTTGGGAGTTGGACTCAGGATATTGTCGTGTAGTTCCAGCAGGTGTTTGCTAAAAGTCGCTGGTGGAGCTGTGCAGGGTAGAAGCGAGGGAGCGTCACTCTGTGGGCCGGGGACTGAATCTCCAAGGCGTAGTAGCTGCGGGTAAATAGGCGGCACATTTCTCAGACCAAGTGTTTGCCATGAGAGATTCATGGATCAGTCAAGAATGAGTCCAGGATTGCTTTTTTTGATGAGGGAATGATACTATTACCCGATACAAAGCTACTAAAAGTCGATCTATTTTAAGTACAGTGTTAGGTCAAAGCTCTGCACATTTTTCAGTCTTTCAAGCAGGCGTACGTGAAGGAGGAAGCTTGGCTTCAAATGATCCCATGGTGTTGAGAGCTGCATGGATGCGAAAGTGCAGTCTGGACTCCATGCTGTAGTCCCTGTAGTTCATCCTGCAAATAAAACAACCTGCTGTTACCCATGTGTGCAACATGGGAATCCTTGTGTAGATTTTTTACTTGCACTGAAAGTCACTTACTTGGCATTTTCAATGACTGCGATGGCTGTGCTCATGTCACCTTTCAGCTTGTGCAGTAAACCCAGCTCATACATAGTAAAGGGTACCAGGTAGGTGTCATATTTAATGTCCTTTTCACTGCATGGAATATAAAGAGACGAGAGAACCAACAGTGCAGTATGTGTTACCATTGTACAAGTATCACTGTACCTTCATTTGCTAAGGCTATAAATCCAACTAATCGATTATGAAAGCTCAACCATCCTCAACCGGAAAGTTCTGCGTTTTGATTCAGTCTTCAAGTGCCAGATTCTGATGTGCTCTTGGGCAACTCGCTGATCCCCAAGCTTCCTACTAATCAGTGTTTTGCTTTATGACAGTGTGATCCTGTGGTTGTTGCTTGTCATGTATCTTGTATCCACAGTGACCACTCCTTTACATGCACTATTTTTGAATGTAAACCTTATCTAGTTTTGGATGCACAAAATCCCTTCACTGGACTGAAATGCATTCATTTAAATGGATCATGAGGTACATTTACCTACCCTAGGTAAAGAACTGACATGCTTAGAGTTGCCGCATGAAAAAAAGAAAGTGTCTTCTGAGGGTTCAGAATGGACCAGCACCAGGTTCAATTAAACAATTCAAAAAATAATTTTGAGCTCGTTTAATGTTTCTAATAGACATGTGTCAGTGCCAACAGACCAGTTTGGCTCGCCCGACGTAGCTGTTAGCGAATGCTGGCGTAAATTCAGCTTGTTGACACAGCAGACCTTCACATTCAGGTCAGTTTGACACAGGCAGGATGACACAATGCCAACATGTGTTTGCATTCAAGAATATTCTGATTGGGGTGTTTATATGATGCACTTTTAGCCCATCAGACTAGTCCGATTACTAACGTCTATGTAAACATACCTGTTGAAACGTGAAAATCTCCTAAACATGGGGCGACTTGTGGAAACTTGTGGTGTTTTCTTGACACTTGGCAAACAAGCGATATTTTATTACATGGCATGCTGTCAAGAACTGGACAAAAACTGGGAATCAACCCATCGAAAGTCCCAAGAGATATTTTCGATTATTAATCGGGACACGTCAGAGTAATATAAAAGATATCTTGGAAAGAGGGAAATCTTTGTCTATGCACCGAAATATCCTTACTGTTTTGTCCATAATGTTGAGTTAAACCGGAAAATATCTGAGGTTAACATTTATAGTAAAAAGAAATGTTTTAAGTGATAATGATTAAAGTTATGCTAACGTTGTACTCTTCAGACAGCGTGGCTTTTTGCATGCATCTGATGCCGTGAACTAACCTGGAAATGACAAAGTTGAAACAGATCTCAGCCTGAACCAGACGTCCCAGCTGGGCCAAACACAGACCCTTCAACATCTGCACCACACACTGGTCATCCAGGTGGTACTCTAATGGAGCTGCACATTGCACATGCTTTTAATCTTAATCGTCACCCTACAAGTTTATCCGAGTCTGTTTTTGATGACGCCTCTTGTCTCACCTGAATCATTTCTGAGCTGCTCTTCTGCTGTCTCCAGAGTGGACAAGATTCCCTCAGTCAGCTCGGGTCTTTTGCCAACCACTGCAAAGCCGTTCCACACGTACATCATTTCCTGAGGGAAATTATTTTGACTCATTGTAATAAACAAAACAGCTTTACCGTTTATATTGAAAGGTTTGGATGTTTTCTCACCAAAGCAGGGACCACGAGCTTCAGAGGGTTTGGGGAGGAGTATCTCCGGGCCTTCTTTGCTGCAAATTTCTCTGTTGGTATAGATTTTCCTGCAATTCTTAATCTAAGGCCATCCACCTGCCTAAAAACCAAATTTAATTTAGCCATTTTGGAAATGCACAACTAAACTGTAGTAAGAGATTGTTAATTTCTTTGCACACCTGAATAATGCCACAACATTTTCTCCCAGCTTGGTTACTTGTTCGTCTGGGAGCATGCTTAAGATGGCAGCTTTCTGAAATACATATGTGGCCTACGAGAAAACAGCAACAATAAAATACATGAACTCAATGAAAAATCTGATAAACTGGTATAAGAAAGATGGAAAACCTCCTGGAGGATACCTGGGACCACTTGTTCTCCTTGCAGAGTAAGTCCGCGTATCGATAAGCTTCAATCCAGTTTTGCTCAAAGGAGTATGCCCACATGAGCTCCCAGTAGCACAGATGGTGAATCTGACGCCACTCTTCTTGTGTGGCTATGCATGCCAGGAACTTCTCCTGAGCCTGCAGACAGGGTTAAGCTTCCTGAATACACGTTGTCATTTATACATGTGTCAGACAGAGCATTAAGTTAGAAAATAAAACTCACAAATGAGAAGTTTCCTCTCAGTACAGCGATTCTGGCAGTGTAGAAGAGCATCAGGGCTCCCTGTGGAAAAGGTATCTCACATTTAATCCAGTTTCTTTAATGAAAATACATATTTTAGGGTGTTGGAAAAAGGGAGTTTAAACTTCTATCAATGCCACCATGGGTATCATTTGCCCAGTCAATGACTCCAGAAGGACGAACATCATTAACTGGTTGGTGAAAAGGCTAACTGGTTTATCTGATCAACTTATTAGCCAAGTTGTAAATGAGCTTAATGATCTGGAAAAAAAATGGTTCTCTTAGCAAAGCAACTGCTGCTTCCCATCAGTCTGAAGAAAAAGTGTAACCCTGGGGCTGATCTTTCCAGGAGTGAACTTCTCAGGTCCTGTTCTTGAGAGGATGCAAAACCATTCAGCTGAACAATCTTAAAATCGGTTAAAGAAACATGGTTGTTTGGACAGATTGAAGGAGTTCATCTGTTCTTTCTACAACAACAACAATGGCAGAAGGACTGAGGCTTAAAAAAGTGCATCTGAATAAACCACAAGCGCCCTATGGTCATCACCCTTACATATGCGACCAAAGTATAAATATTGTCATAATAGACAACTTAAAATAGACAGATGTGAAGCCTTAATGTTGGTCTCTAAGCTTTTGAACTTTACTAAGAATACTTGACAAAAAAGTACCTTTACTGATGTGAAAAACATGAAACCTCAATGCACTAAAGGTGATTTTACAAGTGGGTGTACTTAGTGTTTCTCAAACAGACATAGACAAAGTCTTTTTCCCATGACTATATCTTTGTCAGTAAGTTTCAGCAGTGCTTACGTTAGGGAACTTATCAGCATATGGTTTTAGCAGAGCTTCAGCCTCAGGAAGGTTTGCTTCACCAGTACCTGAGGGAGAAACAAAATCACTTTTATTTCATTACCGTATCCAAAAATGTTCATATTTAACTCATTAAAAAAAGTTATCTCACCAAGTATCACACTCATGTAGAGATGAAACATGAGCAGAGTCAAGGTGCTGAGGATGGAGCGGAGGCTGGTGCTTGCTGCCCCCTCTCTTAACTGCGACAAACCCAGTTCCTGCAAAACGGTTTGTAAAACTAATTGGAACCCTTTAACATAACAATATTGACACTACATCATTGAAAAGCAAAGCTTTTGAACTGCACAGAGTAACCTTGCCTACCCTGTCTCCAGAGAAACCTAAAAACTCCATGAGTCTGAGGACTCTGGATGGAAGCATGGACAGTATCTGAAAATGGACAACACATAAAACCAGGTGGTTACACTGAATTTCATGATAGGAATACAACTTAAAATGGAGTGCGTTATATAATCTCAGTTTGTAGAACCTGTTGAAACTTTTTAAGAAGCAATCAAGCTGTGTCCACATTGTCTTGACAAACATGTTTTACAAATGAGGAAATGCATTAAGCTTGTGGAACATGAAGTGCTGGCCCATTTTTTAAATCCTTTTGATGACCTACGGGTGTGAATAGTGCATGTAAATCAGAAACAAGGGTGTGGAATTCAGTAATTCCTCATTTAGCTGAGTAGGAATGCCATACTGTCATTGTCTCATCTTTTTCCAGATAAATATTAGCCAAATGAATCAGACAGTAGGTTGTGCTGTTAGTGTCACTTTCAGTTTTCCATTGGGGAAGAAAATTCACATCGGGAATTTTCTGGGAGCTTTAAAGCAGCAAAGACAGAGTTTACATAGTTTAGCTTGAGATTAGGTAATGTTTCTTTAAAACAAGTTGAATAGACGTTGAAGAATTGTTTCAAATTCACACCAACTGTTTGAGAGCTATAGCACTTCTGATTTTGAATTTTTTTAAATGTCAGAGTAATTCGCATGATAAACCGTTAAATAGCCGAATGAAAGCATAAATTAACAAAGATTTGTGGGAGTATAATGTGGTTACAATATCCAACTACTCTGAGCAGGAACCAGAGAAAATTTTCAAAATAAAGTACAAGTTCCACAGGAAGCCAAGCCCACCCTGTTTTACACAATACTTTTCAGTAATACTGCTGGAGCTACTCATCATCTACACAACCATTCTTCAGTCTTTCCCGTGTTCGTCCAGCACCATGTGGTTCGGTCATTCCACAGAACAGTATTGCACCAGACATTTACGACTGCAGAGGGGATTATCAGGGCTGACGTTCTGTCCAGCAAGGACTTGTAGAGGTTTAGGGTCAGGAAGAGGCATGCTACCATCTCTGCAGACCTGACACATCCTGGACACAAACTATTTAGGCTTCCTCTTTTTCTGCCTTTTGATCGCAATCTATGAGTTGTTATTGAACTCTTTCTTTTCTGCAGCAAATCTCCAGGGCCTCTCAGTTATGTCAGTCTTTTGCCAAGGCAGAAACAAAACAAAGTATAAATAGTGGCAGAATGAGCCATTTTCTGTGGAGATAAGGGGACATCTGTAGGACTCAGATTAAATAGACGTGGTTAGAGGGTCCGAGGACCGCCTGACTGACTCGGTTGATCAGCAGCTGGATATATCAGCCTGTCTTTAGGAAGGAAAGTCAAAGCTAGTGAAGCAAAACTAATACAGCATACAGATGCGGAAGTATTGGCTTGTTTTTGGCACATTTTCTTGTACGTTTTAAAAATGTCAATATCTTCACTCCACAGCTTATCATTTCATGAACTTCGAAAATAACCCAGCACTTCGTCTTAGCTAGATATGGTAGATACCCCCGTTGCAGGTCCGTCTGCCCTCTTTTTAGGCTGTTGATCAATAGTTCTTAAGACTTCCTAAATTACTTCAATACTATTTATTCTGGCTTTCCTTTTCTATCACATAACAGACAACTTTGTGAAGAACTAATTTCAAACTAGATTGTACAGTAAAGCGCCACCAGAACACTGTAAAAAAAATGCTGTACACCTTGAAAAACGTTCAATTCCTATTGATCAAAACTACTTTGAAAGTTTGACATCTTGCAGCAAAATCAAAAGAAATGAGGACTATTTTATAAAAATTGTAAGTTCTGTATTAAGTAATCAAATAAAAAATTGAACATGCTGCAGGAGTTCAGCTTCTTTCACTTCTTACCAGGTTAAACGATCCGATGCCCATATTGATGCCACCTCGAAAATGAACGTGTGTGCTTTTCTCCTTTCCTGCATCCTCTACAGCATTTTCCATAGCCTGACAATTCCTGGTTTAAAGGAATTATGCTTTAATATCAATTTACCAAAACTAAATAAAAAACTTTTTCTCAATTTGTTTTACTTGTAAATCAGAAAACTGTTTCTCATTCCCATCCCTCCTTTGATGAATCCGATGATGCTTTCATCCAGGAATGTTAGTGCCGCCTTCTGCATCAGGACCTCAGCGTAGCAGAGCTCAGCGTGCATCTCCTCTGTCAACGACATAAACACAATTTTAAAGCTACGTGAATTTACATTTTTGCACATATTTTTAGAAAGCAGCAGAGACGCCGCCGCATTTACTGAAATATGTGATTGACAAATTATATTTACCAACAGCAGCAGGCTGAGGAAACAGCCGTCCACTCACCTTCTGTCAAATTGTCAATAGATTGTCCATGCCAGAAGTTGGCCAAGCTCTCCATTAATCCAGTTTTCCTCCTAAATCTAAATTGGGAAAACAGAACTCTATGGTAAAAAATATATAAATATTTCCCAGTCAATATATTCTAAAAATCAGCTTTTGAATGGCAAATCAGTTTAAACTGATTGTTTTTTGTTTTTTAAACAGCAACACAAATCATTTTCTTAATGAGGGTTAAGTGTCACTTGTAGTTTTATCCTTGTTAAAACTTCTTCTTAGGTAATTTATTAGCCAATAGTTTTGCTTACACAGAGCAGACGACCTGATCCTGCTTGTTACTACGTTTTACCACGAGAATGGACGAGAAGCTGCGTTTTATACGGTTAATATCTTTCTGCAAGGAGGAGGGACACACTCAACAGCATGAAGCAGGATCTATGCCCCTCTTTAACTATAACAACACTTCAAATGTTAAAAATCCTCCTAAAGGAGAAATTAAAAACCTTGCAGCCTTATGTCTGAAGTGAAAATGCTCCAATGCTGGAAGAAACAAGGCTAGGAGCGACAGCATGACGACTGTGCAGCAGTTATAAATCTTTACTGATGTCAGCTGGAAAATCACAGTTAAATTGGAAGATGAGATCTGTGTGCAGCACCGACACCAACCTCTGGATCTAGTTTAGCAACAGGTTGGGGTTCTTCATTCTTCAGCAGGGAGCTGACCTTTCTCCTTAAACAATTGGAGATAAGGATGTCCCACACAGCCTAGAACGGCTAAAGGAATGAATCGTGAGCTGAATACTTCCTGTAAGGCGTAAAGCTAGACCTTAAACTATTTATATTAAAGCACAAACGTCTGCAAAACTACAGAGAAATGTTCTGTTAGTTGTTGTTTTTATTTAAACTAAATTAATTCTCCTGCATTTTGTTGTGTTTTCAATATAATCTAAATTTCATCACGGCACAAAAACCTTTGCAATCTTCTAGATTCAGATTCACACATGGCTAATGAATAGTCTATAAACACATTGCTTATTAGGCTTTAGTAAAAGGTGAGAAAGAGAGAAAATGTACCAGTTTCTTGCCAAATTGTAAACATTTCATCTACAGTTATGATGTATTACATTATTTAGCTAAACTACATTTATTAGCACATAGAATTTTACTTTATTACTGGATTATAAGTTTCTGTGGGTATGGTAACAAATTAAGTTTACAATTACTTATTGTGCACACAATGTAGTAACTTAGTCTGCAACGTTTAGTATAACAACTCTAGATGAAATATATGGCTGAACAGTTTTGTCTCTTCCTCACCCATAATTAATACATAATAAACAACTATTAATGATGTAAAAAAAACATTTGCAGAATAATTAGTAGTATATCAATAAATGATTTATTATCCATCTATAAGAACAGCCTTTTTGTAAAGCAGTAAAAAATGTTTAGTACAAAAATAATATTTTACCAGGTATTTTACTATGTATTGAAAATAAATTCCATTTCGTGATGTGGAAAAATTTACTTTTTGATGATTTCTGTTCTACCAACGTAAATTTACTGGTACTTTTGAAAGCTATACCTCTGGCAGGTGTGCAGAGCTTCCTTCAGTGACATCATGGCAACGTCCATGTCCTTGGGGTCAAAGGTCATTGCAGCCTGCATCAGTAGGATGCTGCAGTAGCCCATAGCATGATACATACTGTGGCTTTTCCTAAAGGGCAAAAACAGAATGTTTTAGTAAAATAAGATAAAATAGCAGCTGGGTTCGGATGTAAAAGCTTGTGCAGATTTTAAAGTTTTTTTTAGCTTGCTGTCATGGAAAAAAATCTGTCAACAAAAAAAAACAGAAAAAACCCCAGCTGATTAAATCACATGATAATAGATCCAAAAAAGAATGTTTCTTGTGTTAAAGAGCGTTTAAAGATCCTTGTGAGATGTTTTGGTTGATTCTCTTCAGAGAAATAGCCGGTTCCTCATGATGCAGACCACATGAGAAGACTAGCTGCTCCAGAAACATTCGGGAGGTAAACTCTTAACTAAAGTGAAGATTTCCCCCCCATGTTTATTTAAGTTATTTCTATAGTTCTGCTGCTTTAGGCTTAGACTGCTGGAGGACAATCTGACCACTTCTCTCTCTGCTACTTTCTTTCTTTGTCCAATCTACTTAGTTACCGTTATTTCAACCTTGTTAACCTTTTGTTTTCTCTTAGTGTTCTTCTCTCCATAGTAGCCACACCTGGCCTGGCGTACTGTTAGCTGAGACAGCTTCTTGATGAGACCATGGGCTGAGATGCTTCTGCTGCTATAAACTCTTTTATTTCAGTATCCTGTGCTTCTAGTTTAGTTTTCTGTCTCTTCAAACCCCCAGTCGGTCGTGGCAGACGGCTGCTTGTACTGAGCCAGGTTCTGCTGGAGGTTTCTTCCTGTTAAAGGGGAGTTTTTCCTCTCCACTGTCGCTACATGCATGCTCAGTATGAGAGATTGCTGTAAATTCAACAACAACACAAGCCGTTGTTTCTGTCTGCTGATTTTGCTGATTTTGCTCAATGACTCGATTCAATCTGCTGGGGTTCCTTAGATTGTAAACTTTTTCAAACTGATTTGTTTATGATATTTCTAAGATTTTAATTGATTTTCTTGTAAAGTGCCGCAAGACAAAACGAAAGCCACTGAAAAAAGTCTCACTTTAGTTTTAATTTGACTTTTTTCCCGATTCTGAAAAAAGTCACGTGTTGTTATTTTTTATTGTATTCCTTATTTTTTTCCATAGAAACTGGCAGGAGGATTGTCTTTTGCTGCAGAGATGTATCTTCTGCAACGACTCTAAAGTCAAAGACTCAACCAAAAAATAAAAAATTTTGTCTGGACAATGTTCCAATTAAAAGAGATTTACTGCTGCCTTTAATTTTATTTTGAGAAATGGTGCATTTAAGGTCTTTGTAGCATCACTGGTCCAAAAACATAAAAGGAATCTAAATTGTTTATCTAATAATTCTGCATTTTATGTAAATGTTCTCAGTTCTGGCTGGTTGTTATGAACGTCAGGGACTTACCGGGGTTCTAATGAAGTCAAAGCATCTGCAAACCGGTTGTTCAGAAACAGATTGAGGGCAACGTTACATTCCTCCAGCGCCGTCTCTAAATCCAGTCCAAGAGGGCTAATTTGGAGAATAACCTGTTAAAATCAGGCGTTTGTACCAAAGATGCAAAACCTTTTAGATTCTATGCATATTTTCTGTTTTTTGTTTTGACTGCAGGAACACACACATAAAGAGTCTTTTTTCAAAACATCTCGCCTTTTTGTTAAGTATTTTGCTAGAAGTTACCTGTCACAACATAACTGAATACTAATTCTGAAGTCAATTAGGATAATACAATTTTGCAGACAGAAAATTAGATTTTAAATCCTGCAGGAGAATTTCCAAACAGCAACAGGAACGCAAACGGCAGCCAAAGACCAAATAAAAACTCAAACCTTCAAAGAAATACATTCCTCATCGTGGACATTTTAAAGAATATATATTTAAGGAAATTAGAGCTAGTTTACGGGTTGACTCCCTGTTTGGCAGATCGATTTGAGAAAAACATTTCGTGTTCCTTTTTAAACCCCACCTGAGAATAATATATTGCTAGTAACATTTTCTAGAAAATTTGGAAAACTTTGACTTTACTCACATCTCATCCTCACTGATATGGTCTGAATCCACCTAAAACCCACATAAAAACACAGATTTTAAAGTGTTTCATCACAACAATCTAAACGTGACATTTGGATGGCAAAACGAGTGACATGATGGAGGAGAGAATTTTCCAGCCCTGATCCGAGGTCGCTCTCATCCTAGCATCTGTTAGAAATGTACGTGTAAATGCTACAAATTATCGGACAGGCCAACATGAAGCTGAGGGAATAATAAACCATTTTTATGAACGTTCAGATTACTACTGTTAGCAGTCTGATGTTAATTGTTTGTTTTAAATGATATGATTTTTATACAGCAACACTTTTACAAATATATATAAAATGTGGGATCTGTAGCAAAAAAACACACCATTTAGATCCGAATGATAACAGGTGAAATATATATCTTTAAATGTAATATTTAGCTAAAAAAATAACCAGCACTTGCAACAAAACTCACCTCCCTGAATGCACCATTGTTCATCTCCATCTGAGCACAGAAGAACGAGGGACCACCAGTGAGAAGAAGAGTCTAACGTCTTTCGCTGCCAAAACTCTGGTGAGAAAGACAAACAGTTTGTCTCCAGGTTCTTATCATGATCTGAGACGCCGGGAGTGGCTTCCATCTGACAAGCTCAGCCCACACCGCTGCTTTCTGCACCAGGCAAGGCTGTAGGCGGGTTGGTTGGCTCTGTAAAGTTCATGCTAAAAAGAACAATTAATGTAGATTTTAAAAGTTCAACACATAAACTCTTGATGGAATATCATTAACCCGGATAAAACAGAAGAACACAGTGTTTCACCAAGTGTTTGTTCCTCTGGTTAAAGGGGATAAAAAAAATAAAATAATTAGCATTAGGTAGCAAATAAACAATAATCTTCTTGAGTGATCTCATGTGAAACCATGGGAAGAAATTACTGACCATGAATAATTCTGGTGGAGTTCGACTGAGGCAGGACATGGGGGATTGGAGAGGGGCACAGCGCCGTCGGCTGACCTTCATCACCCTGGAGTTACTGAGCATGTCTGCAGCGACAGTGGACAGGAAAAACACTGGCATTTAACAGGAAGAAATCTCCAGCAGAACGGGAACCTGGCTCAGTACGAATAGCTATCTGCTACGACCGACGGGGGCTCTGAGAGGGTACAATAGTGAAAAAGTTATCACCAGAAAAAGGCATAGGGATGAGTTGTTGACAGCATTACCTCAGTTTCTTCTCCTCCTCCAGGAAAACTGACAACACCAGAGCAGATGTAGCTTCTATGGTGACAAAACCAGTAAGAGAAAATAAAAGGTTGACAGTTGTAATTCTCAAACATCCAGCAACTTGTAGAGTAGTAGAAGAAGAAAGTAGTGGAGTAATGAAAAGTAGAGCTACTGGGATGATCGGGATAGCCTAAATCCTTACTTTTTGTTTTCATGTTATACGGTTCTCAACAGTTTACAGGTATTTTGGAACAGCCGTGTTCACATGTACCTTTTTATCAATCTTTTCTCATCACTACTTTGTAATTGAAACCCTAAAGCATTCACTTCATTTTCCTTTAGACTCTTTGTTTTTACTAATTAATCGCTACACTGCTGATGTTTTGTTAGGATGTTTTAATTTTCTACATAAGGTCCCACAATCCTCCTGATGTTGTTTTTTTTGGTAATGCCTCGGTCGCTTAACGCCTGCTTCACTTTGGATAACAACATCCTCTTATCAACTGCAAACCAACATCTTCCAAAGCTTTCTGTTTTGAGACTGAAACTCACATCTTACACTAACAGAGCTCTGAAGTCTGTTTTTTTTCCTCTTTAACTTAAACTGCAACTTTCTGTTTAACGGCTAGAAGGTCAGCATTGAGCATTGAGTTCAGACAAATGTCAATTATTAAGTAAGTACCAATTTGTGGAAAGCTTTTCCTCAAAGGTTTCTGCTACTTAGAAGTAGAATTTTATCCGACTCCCTGCTGGCATGTGATGCGTCAGCCTAAACAATTATTTCCAGTGGTTAGGTCATTCATTCTACCACACCACACTTTTACTTTTAGGACATTTCCTGATGTAACCTACTAGTTTTCAGTAAAAAAAAAAACAGGAACCCAAGTTCAATGACTAGTTTCAGTCTCCCTGCCAGTTCATCTCTTCTAATTCCAATCAGTGAGATTTATGATCTTTTCTAAAGACTTTTTAAATGAATCTGTGCCTTAATGTGTACAGAAAACTACTGTTATAATTGGTGGGTTCTCCCTGTAGTCTCCATTTCCACTCATTGAATTGCATTCAGTTAATTTGAGATGATGTAATAGTTCCTGTTTTGGGGATTTATTGATGGCATAGTCAGTCAGAAATCCGACCTGAGCATGAATGTTCAAAATTGAACCTGAAAAACAGACGAATCAAAGTTAATTTCTGACCCAACAAATGGGGCTATTATCTTCGTTGCACTACTTTGGATAGGTTTGCCTCCCTTAATAAATGAAATCATAATTGTTGCATGTTTTTTAACATTATATCTACTGAAATAAATATTTGAACGTGTAGAGAAAATCTATATGGCACCAACAAAGCATTGTAAAGAGATTTACCTTAGTTATCCCTAATTGCTACAGATGATGAATAGCACAAACAGCCAAACAAAACCAAAAAACAATAAATGGCCCTCCTGGATTCGCTGCTTTGCAAAGACCAGCAGGCCCACTATTGGCTGCTGTTTTAGTGTCCCAGGCTAGTTTTACTTTATTTTTCTCATTCAACAGAATAATCAGCTGATAGATGGTTAAAGTTTAGACAAATAGCAAAATAATTTCTCTTTATATGTTCAAACATTGTTGAAGCTTTTTTGGTAAAATTTCCAACTCATTTAATGAGACAAAAATACACAGATATGCAAATGATTTAATTCAGATGAAACTATGGTAAAGGCTTGGCAGCCATATTGGATTTGATACCCCAAAGTTGCCATCGGATTAGTTATAAAATGGTTCTTCTATTTCTCTTTTCGTAGGAGAACTCCTAACTTGTTTACAGAGCACGAAATAAAACGGTATAAGAGTCACTTCATAAGTTATGACAGTTTTATATCTGAAGACCAGTTTCAAACCGCGAAGAACTACATTACCCACAATCCCTCGGTCACCTTAAGACTCTGTGACGCCTTTGTTGTGACGCCGTAAAGATGGCGGCGTCCAAGCAGCCGACGGAACTGAGCAGCGTCCCGGACTACGAGTTCGTGGACGTGAACACCAAAGCTTTCCACCTCGGCTCCTTCCGGGACGAGTGGCTGACGAGGCTGCGGCCGGACGACGTCTCCTTCCGGCTGCCGGAGCAGGAGGAGTTCGAGGCGAGCTTTGCTGCCGAGATGGGGGTCGGAGAGGAGACCATGGCGGAGCTCCGATCGGTCTGCAGGTCGGTGTCGCCCCGGAGGCTCCGAGCACCGACCCGGGTTCAGGCTGTCGCTATGGGGGGGTTTAATTTAGCTTTACCTGTGGATATTGATCATTTATTACATAGTTGTTTCTTATGATACAAAGCAATTTAAATAAATAAGAATATAAACAGTTTCAGGTTTGCATTTTAAAAGCCTCACAGATTACATTTAAAGCCAAAATGTATTCTTTTAATAATTAGAGCAGTATGGAAGGATGAAAGTGTGATGTATGTTTCAATGGAAAGTTGAGTGGAAGGAAAAAAGCTCCACAAGTACCAGGATGTAAAGAGGTCGCTTCAGATTTCTAAGGAGTTCATTGCTGAATTTACGTACTTTACTGTAGGTCTATATATATATATATGTATATATATATATACATATATATATATATATTCTTTACAGTAGGTTATTGTTTTTGATATGTGTCTGTAGGTAACAGGCTGAAAAGATTGTAATTATGAATTTACTTATAAAAATGAATTAACTTATAAATATATATATATATATA
>JAVLVB010000913.1:1725075-1769008 GCA_032876305.1 Orestias chungarensis
CTGATGTCAACACATCTGTTCACCTGAACTGATGTCAACACATCTGTTCACCTGAACTGATGTCAACACATCTGTTCACCTGAACTGATGTCAACACATCTGTTCACCTGAACTGATGTCAACACATCTGTTCACCTGAACTGATGTCAACACATCTGTTCACCTGAACTGATGTCAACACATCTGTTCACCTGAACTGTGGATCTCAGCTGCTCTCCCATTATTGAATCAATGCTTTCTTATTTCTAACAGCAGGTTTAGACGGAAGGCAACATCAGAACAGGTTTACAGACGTGTCCCTTCCTGGTCTGTACGAGCCAAGCTAACCTGCAGGAAGATCCAGATGTCATAAAGTCTCTCCAGCTAGCTTAAAGTTAACAAACAAAGCTACTTTAAAACTGTGGTGAATTTACCTCCGGGCTGTTTGGGCTTCTGGTCAAAATGACGGATACTAGTTGCAGTGAAACGAAGCTTGTGTAACACGTTATTTCATCAATAAAACAAACCTATCTTCTTCCGCAGAGGCGACGCACGTTCTCCGCTCCCGCGCGCTGGACGACGTTGGACTGAACCACCAGAGACGCCGGGAGGGGGGTGGGGAGGAGTTCATAAACGACGATGCCGCGGTCAGGTTCTCATTAAATAAGGCGCCACACTGTTGATTAAAAACTCGTGAAAGTCCCACAAACATACATATATTTGCTGTGTTGCCGTAGCTTTCCGATAATTTAATTTAATTCAGTAAAACTGAGAGACCGTCCAGCCAATTCAAAGATCGTCAAATAGGTGAGATGTGGTCACTCTGATTAATATCGACACGAGAAATTACAGAGGTTACGATATTACAACGTACTTAAAATTAAATTTGTAATGAAAAGCCTGTACTGTAAAATCTGGTTGGAAATGTATAGTAAAATGTCTGATATAGAAAGTCCGCTTTATTGTGTTTATTGAAAAAAAGAATCAAAGTGGGATATCTGAATCTTTTGTCCATATTTCGCCCCTCTTTGATACAAAAATGTGGCTTTCTAGATTCCTGTAACCATGCTGGTTATTTCAATAATAACATGAAATGTTAATTTAAGAACATAATCACAAAACGTAATATTTATATGAATTGCAATAATTATATTACTAATGCGATAAACATTTGCTTTATGATTCTAAGATGGCATATTTTTATAGGATGGAGCAATCTTACACTAAAGCAAAAGCATCGCATGAGTTTCCTAACAGTGACACAACAGTCAGAGGAGATGTCATGCAAATATTTAAATCTCAATTGGCAAATTTTGGTACACATTTAGATTTATTTTTAATACAAAATGTGATAAATATTAAATGAAGGCAACTCTAAATACATGTTTGCAATCTATTGGATATCCTTCACATGTGGTTAGTGTTTAGTGACCTCTGGTGGCAAAACCTAACATAACAGTTGTTAGAATATGTTCCATATGCTGTTTTTATTTCTTCTACAAAACATTTTTTTTACTGGAAATTTACTGGAAATATGTTTAATGTATTCCAGGTAAAAAAAAACAAAACGAGCCTAATCTCAACTCATCACGTCTCATTAGTTGCTAGTTTAGTCATTTAAACTTTGAAGTACTTCCTGCAGTTACAAAACTGCCAATCATAGAGATAAATGAAAGTGACCTTGATAATAGTGTCCTTAAAGATGTGCAAGTGTTGTAGAGACAATGGACACTGATAGCTGAAGGACAGGCTTATTATCCACTAGGTCCCAGAGAGAGAGAGAGGGGGGTAAGGGCTGTGTTGGAATAAAGGAGGCTGCATGAGACAAAAGGAAAAGGTAGGTGGAACTAAGGTTGGCTTCCAGGAATAACCACAGGAGCAACTGGGCCCCCTACCCAGCCTGTGAGGTGAGAGACCTCAGCGTTGGACGGCCGCCAGCTTAGAGGGGTTCCTGCATCGACACACGACCACAGCAGAGGCCAGGGATGGAGCTGTGGAGAGATGACAGGAATCATATCCTTCACCCCGGCAGGCGAGGTTATGCCAGAACATCCCGACACACTCCGTCTCCGAGGGCCTCAAAAGTCCCGTTATCCCCCCTCACTCATTTGTTAAGCTGCCTCTGGTCTTTTTCAGAGTCCTCGCTCACGCAAGGAGGCTTTGTGTATGAGTGGTGATATTTAAATTCACCTACCTGCTACGGTGGTGTCCTCTGACCACTGTGACAAGACAGCTGGTTTTCATGAAAGCCCTCATTTGCTTTAAACCCATTCAGCAACACAAAGGTGAGCCTGTTAAAGTGCTCCTCTCATAAATTACCTCTAACCCGGGCTAAGATGATTCTGTGCTGCAACTGTGAAAGTTTCTTTGACTTGGACAGCAGGGCTGCATGTTCCCGTTTAGCTGGTTTGTAATATTAGAGTCACTCATGTAATTAACATGGTTTGGATCTATATGTGAACAATATATGCCTAAATCAGCCCAAGTGGAGATTTTCTACGAGATATAAAGATGGTCCTTTTTTTTTTTACATTTTCTTTTGATCTTTGACACAAAAGGTCACCTTGAAGATAATTTTGTAGGTCAATGCCAAGTAAAAACTTTTTTTTAGGTATACTTTAACTCTAGTTTCAGTTTAGATATTCATTCCCTGTTTCTTGAGCTCTTTCCATAATACAATGGTTGCAAGTTTTAAAAAAAGTTGTATCTCCAATTATGATGGTTTTCCTGTTTCTTTTACCGTGGAAATAAGATCCTTTCTCTGACTTTAAGGGCTCATCAAGTCCAGACAACAGGTTCTCCCAGAGAACCTATGCCCAACTCCTGCTGATGGGTTCCTCTGTAACGTGGCTCCAGGACTATGATGCTCTCTTCTATTGGACTTCCTATCCGTGGTTAAAATCTATTGTTTTTTATTAATTGATCTGGTTTTTTTATGCATTCTTGACTTTTGAGCTGTAATAATTTAATGTGGTTATTTTTTTGTCTGTCAAGCTGGTAAATAAATATATTTTGATAACTAGCTAATATTTTTCATTAGAGGTCGACATTAGTAACTCATAAATATATATCAGATAACACAACTGCCGTTATAAACTTTTCTTTTCTCAGTTTCCTCGGCATCTATTTGTGTATTCTGTCTCGTCAAAACCTGCATGCACTGAGCCAAGTTCTGCTGGAGGTTTCTTCCTGTTAAAGGGGAGTTTTTCCTCCCCACTGTCGCTAAATGCATGCTTAGTAAGAGGGATTGCTGTAAAGTCAACAACAACAACACAAGCTAATGTTTCGGTCTGCTGATTCTGGAGGATGAAGTCAATGAATCGCCAATTCTGCTGTGTTTTCTTAGACTGAAAACCTTTTAAACTGATTCGTTTATCATGTATTTATGATTCGAATGAAACGCTTTTCTTGTAAAGTTCCTTGAGACGACGTTGGTTGTAAATTGGCGCTAAGTAAATAAACTGATTCTTGTTTCTTCTATTATATGAACATTTTTTTTAAATTGCTGCCGCAAGCTTATGACATTTTCTCACAACACACAACACTTTGGGCTGGATTGTAAACTTGATGAAAGCATGAGACAGATCTCAGGACTTCTAAATCCAGCCATGTCAAGGTTTATTTAAAGAGCACTTTAGGAACAACTGAAGCTTCTCAAAGAGCTGAAAGATGCAAAGATAGAAGAAAACAGAATTTACTTTCTAAGAATAATTCTGATAACCTGTGAATAATGAAGGGGGTTTAAACTAAGGAGCTTATGGTGGAAAACCTACAGGTTATAATATCTGAGTTAAACCACAAGGGATTATTTAAATACGGATAGCTGATCCAGTCTTTAAAGATGTCTTAATAAGTGACTGCTACATGTTGACCAGTCTCTTATGTTAACTTTTTATCCTTGTCGTATAGTTTCATTTCTTAATCTTGTTCAATCTGCCAGGAAAAGTTTGCCTCCTGGGCTTAAAAGTGACCAAAACACCCACATTTACTGTGATTTATATTGAATAAAGAATATTTCACTGAAAAAAGTTAGAAACGGGACTTAATACTAAACAAACACTTAAATGCATGAGAATGTAGCCAAGTCGCTAATTTTCTTTTGTAGCTCCATTGTTAGGCTGATGTAACAACGTTAACGATAAATAATAAAGATAAATACTGAATTAATATCAATTATACATACAAAAATGTAAAATACTGAACATGCGTTTGGTCACTGTTAAAGGTGGATATAGAGGCTGGATTAATCGTTTCATCCCGAATATTGATTGCAGTTAAAATTATCGTGTAAATGATCACAAAAACATGTTTATGGTCACAAAAAGTTGTTTTAATGAATTTCATTGGCTCGTTCTAAAATAGAAATCATAAAACAGACAAAAAAACACCATTAGGAAAATACAAGGTTAAAAATGTTTACCTGACTGGATTTTTTCCCCCTTAACTTTGGAGACATTTGGTTTGAGCATTTTCCTTTGAGTCGTTGGATGAAGGTCACCTTCTATGGACTTGAATGACGGATGGCGTCCTTCAGTTTGGGTGTGTGTTTTCTATGTGTGTGTGTGTGTGTGTGTGTGTATGTGTGTGTGTGTGTCGCCCACATGGATTGGCATCCTTCCCCTTTCTGCTGCTGGCAGCCCTTCAGCATGTTTGGGGGGATCGGACGCGGATGCCACCGGAGGATGATGAAGTAGTCACAAGGCAGGTCAGTGCGTTCATTAACAGCTGAGCACCATGCCTTCATCAACAAAAGCGCTTCCATTCGACGCCAACTTGGCCGAGTGGAACTAAAGCGATGATCTCGTCGCAGACGCTCGCCGAATAAGCAGGAGCAAGCAAAAGTCACCATGCCTCGGTGCTGAAGCTGAGGAGTTTGTTGCAGTGTGTGTGTGTGATTTCTAACAGTGAGGACGCTTGGAGAGGCAGGACGGAGGACAGGAGGAGAGACGGAGTCAGGTCGTTGGACAGCAGGTGAGGATGTGAAGGCAGGGCGTGACAGATGCTTCTGTCAGCGTTCCAACGCTCGTCACTTTGCGGGAGCAGGGCAGATGCCTCCCTCCCCTCGGCCCGACGGGCCGTGATGAGGCGATAACAAGACAGGAGCGGTCCTCTCAGCAGCGGGGTGACCACGCTGGCACAGTAATACATGCAGATAGGGGAGCAGCGGGGTGATGGAGAGGTCCGGGTCTGAGCCCGGGGCCTGAGGAGGCCTCAGCAGCGGCGTGGGTCATTGCGTGAGGACATGGGAAGGGCTCTCTCACTGGGCGGTGGGAACCAGCTGAGACGTGGGGTCCGCGGCAGTCCTGCCTGTGTGGAAAGCAGATGTTTTCGCTCGGGGGTTGTGCCAAGTTTGCAGAGCAACCTTCAGAAGCCTCGAGGTCATGTCTTTAATAAGGGGGCTGAGTGCAGGACATTCTGGAGGCAAATGCTTCAACTTAGATTCAACAACATATTAATTATAATGGCAGACCGTGGGGCAGAGGGTTGTAGCGGAACAGCCCCCCCCACAGGCTTGGAGCCTCCGTCGGCCTGACATTCGCCAAGACTGGCTGGCAGGATTGCTGCTGTCCCAGCGGCAGCCGGCTTCTTCGAGCAGACCGCACTCATGCCGAGGCAGCACTTTGGACCACAACTGATTATGACGACGTGTGGAAGCCGAAAAATGCAGAGGAAAACTCTTCAGTTAGGATTAGAAGGCAAACATTTAATTTAATATTGAGTTATTGACAGTAAACCAACAGATATTGGAGGTTCTTACACACACAGCAAGTGCTGTACTGGGCATCAAATGTCAATTAAACCATTAGAAAAATTTGATCCTGAAAACAATAATTACATCTGATGATAATGTGAAATGAATTATTTGATAAGCTTCTGCAGACTAAATGACAAAGTCAGCTTTAGATGACAAAAATGTTAACTTTCAAATAAGTTACGTATCAAGTAATAATGATATGAAAAAAGAAAATCGCTCATGCGACACTCACTGGGAAATCTGACTCCTATAAAGTATTTGTAACGTGCTCCGTCAAGTTGAGTGACTTAGTTCCATGCATTCCTATTCCTCATATGTTAGAAATATATCAAACACAAACAAAATGTTTTATTTAACAATCCTTGCATTGGGAAAGGCAAGCTAACAGGCAATCACCTAAAATTTGTCCACATTATTGTAGAAGTGCAGCATTATCAGCCTTTTGGGGTCACCAAGTCTCCACGGCAGCCGGTATCTTAAGTGCCTTTGCATGCATCTTTAGCAGGCGTGCTAGAAATATTTGAAAATTGTGAATTAATGCATTGCTCATTCTTGACCTTGTATCAGTGCTAGAACCACCTGGCTGCAGCCATAAAGGCTAAGGTGTTTGATCAGTAAAGTGTTTAGCCAATTTTTTAACATTGTGGTGTGAAAACAAACTGGATCGATGAGTGATTTTGCAACTTTCTACGTGCAGAAAATGAAAAACAGTCAAGCTAATCAAATATCAGCTACAAAAGCGTGGTCCGATCTGAAAGGCCTAGGTATAGAAACATTTCCAGAGATGTTATGAAAAATTGTTAACAGTTTTAGTACAGATCTAGGAGGTCAGGACAAATAGTTTCAGTGTCCTGACTTCACATCCTGGCTTGGGTTCCTCCTACGAAAAGTTTGCATGATCATGGTGCGCATGCTTGGGTTCTTTCTGGGTACTCTGGCTTTCACTTGCACCGACCAAAAGCATGACTGTTTCGTTTACTGGATGCTCCAACGAGTGTGTGTGCAGTGGTTGTGTGTCTCCGCGTGAACCCTGCCTCTCAGCCGGTGGAGATAGACGCCATTTCCCAATCTTGTAAGGACGGCACAGACGACGGTTGGATGGATTTCCTGGTCAGTCGGTTAGTGAGCACTTTCTAATTTCCACTTCCCAACCAACCACCAACTTCTTCAAAGCGTCAGTTTTCTTTCTTTTTTTCCAAAGCTATGAACGACAGTTTAAAGGCCTGCGTGAAATAGGACAATTAGTTTCATCATGGAGCCACACTGATAAAGGAAAGAGTGATCATAAGACCATCACTTCCCAGCCTGATGAGTTAAGAAGGGAGTTTCACCTCGTCTCAACCTTTCCATTGATTTTTGAGAGAGTGGGAGATCTGGGGATTACTTCGGAGAGCAGCGATGAAGACCTAGCTTATTTGGTCTTTTTTGTATTTGGCAAATGGGCTTGACAAAGATGGAGGAGACAAAATCTAGGGCTTACAGCTGCGGCACCCAATCGGGGGAACTTGAAAGTAGCGCTGGTATGGGAAGCTGGGATAGACGGTGCCTCATTTAGGAGCGCTGCATTTGGACAGGACGGCATAGGGAGATGCTTAAAGCAAACCACAGAGGCCCCAACAATCGCCGGGAATTGAGACTTTTTAAACCTTTAACAGGGGACTGTGATCAAAGCGCCAGCAGATCCTCACTCGAGTGTGAGAGAGGAACCGGAGGGAACAGAGGGGATTGGGAGGGGATCACGGCAGGTTGAAAACGTAAAATCAGCACATTAGCTTTATAAGGGCATCAGAATATAGATGATCTGGGGATCATTGGACCCATGGGGAACCAAAGAGAATCTGATATGTACCGAGCTGAAGCGGAGAAAAAAATGAGGCCACTGCTGACAGAAAAGCCTCCTTTATCAAAGATGCAGTTAGAGAGGATTTTTTTGTCCATATTCCCATGAAAAATATCTTCATACACACGAAGTACTTCAAAACTTTATATCTTATCGCCACCTTCCATCTGATGGAGTTACATTACAAACGAGTGACTTTCATCATTTGTAACTTTTGTGGAGGTTTGCCTGAAACTTTGTTTTTTATCTGATCAGTGAATAAGAAGCTGAAGAATAATAACTGTTTAAACACTCGGATAGACGGATTCTCTCACCTTTGGTCTGCTGCCGCTACCTCCTGCAGTTGAAGAACGGCCCGGAGAAGGGATCCTTGTGATGCTTAATTATAAATCAAAGACCTTTTAAATAAAACCATTTGCTAATCACGCGCTTGCTTGTTTCTCTCCTCATCTCATCACTATGGGCTGAGGATTATAAGATCTCTTCGTCAAGTGTTTCTGTGAGAGTTGCTGCAATTTGAAACTCAGTTTAAAGCCTGTGACCAGATTTGACATGTTAAAAAACAAACCAAACTCAGGATGTGTCACAAACAACATTGTAATCACATTTGAAATGTTTTGATTTGTTTTATTGTCATGTTCAATTCCTTGCTAACTGTTTACAAAACTCCTTATATGGTTGATTTAGTTATAATTAATGTATAGTTTCTAAAATTGCACCAAATTATCCAAAGGTATAAACACTATGAAACATAAGCTCATACGTAAATGTATTTCATAAATGTAGTTACAAAACATGAAGCTAAATTATTATTTATGTCCATTACGCACAGAAAGATATTTTATTAATGTTAGTTTTACTGATTGGATTGTAAATAACTAATTTGAATCAAAAATGTGGATTCTAAGAGAGGTGGACATTTTGTGGTTCTGATGAATGGTTATTTGATAGCTGTGGTCAGCATTGTGTTGGTTCTGCTGTGTCTGGTGGGTCCAATTTTAAGGTAAGTTTTGAAAGCAGGTCAAAGATAGACTGGGATGTAGGAAGAACTCGGGCTGGAGCAGGTAGTGCCTGTGATCTGGAACAAGTCGTGGAACAGGTGGGGTGATACACAGGGAGGCATAAATTACTTAACGCATCTCCAAGGACATAGTAAGGCCATAACGGTTGTTCAACAGAAACCGTCATACGAGAGGAGGGAGAGGCAGAGAGACCCACGGGCTGGAGATTAGTAGTGAGCACAGAAGGTCAGGAAATGGGACGTGCTCATATTCAGACAGGATGTTTACTCTGACCAAAACAGATTAAAAAAATCTGGCACCATCTGCCTGCATTCATTTACTTCAAAAAAAAAACAAGTAGAGAAAAGTGGTAGTGTTTTTGTCTGAAGGAAGACTGCATTTCATATGAGCACCAGCGCATAGCGTGGTGAGATCCTGATCTCCTGGTCCCCTGCAGTTGGATTGAAGTACATTTCTGTTTCCAGTGTCTGTGTGAAGGATGAACAGCGATGAGGTGATGAATCTAATTGTGGGGAAACAATGTCAGATGATGATGTTGGAGATAAGAAACGGGGGAAGTGACGTATGCCGTAAAGCAGGCAGCACATTTGTAGTTTTTTTGTATGGCGGGGTTCCTGCCACCCTTCTGAAAGCTGCTTCGTGCTGGTTAAAGTGTTACAGACCCGCTCGTACCATGACAGAGGCGTCATTGAACCAGCTGTAAGTCGACGTATGATCACAAAAGTTATGAAAATATTTTATGAAGTTTCAAAAGTTGTTGCTTTAAGATCAGCATAAAATGTTTGTTTTTTCAATCTAAGAAAACCCAACAGATTGCTTCAAGTCGATGATGTGCAACATTCAGTCAACCTGGACCAGAATCCAGAGATGGTAGATTACAGCTGGCCTTGTGTCGCCAACTTTAAAGCAATCCCTTACACTGAGCATGCATGTAGCAACAGTGGAGAGGAAAAATTCAGCATCAGCCGCCATCTGCCACGACTGGTGGTTTGAGAAGACAGAAAACACAAATAAAGGCAGAGGAACTGATATAGATGTACTTTCTGAGTAAAAATAAAAGCTTTAGGAGATGAGGGAGAAAGTTGAGTTACTGCCAACACCATCTCAGTCAATCTCTCCCGCAGCTAAGAGAACAAACACAACCTGCTCTTCCTTCAGAATCTGGTACCTTGATTCTCAAATGAAATGCAGAATTTACTTTCATCTGAAAAGAGGAACGGTTCCTCAGACCAATCAGGAGGCTTCTGATGTTTCTTCTTTTATGGAGTGTTGTTGGACACAGGACTGTGACTGACGGCTGAAGCTGTAGTCTGTGTCGTGTGATTTATACTCATACTTATACGCCATACTTTTTTCCTTCCTCTCAACATTCAACCTAATGTGCTGGAATGCAGGGGACAACTTGGCCACCTCTTGTGATTTATATATAAAAATATTGGTATTTATCCAAAGCAATATTTACATTTCTGATTAAATGAATGTTTGGTTTTACTTACAGGTAAGGCAACTATGATCACAATTAACAGAGACAAGAACTAATAAATATTTCTAGGTTTACAATTGAATATTTGAATTGTACTTTTTTAATAATTTAGGAAACTAAACAACTTTTTCTTTGAAATTCCTATTTAGCGGGATGTCTTATTTTCCTTAGATTAAAATCTGGATTTTTGTGAAATGAACATTTGTGTTATTACACCAAAGCTGGTCTTTCTTTCCTCCCAGTGAAGATATTTTTAACTCTGAGCCCTCTCCTCTCCTGCACTGCATTTGTGACTTCCTCGTCCTCTTTATGTCCTCTGAGTGTCGTACTTTACGCCCCCACCGTTTCTGCGAGGCAAACCAATTCATCACTGGACAAAGATGGCCCTTCACTTTGTCTATTTTCTCTCCTCACGCCGTAGGTTGGTCTCCTAATGAAAGGCGGTATCACGTCCTGGCCAGTCCGCCGAGACTGAAAGGGGCCAAGAAGTCCAGGTCCAAGTCCAACACGGAGAGGTAATTATCCCTATTGTGGAGCAGCGAGCAACACACTCTCATTGTTAGGAAGGCAGCTCAGCCTGGGTGTCATGTGACCTGGTGGACTCAGCGCGCCTTGGCCTTGGTCGCGGACAGGAGGACCGGTGCCAGGCCCAGCAAAGGAGTGGGGACGGGTTAGCGGGGATGGGAGAGGAGACGCAATGACAGGAAGAAGAATGGACTGTCAGAGAGAGATAAATAACGAGAGGGAAGCGGGCAGCAGGTGACCCGAGGCATGGCCGCCTCATCGGGACAGTGACCGACTAACCTCTGGGCGGGCCCTAGTGGGCGCCACCCACTGTTCGCCTACTTTCCTTCTGTCATCTCACAGTCGAGGATGGGGCGTTAAAATTACATGATGGATCATAAACACATGAGCATTTAAAGGGCCGTGTCGACTAGACCTGAGCACAGCGTTAGGCCACGGACTTCTCACAAAGCTTCTCACTCAGACGTGAAAAATGCAAGAACCCTTTAATTTTATTTATTGTTTTATTACAGTATTATGTTCAGACAAGTTGTAAAAATATAAAAGTTAAACTTTTTTCACTAATCACTGATATAATAGATATGATAAATCAGCCGACTTTGAAAATTAGACTGGACTTGATTATTTCAAGAGACGTTCTTCTTCAGGGTCTTTCTATGGATGATCTTGGTCTGGTTTTGAAAGAAGGTGATTTTGGCCATTTGATTTTGGATCATTGGTTTTGGCTAAACTTTCTCCCCTGTACATAAAACCTTTGTTTAGGGTCAGACCCATTTCCAATGTTCGGTGCGGAACTCATTCTTAGCATAGGCTCACAAAGCAGGTCTGGATGCTTAACTACCTATTAATTGTATTTTTTTATTTTTTTTGCACACTACAAAACTTCTGTGACTGTTTCATAGCCCTAGCGCGACCCACATATGCAGAAGAAGAACGTAGATGTCAAACAGCCATTCAAGGTTTACCACTGTAACAACGGATGCTGCACTTTGTGGATTTATTTTAAAGTCATCAAACAAAAGGAGTCGACTGTATTATCACAAAATCATCTATGAAAAATCAAAGCTGATCTCTGCACTACTTACTCATGTCCAGATTTACCTCGTTTGGCTTCCTCTGGTGCAGAATTATGACACGTCTCACAAAGATGATGGAAAAGTCTGATTCGGGTTTGAAAAGATTGGAATCGGTCCATTCTCACTGTAAAAGTCAGATTTGGGTAACATTTGCCTGCCATGTGAACGTTAACTTAATGATTTTAATGTCAAAATGTAATACCTTCTAACTGCCTTGTTGCTGAAATGTGCTAAATAAACTTGACTTGAAATGACCTCAGTATCATCTGATCAAGGCACACAATTCTAATAACGATCAAAGCTGCAGCTGTTTATTTTTGTGATGGTAGGGTAGAAAATAAGTTTTTAAAATGCCTATAAAACAACAAATAGGCATGTGTATTATGAAAAATTGACAACATTAAGATTGGTCTAAACTGAGCAATGGAATGATGGTTTTAAATTTAGGAAAGATTTTTTCACAATTTAAGAAAATTTTAAAGAGTTTATTTGGCATGATGAGCATGTTGCATAAGGATAGATTTTAAATAATGACTAGAAAAAACATATCTATTAATTAATCTTATGGGAGGCTGTAAATTGTTGCATAACTATTTTGTGAAAGTGAAGGGATACAACACATATAATATCCAGGAGCCATAGGCCGGCAGATGGTAGCAACAGGTAAGAGATAATATTATGTTCACATTTTCCAATTATGGTAAAATATGGTAAAATCTTTTATTTCATTGTTGACCTCTGAGGTCAAACCAACCCCCACCTTGCGAAAACTCCCATAAATTTACGCACAAACTTCTCGTGAAAACAGCCGTCTTGGAGTTTTTACATCCCTCTCCACTGTTTTCATCATGAACCGGTGTCTGAGCTCCTAATGTCATTTTGTTGAGTGAGCTGCCTGGGATGCCCATCATTCCCTCCATCTCTTCCTGCTGATATCGATCTTTCTCCTGGACCAATTAGACAGCCGCCTCCACAGGATTTTGTTGCACCCATTTCTGCACCACTGGACCAAACCCAGCATTTGTTCAGTGACAACAAGACTTTCCCCCTCCTCGTACCACATGAGGCGGATTTTGGGTTTTCCCTGAGCCAGCTTTGACAAATAACTGTATTAAATTACAAAATAATTGTATTTTCACAAACTACTTGCTTAACATGGCTAAATCCTGCATGTAAAGAGTTTTTTTTAATGTAAGTTATCTTTGTTTTGAAAAAACAGAAAAAACAAACATAAAATCTATAGACTGGATCTATAGATTGAATTTGATGTTTCTTCGTTCCTCTATGAGTGGTTAAAAAGTACATCTAAATATTGTGGAGTTTTTGTGACCAGTTGGTTTATAGTTTAGCTCTAAAACACACACAGAAGTCGAATAAAACGAAATCTAATTAATATTTGTAAGACTAATTTTAAGGTGACGATCATTAAATAATGTTTATTGTTTAGAGTGACAGCTTCATCATTGATGTTAGCTTCTCTCATAGTTTAGTGTTTCATATCATCAAATGTATTTAATTGAAAGAAAACCCAAATACAAAAGCAGTTTTTAGATTTAGTTTTATTTAAAGAATAAATAGGATCCTAAAGAGCCTTAAGTGCTTATGTTTTACGTGCTTAATTTGTGCATTTAATTTGTAATTCCTCTTCTCTTGTATTAATTCACATACAGAAAAAAAACCATGTACTTGAAATGAGAAAAATATTTTTTTTTACTGTGTTCCAGAACCAGATGTTTACATGTAGGTTTTCATGTGACTTGTTTCATTCTTCCCTTTACCGTATGAGCTCGCCGGGTTTGAGGGTTCTTTGCGTCTTTGCTTCATCCATTACCTTGATCTGCCTATGGTCCATGTGCTGAGTTTCATTTAATTTCCCTTATAAGGATTTTTTTTTTGTCATTTCACAATCGAATACATTCTCTTTACTTCAGTCTCTATGTTTCAGTCATGAAAAACCACTGGGTGTATCCCGTTTTGCTGCTTGTCATCAAGTGTTTGTGTAAACTGCTAATTTTTCATTGTTTCCTCAATTACACCCAGTTAGTAAAGGTTTGAAGAAGCGAAGCAGTCCCTGACCATCACAATAGCTTACTTAGCTTTCCCAGATTGATCAATGTCGAGCACTTTAGACATCTTTAGAATGTCCAGCCTACTTTATGTTGACAAACAGGTTATATTTCAGAACATTACAAAATCTGCAGCTTTGGTAATCACCAGGAGTGGGTATGGCTAGCTAAGCTGAGGTCAGCCTTTTTTATTCATGATTTAACTTGGTGGGAACGGGAGGGGGTGATTAATTTTTCACCCCTTTCCTCCATCTTTTTTACCTCCACATTCCGACTTCAGATAAGTGATAGAAAATGTTCATATTCGGCCCCAAAGCAGTGAGTCCCAACCCCAATTTCAGGTATCTGGAGTTCTGTTAGCTAGGTGTGTTTGTCGTTCCCTGTTCTTCTCTTCAGGGGGCGCCAGGAGGCTGCTGGGTTCCCTGATCCGCCGAGCTGGCAGCTGCTCCATGCCACAGGTGTTGCCAATCCGCTGATTGTGCTGGCGAGGATGACAGGAGCGGCTCTGGTGTCATTCAGTCCGTGAGTGCTGACGTACCTTGGTACGCTCTTGCGCTGCCTCTGAGCAACCTCCCAAGCTTTATGTTTTTTGTGTCTGCTCGTAATCTTCTTTCTTATGTGCAATCAAGTTGTTTCTCAGTGTTACCTCCCTCGTGAACCAGGCCAGCGGAGTCCAGACAACAAACTACAAGAAAACAAACCCGGACAACCGTCACCCAGACTGCATTCGTTCCTCTGCCTCCACCAGACTTGTTCCCACTACCTGTACACTCCAACGTCATCACGCGCAGCCTCCTTCTCCACCGTCACCATGTCCTGATGACACACCAGCAATCCCACAGACTCCAGTTCCACTCATTCCTCTCTTGCGGACAAACACCTGCAAACAAAGTAAGGCTTCCTTCAGAGCTCCTGGTTCCCCCCGTTGCTGTTTTTCATTCGTTTCTGCCAGTAGAATCAGCTTTGTGGGTCAAAACAACCGTCTTGGGCAGCTATGACACCCGAGCCCCATGGCCCACATGCCTGTAAAATTCAGGTCCCTCCCAGTTGGCCAAATACAAGTAGAAAGTACATATGAAAACAACTAAAACTAAACTAAGTCAAGACAATAAGAAATTTGAGAAATCTTTCAAAACATATTTGGAACTTTTCCCCAAACTTTTCTAACATACCGGGCATTTCATTTGGAGTAAGCTGTTGAAGAGTCCAGCACAAAGGAGAAGGAACCCCCCACAGGAACCTGCCTGGCTAATCCACACTAGCGGGGAATCACAAAGACCAAAGCGACCCAGACAAGTCAAAAGGGGTAAGACCCTCACCAGGGCCAAGCTCAAAGTGGAAGCTCACCACCTAACTATCCCAAAGATTGTCCCAGCAACAACAATCTCACTGAGCCACACGTTCCCGAATGTAACAGCAGCAATGCAACAACTGATCAATAACCTGCATTTGTGAAGCAGTTAGAAAGTATATTTTTCCGTCAGGTCACTATCACAGATCCCAGGGGAACTTCTTGACTTGTCTGAGGTTTGTGGTCTACGAAAACGCTTCCCGGTGATTGTCCAGCTGTACCGCGTGTAAACAGCATTACATGCTTTCTTCCAGGCACTGCATATCCCATAATAGTCTGGGGTTTGGCCTGAAGAGAGGTGACAGTGGGCCAAGCTGGAGTCGTCATGGTGATGCCCCGAGCGGAAAGTCAATACCCGTTGAGGTGAGGAGTCGTGGTGCGGCGGCGGGGGTGGGGGGAGCGGAGCGAGGGTTGAAGGAAGAGCAGATCAATTTTGCTGTTTGATCTTTCTCAGGCTCTGAATAAATGTATATTTTAAGATTTCTTCTCTCTCTCACTCTCTCTGAGCAAACATTGACATTTTTCATGTTGATTCTTGACTTTTGTGGCTAGAGACTTGATTTTATCCAACATCTTGGACTTGTTATTCCAGCTGTGTTTTTTTTCTTGGCCCTTTGCAGCCAGACTGAGGTGGGTGAATACAGGGAGGATGCTGAGGAGGTTGTGGTTGCAGATCTGCTGAGCATCGCCTCAGACTGCTGCCACAAAGACACAGCAGCTCTTAAAACATGAACATCCCTGTTTAAACGTTTCAAAAAATAATAAAAAAAACTTATTTAACCAAATGCACAGCAGCCGAAGCACATTTTAAGTCAGTTTAAGCATTTATTCTTTCATTGAATCTCAGTCATAGTGTATTAGTATGCATTTAAAAGAAAGAGGTGAAGTGGGCATGTAAAAAAAAGAATATTCTTCCAAAATTGATGAAAGGATGACAATAAAACTGCTTAGTGAGTCTCACTTGTTAGCTGACCGGAGCTGTGAGAATCTTCAGGCATTTGAATGAAGAACCGAAGTTGAAGATCAGTTGACTCAGACATACAAGCAAATCAACAAAACTATGTATTTAGGATAGAAAATATTTTACAAAGTTTTGGAATGGCATAGCCAAAGTAAAATGATACATCTGCCAAGTGGCCTGAAGTGAATGCTGGAAGCAAATGACTCGATAGAGTCAATACTTTTGAAACCTGGAAAATTGACTGAATTTGATGATAATTAGGATCAATTGGAATGTATGGACTATTAGATTGAAATTACTTTTCTTCCAGAGTGCCTTGAGATGTTGTTTGTTGTGAATTAGCCCAACTGAAATAAACGGAACTGAACTTTTAGGTTAAAATTAACATGTTGAAACTTGCATGTCAGTCATTTTTTAAGAGGATTTTACCAGAAATACAACCAAACTCTGAGAATGTAGTCCATTACAGCCACCCAGTAGCTTGGTTGGGCCTTCAAGCTGTCAATCTTGGAAGAGTTAACACCAGATTTGTTCTCCAATGTTGATCTGAGCGATCCTGAGCCGGTCCGCTTAGTGAGTGCGTGTTACGTGATATCATATAGTTGTATGGCTAGATCTATAGTTGCATCTGGTCACAACAACTCAAATTTTCAAGACCAAATGGGAGACAACGTTTTTCTTCAGTCAAACTTGCTGATGCAAGATTGGTGTAAAAGCCTCGGACATTCAGACAATGCTAAGCAAAACAAAAACACAAGCAGAGTTTCAGTGGGTTACGTTCAGCAGCAAAAGCTCTGTCAGACAAACTGGAAGGATGTCAGTGATGGCAACAACAAACCTTCTGTTAGTGTCTAGTGTAAACGGCCTGAACCAGGATTTCTGCTAGCTTCCATTGTTCTTTTAAATTAAATACGGATCCACAAAGTGCTGAGGTTATAACATTTGATGCATTTAAAGTTCAGACCTACTGCCTGTACGACATGGCTGCCCAATCTGTGATCCCGCAGTACCTCCTCAAACTTAAACTGGTTTAAATAACAAGCTCTGCTGCAATAATTAGGATTTAATCTCATTTAACAATGCTGAATTTAGGAGTTTCAAGGATGGAAAGCTTGGAAATAAAAAGGGATTTGAATGAAAGCTAATTAAATTACACCGACTGGACATTTGTCTGAATAATTTATCGTCAGCGTGATGTTACAGCGATGCAGCGATAACAAATTTAAATGTCTTGAAGGGGAGTTTTATTACTTTTAGTGCAGGTTTGTGAAAGAAGATATGAAGCTGCAACTCGTCAGGCCATGCCTTTGTAATCTGTTTTCAAATGGCATATTTATTTATTCCCCAGTTGCTTCGGATGCATGAAATATTCAACCGTCTGGGAGTGAAACAGTTTTTTTTTTTTTTTTGTTAAAGACAAAGAAGGTGCTGGAGTGCTCAGCGCAACATCAAATAAAAGTCAAATATTAAAAAAAGAAAGTATAATATAGTAACAAACAGTGCCGTGCAGAAGTCACTTAATCCCATCTGTGGATTGTGGGTTTGGATGAATTGGGCTTTAAGGATAAACTCACTCTATGGTCAGTATAATTAAAAAGGTCCTATTTAACCTGAGTCCATTTATATTTAGTTTATGATCAAACCAGTTACAGTGATTGCTAAATCCAAAGATCATTAAACGCATTAACAGTTTCTCAAAGAAGTGGTGACCCAACCGTGTTTTTATAACTTAGAATAGGCTAAACGTTTAAAGAGTTTGCAAATCTGATCTGTAATGATAGACTAATCCCTTTCTCATTAAATATCTGGATATAATATTGAATATAAATGCACATAGTTTAGTGTTGAGAAGGTAAAATCTTGGTGTGATTTAAGGTTTAAAAGTATTACGTTTTTCTGTGACACTAGATTAGACTTGCATTGCCACAGTACAGCTTTGTTATTGTTCATTTTGCGCAAACTGGTGATATTTTGTCTGATTTGCAGCTGCATTATATCAAAACCCTTTCTCAAAGAGTGCTAAAGACCTTTTCCCACCTCATTGTTGAATGCTGTCGCAAAACCTTTAGCTGGATGAACGGATGATTGGATTCAAAGCTTCCTACAAACACTGGGAAATAAAGCTTGGTTCTGTGTTTAGTGGCAGAAAGGCCCCACCTAAACTGAAGAAGTTGGGCTTTGTAAAAAAAATCATAAATAGAAAAGAATGCCTTCTATGAGCTCTAAGCTAACTGCAACACAAAACAAGACAGAGACATTTATGAAGATTGTTATATTTAATAGAAAAACGTATATCTGTATGTGTTTCGCTGAATAAACTTTCCATAACTTTTCAATCATATTCTTATTTATTGATTGTCTCTGCATGCTTTCCAATCTTGTCCTATTTATAAATGACTAGGTCTGCTATAAAAGCTACTTTGAGAATATTCTGAACAACACGTCCCCCTTGGAGCCTGATGTGTGAGGACAGTTAAAACCAAAACTAGGCTCTCCATTCCTGTCTGGAATCCCTTCAGTAAGTTCTCCACCGAGTTTCCTTCAGTCAGCAGACGACTCACCATGAAAATTCACACACAGAAGACTCACCTGTTCGCTGCATCTCTACGCATGTATGGAAGTCCGTCAGCTGAGCTGTCTGTCATCAGTCAGCCTCCATCAGTCAACCCTCCACCCTGGGATCACACTGAGCCGCTCCAACATTCCAGCTCTATACATCATAGCAGCAGGTCATCGTCTGTCATTTATCAAAAACGTTTACCGTAACTTTTCTCCTGAATCTCTCTACAGCGTACATCTCTCTGACAGACTCTCTCTGCGTTCAGCAGTTACAGAGCCTAGCGGCGCTTCTTGTACTGCATCTTTGTCACGTCGCAACCACAACCACAAAATAATGCATAACAGTAAAGAGGAGGCAACAATTTAAATGTTTTCTGAATGTTCATTTTAAAGAAAAGGGGGATAAAGAACATTTGTATTCAGGCCCTTTAGAGTGAAGTACCCAAAATGAAATTCAGATCTTCGAAAGTAATTTCCAATCAGAATCCAAGTGTTTATGTATTAATCTTAGTATTCACTATGGAAGGGTAGGTAGTTGCATAAAATCCCAACAAGGTCCAGTGAAAAAAGGAAAAGGTAGAACTATTATAATTTTTACCTGCTTTTATCTCCCATTCTTGAATTTTGGATGTTTTTTATTCTTTCTTATGCTATGTTCACACAACAGGGTTTGGTGCTTCTATTTTTAAAGCAAAGAAGAAGAATCCAGCTCTGGGAGCACAATGTTTAAAGAAGTAATAATGGATCCTGTTGTTTGTGGAACAGCTTTAAAGTTGATGAGCAACGAGAGTCGACTGTATCGTCACAAGACCGGAACACGATGAAGGAAGCTGAGACAAAAGGAAGCGGAGGTCTGCTTGCTTCAGACATTGTTGAACTCTAGATTCACCTCGTCTGGCTTCTTCTGCTGCACAATCATGACGCACGTCTCACATCACTGACATTAAAGTGAGATAAAATAAAACAATACCAATCAAACTGTAAACACCTAAAATTTTCCGGTATGTATCCGATAAACGACCAATTAAGGAAGAGGCAGAACAAAAATGCGTCTTTTTGGGTGAAAAGATTTAAAAACATCTGGTCGCATTTGCCTGCTGTGTGAAAATAGACCAGGATGGGAAAGAACAAAAGCTTTTCAGATGTAAACCATTAAAACAATAATACTTCAAAATAATGTGAATATTATTTTTATTATTAGACTTTGTTCCTCTACTAATCCGATTAGGTTCATTAGGTCTTCGTATAATCATATATCCAGGTACTTATGATCAGACCAGTTTTTTGCTTCAACCACCAAAATCTGTTTAAATCACCTGTCAAGACATGTCACTGTATTACCTGTGACATCTCTAATGAAGGCAGCAGTCTGCAGCCGGAACTGTCAGGAAGGAAGCAAAAAACTGGTCTGATCATAAGAACCTGCATATATGATTTATTCCTCTAATGTTTATAAATAGCTTACATGTTGGGCATTATACTTAAAGGTATAGGAGAGGATATTTTCAATAGAAAAATTTCAATGGAAAATGACAGCCAATCAAAACGCCCGGTGGTGAAAAATAACTGGCTGTCAATGCGGAAATAAAATTTATACGATGACGTATATCACTAAGGTCAACACCCACCCGACCTGTACAACGCGCGCTCGTGTTTGAATTCGCGCATGCGCAGATTGTTGTTACATTCTATAATGTATTATAAATAACAAGGAAACATGGCAAACAGTGTTCAAACGTCATTTCTAAAAGGATAATACTTACAGAACTGGTGTCAGACATGTTCTGTCATAAGTCCGACCGTAGATGTAAACAGACTGCATGTGCTGAGGACGTGCGCAGTGTAGCGAAAATGAGAATGAGCTGAAGATCCTCTCCTATATCTTTAAGTATTTACAGGATTTTCACTCCCCCAAAAGTTCACATTTTCAAATATACCTATAATTAAAGATTTCTAATGTTGTATTTCTTTGTCTTTTCCACTTTTTCTGTGTAAGTCAAGTGCATGTGGGCGTGTGTGCGTGTGTGCATGTATTTCCACCAATGGAGTGAACTAAACTCGCTTGTGCAATTGGATTTTAAGACATGGTAATAAAGAGCAATGATCCGCACCGAGACGGATGTTCGACAGGTGGGGAGAACTGAGCTGCTCACTCTGTCAACACAGATCTTGATATCAACCAGCCTTTAGATTTTATGTGGGCTCAAAGTGAGAGCCAAAGTTTGTCTTGTGTGAGGGAACCTCCAAGGAGCTAAAGCAGAGCACCTGAACCCTCGGCGGCTATCCCGACTGTGGGCTAATAGCGCGTCTGCATGGCACGCTGGTCCCCGCGGCACAGCGGCGCCAGACTCTCCCCTGCCTGACCTGCTGACCCCGGGCTGAGCTAATGAGCGGCCAGAACGGCTGAGCTGCGCATTCTCAGCAGCTGCGTTTTTGTGCCACATTCCCGATGATGACGTTTGTCCAGAAGGAGCTCATCTCGAACTCTCCAGAGGCAGCAGATAAACAGGCACCAATCAGAAGGGTGTGCTGCGGAACACCATGCAGGACATTCTGAGGATGGCAGCGTTAATAATTCAAGAAAATCAATCATGACAAGGCTGTATCTCAGTTTGGTGCCATTTCTGAGGGTCCCAACGTTTTACGGACTTCCCCTTTTCTTCCGCTCTCCCTTCTCCCCATGTGGGATCAGCCACCGTTACCGACCAGCCACTGGGACCTAATTAACGCACCATAAATTATGGGATGCTGATGAAGCAGTCAGACATGCTACTCTCCTCAGAGTAGACCAGATAAATCAGTGATTCTTCTTAACAAACAGTTTCATTGAATACATTTGGTTTTGTTTACTTTGGAGGAGAATGTGAGAAACCTGGAAATTAAACAAGCGTTTTATCTATGTGTCTATGTTTTCACATCTTTTTGCTTATCATGTTTACTTTATCCTATTATATTTATTCTCATTGACTGCGTTTCGGGTATGTTCCTGTAGCTCAATTCAATTCAAAGCATTTTATTTACATAGCACCAATCTACAACAAATATTGTGTTAAGGAACCTTACAAGAGAATAATTTCACTCCAATTAAGGTTTCAAAAAATCACACAATCATACATGTACAAGAGGTTGTTGTTGTTTTTGTTTTGACTTCTTTATTGATTTATATTATCTTTATATTCATTTACTCTCATTTTTAGTGTTTAAAGGTGATTGTGTGCATTAATCCTGACAGCTGGTTTCCCTCCCTAACCTTGTTCCATTTTCCAATCTTCCTCTCCCTGCTCTCTCATCCATTTCACTTTGATTACTCCCCCCTGGTTCCTTTTTCACTCTCCATCTTCTTTCTATATATTCCAGCATTGTTTGTTTTCGTTTTTTTTTAAATAAATCACGACCTCTTTGCAGTCTCAGTGCTTGGGTCCTACTTTAACCTGTTATTTTGAAAGACATCTTCAACACGTTAAAAGCATCTGCATCATAATCCTGTTACATTACTAATGGTCTTACTGATTGTTTAATTCGGCTTTAACCTGACATCTAACTGACTTGTCTGATGACAAAATCCCAAAAAAGAGACTGTAGACAGACACTAATCTAATTCAGCAGCAGTTCTTATGTGCTTTCTAACTAACATGTCATCTTACAATCAAAGAAGCAGCAGAATAGATATCCCAGTTCAGTTCAGGGCTCTCTTGAGTAGAAGAAACATTTTCTCTGGTTTTCTTTCTCTGTTGGTGAGGTGGAGTTGTCTGTAGGAGTGAATATGTGCATAAGTAATAATGAAACTCTGACTGGCTCAGTCGAAACTTGTACGTATACCAAAAGGCATTTTTTGAAAATAAGATGTGCAACTAAAAATTTTGTTTCTATATTTTCATTGCCCACTATATTTTGTTGGTTATACATTTAGTTAGTTATTTCTTGCCTTTTTTATACAGTTTTGTCTTTTTATTCTTGGCATACTTGGCAAGAAGCAATAATTTCATTATACGAGGAAACTTGTTTCTTTATGTGCAGATTAAAAATAAACAGCAAACACACACACACACACACACACACACACACACACACACACACACACACACACACACACACACACACACACACACACACACACAAATTTGATATTCACATTATTATTCTCATTAAGTTACTTCTCAGGATTTTATGTCTCTAAATATACCAGAACTTCTGCATGCTGGCCGGTTTTATGCAGCACGCATTGGAAAGAGGAGAGAGAGTTATATCGTTGTTTGTCTTTGTCGGTGGTAAAAACTGTCACAGTGACATCTAACCATGGCCGTGTTACTTTATTCTTTATTTTTAGCAGTCAAATAAATAAATGCAAATAATTCTCAGTGGATTAGCACACGATGTAGAAGTTAATTTCATATTTGCCTGAATTAATCCAAAGTCAGCCCCCCCCCCCCAAAAAAACAAACAAAAAAAATGTATTTATGGTAATAATCTGATAACAGCTGCTTTAAGAAAAATCATAGATAATGTGAATAAAGAAACTGGAGACCCTCTCCTGGAAGGGTCAAGGCTGCTGCTATATTAAAGGGAATTATTAGGAAGTTGGGTGGAAGGAAAACAAATGGTTAAAAAAAGGATCAAGCAGGGATCCAAATGCCTTAAAAGTGTCTTTGAAAGAGAGCTAGACAGTTCAAAGTCCTCATTTTAGATATAAGTTTGCTTGTAACAGCAGTGGTTAAAGTTTCGTCTGAGAAAATAATAGTTTCTGGTGTCCCAGGTTAAAACCTGAAACGCTGACAGGTTGAAAATATGAGGCTCATACGAGTAATTAGTGGATGGAACAATTAATACTTTGATCAGGTTCTTGAATAAATTATTTTATGCCTTTAAAAAAAAAAACTTTTATAAATGTTTCAATTACACACAATCGTGCCTTATATTACCAATTGTGCTATTAAGAAAGTTTTTGTAAATCTAAAAACGCCTTTGCTTTATTTTAAAACTCCAGCTACTCCAGCCATCGTTTACGGCTACAAAGCCAGTTTAGACTTACCAGCAGCTCATTGTCAGAGGACGTAACAAGCGATGGCGCCCCCTGTGGATGGAGTTCTCTATTTGGTTTGTTTTTTTTCTTTTAAGTTTATAGAGCAATAGGAGCAAACCATCTTGTCACAAAACCATACCAAGAGGAAGGAAATTAAGAAAAAGGTCAACAAAACCCGGCAGGGCTTGCTTCAGCCATGTATATCCGGCTGAGCTGAGTAGACTGCATCAACTCACCTGGATTTATGTTGCGTCAATGTTGACATTTTCCCACCGATACTCAAAAAATGCTTGAAAATTGAATGTTACGTTTTTACAATCTAATTTTTTTAGTATTTAGTAAGATGGCAAGTAACATTTTACACCTTCCCAAAGTGCCCACAGTTTTGTCTTCATCTGTATTCTGTCTTCTACGATCTTGGAAAGAGTTGCCGCCTTGTTTCTATCCCGATGTATAGCTGAGGAGATTAGTTGTATAATTCGCTGCGGGACACGCTGCTGCAGGTTTTTGAAACCTTGAACGTTACAAGACCAAAAAGTGGAAAAAAAAGTCTGCATGACTAAAGCAAGTTTGGCCAAATAAGCAGAGAAGAAACAAAGCTGACAGCAAGACAGTGGTCGATAAACTTAGACAAAATGAAAATAGAAGTGTGGAGCCATCCATTACCTGCAGGAAAACCTACAGGCTGTTACTGCAGACATGTTGGGGACCAGGAAAGAGGGGCGATGCACGAAAACACTATAGATAAATGATAAAGTGAACGAAATAGCAGGGTAACGAGCCATGAAAACATGGAACCCACCAGCACAGACTTCACTGCCAACAAAAACAACCAGGTAAATAAAGTGGAAAAAACCCCAAACAAAGACGATCCCGGGAGCTCGTGGCTCTGAAGGAGGATCAGGCAGCACTCAGGTAGCCTTGTTCTCTCTTTATCCGAAAACAACAGAGGAGCGAGCTGAGGTGTGTTCCTCCAGGTGCATTGTCGGCATTGCCCGTGGTTGCGCTGTTTGATTTGTGCTCGGCCTTGCTGTTGTGCTTGTATATGAGCTCTTGACATGTGCACTGCCGCATGAATAATTGAGGCCTCGCACACAGTCAGGGTCCAGCAAGCACTGCCTGCTCTCGCTCTTTCTTTTGCCTTCGTCTCTGTTCCTTTCTGTCTTCCCTATCTCTCGGCTTTCCTTTTGTCTCGTCATCTCACTTCGCTTTCCACTGGCCCCGAGACACTTTGGCACCCAAACCTGCCCTCTCTGTGAAATATCACGGCATTTGTTTACAGTTTGGTTCATAATAATACTCATGGAAGAAGGCTCCAAGGATTCAGATGCGCGTTTCTTTAAAAGAGTCGTTTTCTGCTCCACTTCTGGGATTAAATGTGCTTTGGATATCATCGATGTATGATTTATGTGGTCCTTATTTCGCAGATATCTTTAAACGTAAATTCAGCATGCAAAAATGCTCAGAGTAGACTGCGTCAGCATCTGTCATTTAAACAGAATACTACTCAGCCAGCTGACTAAAAACCTGTGCATCCTATTTCAGTATGTAGTAACCACAATAGTTATAAAATCACTTCTGTTTTGATTTTAATTCAAACGTAGGACATTTAAAGCAACACCAAGTAACGTTTGAACCTTTCTAAAATTGTTTCTTTTTGTGATCATACATCGACTTATGGCTCGTCTAATGATGCCTCTGTCATGGCCTGAGGGGGTCCATATCACTTTAACCGGCACTAAGCAGCTTTGAGGAGGGTGGCAGGAACCCTGCCTTCCACACAGAACAACTACAAATGTGCTGACAGCGTTATGTCACTTCCCCCGTTTCTCATTTATAACATCATTGTATGACATTGTTTCACCACAATTAGACTCAAAGTCGACCAAAACTGAAACTTCTTCAGTGCTTTAGTTTAATGCATGCGGTGCTTTCAAATACTTTTTATGCATGTAAATCTGAATATTATCTGCAAAACCATAACCACGCACCATTTACTATGAAAACAGGATAGGACCCAGAGCAGAGCCTTGAGGAACTCCATACGCAATGGTTTATGTAGCTGAAGAACAACAATCCAAATAGGCTGCAAAAGTTTAATCATATAATATGTGAACACAGCTTTGTAAATAGATATATCTCTACTGATGATCCAAGGAAACATGCGAAGCCGTGAGGCTCCTTACGTTAAATATCAAAATAGATAGTTAAAAGTCACTTGCAGCTAAAATTAAAGTTATCGTTGGCTTCAGTTCAGCATCAGAATCAGAGTGAGCCATATTTCCAGGTACATTACTGGACATACAAGAAATCTGGTACCATCAGCATGTCACAAAGCCTTTCTTAATTATTGGTGACTATTTCTCTGTATTCCTTTTTTTTTACAGAGGTCTAAACTGGAGTGTAAGGTAAAGAAAAACGGGACTGCAGATGAAGACATGCTAATCAATGAGAAAAGACTGGAGATGTGGACGTACAAGTGGTCTGTCTCCCTCTTTTTGCCTTACTTCCCTCACTCTCTGCCTTTATATTGAGGCATATACAGTTATCAGCCACAACCGATAAACAAGCCCTGCTGCCAGATATAACTCCAATATGTGAAACTCAATCAAAATTCTGGAAACTGGCTGGGGATATGAAGGGAGGAAAGAGGAAAATGAAAGCTGCCATGCCCACAGGGCAAAGCCCAAGGTCCCTTCTGGTGAAGCAAAGCTGCCCACCTTCCCTATTATCTATCACTAGTTTATGTTAAAGTTAAAAAAAATATTATTGAAATAAAATAAAATAAAAAAATCACCATAAAGAAAAACCTTTTCAAAAACGTTTCTTTGTCAACTTGTTCTCGCTGCTTGTTACAGACTACAGCGAAGAAGACGCGCCTGGTGTCTTAACACTTGGGTTCAACACGCTGATAGCTGAAGGCTCCATAGCCTCAGAAGTCTTCTTCACTCTCCATCTTCAGCGAGTGGGATGTCTGTGATTTCCACTTGTCAGTGAGGGCCAGTCATGCAGAGGGAATGGGACCTGTGCATCAGAGGGAAGGAGGAAACTTAGAGGAAGAAAAAACAAACAACAAGCAATCTTGTGTGTGTGTGTGTGTGTGTGTGTGTGTGTGTGTGTGTGTGTGCAGGGAAGGATGGGGCTGGTTTCAACTGGACTCACTCATGCTTTGACATTGACGGCCCTGGGAGCGTAGAAGAGGACCAGCTACCCCAGAGGACAGAGGAGAGGGGGTGAAGAAGGCAGGAAGAGGAGGAAGAGGGGAAGGAGGGACTGCCAGAGGCCGATGCTGGCTTTGAAGCTGGGACTAGAAAGGGTTGAGGGCACTGTTAGGCGCCTTGAAGTGGATTCAGCACTTGTCACTCTTTCGGGCGTTGCCTTCAGCTATGGACAGCTCCGCTCTTTCAGGATGAGGTCCCACTCTGGGCTCTGCAGCACTGATGCTTACCTTGATGTGGTGACTTAAATCAATAGACAGACCACTGTGAGCCACTGGCACCAGTATGTTGTGATGTCTAAAAAAAAGTAGCTGAAGTGCCTCTCCATGCCCCGGCAAGTGAAAGGAAGAGGTTCCTGTCAAAGTCCTCCAAACACACAGCAGGAAACAAAGTGGGAGGAAAGTACAGAGGATCAAGCCCTAAACTTCAGTTTAGTAAGGGAAGAAAAGTGATGATGATGGAAATATGGAAAAAGTACATTCAAATAAATGAAACTCTTGCTTCCCTTATTGCAGTTAAAAAATCTCACACTGGAACATTTATTTTTTATTTTGAGTAAATTGATTCCGATAGAAGAATCCAAAGTTAACGACACAACAAAATCTGTGGGTGTTTTTGATTTTGATTTTCTTTTAATATTTATATTTATGGTTTTAATTCTACCCCCTTGGAAGACTGAATTTCCCATTTCCTGACAGACAACACCATGTTTTTAATTTCAATTTTATTTTGTTTGGAAGACTTCATAATGCATGTTACACTTACAAGGAGGAAAACGAAGCCCAGAGCATCACAGATACTCCTCTGTGCTTACCAGAAGCAGTGAGGGGCTTTCTGTCATGTTTCTTCTTTGATTGCTATCAAGTTAAATTTTTTTATTTTTTTATTATTTTTATTATATGACATATTAACACTACTGTTGAAATTGTTTTACAAACAAGCAAGAAATATTACAACACATTGGGAAATAAAGAGAAGTAATAAAATCCAGACAAGAATCGATCAATGTTCCAGTTTTCATTTATTCAAAGGCAGGTCAAGTAAGCGAGTTTTAGCTTTGATTGAAGGAAAATTAAATCCGTTTTTTAGTTTTCTGGAACATTGATTCAGATTAAAGGAGTGTAAAAACTGAAGGCTGATTCTCTATATTTGGTTCTGGTTGTGAATTGTACTAAAACCAGAAGACCTGAGTGGTCTGGAATGTTGATACATTGACAAAAGTTTTTTAATATACTTTGATGCAAAGCCATTCACAGATTTATAAACTAATACAATTACCTTAAACCAGTGTAAGGACTTTCAGACGCTGTAAACTGCTCAAAGTTCCTAATTTAAAGCAACACTAAGTAACTCTTTTTAACCTTCATAAAATATCTTCATAACTTTTGTGATCATACGTCGACTTACAGCTCGTGGAATGACGCCTCTGTCGTGGCCCGAGGGGATCTGTATTGCTTTAACCGGCTCTAAGAAACTTTGAGGAGGGTGGCAAGAACCCTGCCACACAAAATAACTACAAATGTGCTGACTGCTTTACGGCATACGTCACTTCTTATCTTCAACATCATCATCTGACATTGTTTCACCACATTTAGATTCAGCACCTCATCACTATTCATCCTTCACACAGACACTGGAAAGAGAAATGTACTTCAATCCAACTCTAGGTGACCGGGAGATCAGGATTTTGCCACGCTATGCGCTGGTGCTCATGGGAAATGGAGTCCTCCTTCTGGCAAAAACACTACTGCTTTAGTCCACACTGGGCGCCAAAATTCTCCAAAACTGAGACTTCTTTAGTGTCACTTTGAGTTAGAATGTGAACAGCAGAATTCTGTATTACCCGTAGCTGTAATTAAATTTTTAGGCAAACCTGTGAAGACATCGATGCAGAAGTCAAAGATAGATAAATTTGTGGTTCAGTTTCTCTAGATATTCATGGGACATCAGTCCTTAAGTCCTTAACTTGCATTAACGTATGTTGAGGTGATATAAGGGTGACTTTCTAATAGCCCTACGTGTCTCTGGAGGTTCAAAGGAAGACAATACATTTATTACTTCCACTTCCACTTATCTAATCCATGTTTTAAATGAATGTTGTAGATAATGTTACATTTTCTTCCAGGATACTGCAGGTAACCTATAATTTGTAAACTGTGTGGTAGTTCAGTGTTTAATCCACTTTTTGTAAGTTTGTAGTAAACATCAGCTTTAGTGCTTGAATATGTTCATAACAACTTCATGAGTAACGATTCCACACACGATTGAGAAACACAAAGGGAATGTGATCAAGTTTCAGGTAAAATGACAACAGCAATAATAATAAAATAAAATCTATAGATTTCTATTAAAATTATTGTAAAATAAATCTTGCAGTTGTGACAAAAAGTCCTGCATGTAGATTTGACAAATTACATTCCCCGTATGCAGAAAAAGTGACCAAACTGACTCAGAATTTGTGTTTTAATTGTGAAAGGAGGAACACAGAAGTTTAAAGGCCCTTTCCCCTACTGGACCACACTGAGGGCTCAGCTGCAGGAATCTGACCCGAAAATGTGCTGGAAACCCACTGATGGAGGAGATGCATGGTTCAAACAGCCCCCACCACCAATCCCAACATTATGCTAAACCAGATCCATCAACAACTGCCAAATGATAATTCATTACATTCCTGCATTTGTTAGAGGTTTATTATCAGCCATGTGTTTCGGTGCAGAAAGGCATTTAGTAGGAGGGATCTTGTTTAGCATAATTGTATATAGGGCGAAAAATAGCCCTTTGTCTTTGCTTTAGTGACCCAGCTCAATAAATAGTCTGAAATAGTTCTGCTCCCAAAGTACCCACTAAGTACTATTAGTATTTACTGCCTCAAGTTCCTCTGCCCCCTCGTTTGGCCTCACTTCTCCCCAAAGATAGATTACATCCAAGACAGCCTATGACCGATGGATGGGGGGCACAGGCCTGAGCCTTTAGAGAAATATGCGCTTATGAAATCATAAATATTATCTCTAACACTAATTAGCATTAAGAGCAGCGGTGATTTTATTTATCACGTTTAGCCACAATTAACAGCCCGAGCCTTGAGAAGAGCATGAGGCGGCTGTGCAGGACATGTTCTCCACGTCAAGGCCGTAAACCCACAACGCGTTGCTGATTGAGGCAACCCTCCTGCGGGAATAAGTAATTGTGTCTGAGAAATTTTAATTGCCTTGAAATTCGTTCTAAATTACACTGGCTTGTTTTCAGGCAGAGGCAGCGTGGCTGAGGGGCTGAGATCGCGGCTCTGTGTCCTGGGTCCAGTAATGGGCTGCTAAACACCAGGTTACCTTGCTTTTGTGTGTTCTCTTTTAAGACTTCATAAAAGTTTTACTGTTGAGGCACTGATACTTATCACAACACGTCAGTAAGTGACTCTGCACAGTTTTTTATGTTTGATATGTGGAAAACTGCTGAATTGATTAAAAGAAATTATGAGAAGAGGGAAAACATAACAATGAGGTGCAGTAAAAGAAATACTCATCAATAAACCTACATTTTGTTTTGTGCAATTATTTTTTCCCTATTCAGTTTGCTATGAATAATCTGGAATAATCCAGGTTACGTCGGTCCACACCTTTTGCACCATGGGCCGAGCGCGAACGTTGAGAACACTTAGTGGCCTTATTTGTTGATTTATTCTAAATAAAAGCACAAATGAAATCTAGCAATAAACTAAACATGTTATATTTTTCAAAGCAAAGTAGAGCAAGGTTGAAAAATATTAATTATTGTAGGTCTAAAAGAAGAGCCGCAGACGGTTGCCCTCGTAAAAGAAAGGAGTCCAGTTTCCTCAGTTTTTGGGTCGAATGTTTTTTGTTTTCCGTCAATTCTCCACTTTATTACATAAGACTCCATGTAAGAAGACATACATGTAAAAACTGCTGCATTTCCTATGAGGGGGGCCAAACAAAATAACTTCAAGGGCCGAAAATGAAACCACGTCCACACTTTTGACACACCTGAAGTAGTGAATGACTAATTTTCTTTTTCATAGAACTAAAATATTCAGAACCTGTGAATGGGTGAAATATTGAAAAGCTAAATGATTCTTTAGGCTATGTTCACTGATCAGGCGAACGCAACCTTTATAGTTTGATATTTCAAGACAGTCTGAACAGCCTTCTTTTAATCTTTTTAGCCAAAAATCATCAGAATTGTGTCACCCCCATACGTGGAACTAATTTAGATACACATCTGATAGTTTGGTCTAAATGCTCATTAGGCATCATGTCCAAATTTGACGTCGTTGACGTGAGACGTCAGTCATATCTGTGCTCCACGGGGAGAAAAATGTGCTAAATATGGACATAAACAATGTCTGAAGCAAGCAGTGCTTAGTTCTGCTTTCTGTTTCGTAGCGTCCTTCATCTTGATATGATCCTCTTACAATGCAGTCGTCTCCGATTGCTCAACAGCATTAAAACAAATCGCGGCATCCATTGTTACGTCCGTAAACGTAGCACTGCAGTGCTGTGTGATGTCTACATGCTTCTTCTGCGTATGTGCGTCGCCTCGGGATCATCTAGCGATCATGCAGATGTCTGATGGAGGTCGCTGAATGAACAAAGCCCCAGTTGGATGTTCTTCTTTTCCTGGTGGATGTTTAAAACTCAATAAAGTCGTTAATGAGAGCCAAGATGCTAACTAAGTGTGACCAGGCCGTGTGACCAGGCAGCCACCTGGTGTTTCAACAGTCTGAATATATTCATTTTATGTTCCTATTTTTACAACCTGCGAAAAAAAGTATAAATATATAAAGTTTTGGACTCAAACTTCTAGTTCGACATGCGGCCTCCAAGGGAAACATTAATTCTAATCAAGACGAATATTTCTAAATGTTTCTGTACCTCAGCACCTCTTCACTAACTAAGGATCGGGTGCTAATCTTTTTCGTTTGTTATTTTGTGTTAAACCACTTCAGCCGTAATAATATAAATGTTTGTTTTACCAAGTAGACCCTCAGACTCTTCTCTCACCTGCTTGATACGACAGACCTTCTGTACTCACTCAGCTCCCAAAAGGATAAACTAAACCAAGTTGCCAAAGCTCAAGGGGCTCCAAGTGCTCTCGCTCCAGAAGTGTCTTTGCTGCCCGTGGGAAGCGCTGCTTTGCTGAATTAACGTTCATCCAAACGCTCATGCGCACAATCTTTGTCCGGCACTCACGTGGGAATATATTTCTGACGAGTTCTACCCGCTCTGCTCTGACCCAGCGGTGGTTGCTTGTGTTTGCATCACCTCAAAATATAAATAATATTGTGCAATTCAAGCGGGGGAAAGAAATCAGAAGTATGAAGATTGGCTTAATGAGTTTGTGTAAACAACATTCATTTCAAATGAATCTTCCAGAAAGTGTACATTTGTGAGTGTGAGGTGGAAGAAACGTTTTAATTAAAGCCATTCTGAATAAAACTGCATGTAATTAGCAGCTTTTAGGATACAGTGACTTTTGTGTGGCATCATGCAGGGCAGTGAGATGCAGAGAGGGGGAGCTAGCTGTTAACTCTGTGAGGAAGACTTCACGGGGCACTTCTGCAGAAATTCAAACAGGGCTCCGTTGATCTTTGTCACTTTAGGGGAAAACAGACACCACAAGTGAAGCCACATACAGTCTGAAAGCAGGCAGAGATCATAAACTGTCTTAAACATAAAAAAAAGTGTTGACATAGATATACTTAATGGGTTTAACTCGGATGAATTATTCAAAGCTTCCCACTACGCCTCTCTCTTCAGCAACCGAACCCAAACACACAAATGGTCATGGCTAAATGCTATCTCTCCTCCGACCTTTTATTCGTTTGTTTTTCTCCGCTGGCTTCTATGATCTTCTAAAACTAATTGGGCTTTTGAGAGTTACCAAAAGTATATAGAGTTTTTTAAGGCATAGTTCTTAAAGGATCTGGGAAACATGATTGTGTTTAAATTAACAATTTAATTTGATGTAATAAAATTGTTCGAAAGACATAGTGTCAGTTCTTCACGGTATAAATCACCATAACATCCTTTTAACACGGTGAGAAGCACGTTATTCAATAAAAAGTGTTGTTGTTTTCCGATATCGATTTTTCAAGGTAACTTTCCAGTAATTCAATTCACTTGAGAAATTCTTTATTTATCGCAAAGGGAAATAAAATGTTGTGACTCATATTATCCAAGTGTCATGTAACAGTTGTTCTAAAGTTTTTAATACTGTAAAATAATATAAAACAAAAAATGAGGTTGAAGCATCCTTGATTGGGTCTTTATCCCGATAAAATGGAACAATCACCATGTGACCAGACACATTTCCATGAACTTCTATAATAACGCAAGAGAATAACTTTGGTGAGACTAAATAAATGTACCAAATACAACAACACTGGCAATACTGCCGATGATTATATAATCAAAGTTTCCAGTCAAAAGAAGATGACTAAATGTCTTAGTCATCTTCTTTTCACATTATGTTGTTTGTATTTAATCTGATGTAAGCAGAAATGTGGTGAATATTTGCTCCATTCCTTTAGTGTTCGCTACGCTCTGCTTATTGTTACAGCCAAGACAACAACATTTTCTTTCAGCATTCGACGTGGAAGGCGCTACAACGGTCTTGTGTGAATTTACTGTAGTTTTTTGAAATTATTATTTCAGCCTTTTACCCAGAAATGCATTATGATCTATTTTTGTTCTGGAAACAGGCTCCACCTCTATAGTCTTGGGTGAAGTTTAAAAGCCTCACCAACACCCTCAACCAAGTCTCCACATTTGCTTCACATTTGCTGGGCATGCTTACTGTACTACACCATTTTAGTTAGATTAGATTATACTTTATTGATCTCATAGGGATATTGAAGAATTCCACTACACCCATCCAGGCAGACATCACAATACACAGGAAGACAGGTGACTGAGGCTTTGCAGCCTTTATTCAGTTAGTTGGATTAGAGGGATAAAGATGAAACTGGAGACTCAAATTGGAAATTTAGACTCTGGTTGCACTTAAACTGAAGAAAAAAAACCAACAAACAAAGACCTGAGACTTGCTTTGTCCTAGTTAGAGACTCAAGTTTCACGAACAATCTTTATGTGTTTTAATGAACACATAAAGAAAGCTGGTGTGCTTGATTTGTGTTTACAGGCCTATTAGTGTCTCACAGCTGTAGCTATACTGCCTGCAAAGCATTTAAAAAGGTCCCAATTTATTGCTTAATATTTGTAGTTATAATAGCCTACATTTAAGTTAGTTGTATTGTTTAGACCTTGCTTTATTTAAAACTTAAAGTCACATATTTTTAAATTAGAGTTTGACTGATAAGTGTGGCGCCTGCTGAGATATACAGATGGAAACACTGTTCAAGCGGGATATGGTTAAATGTTTTAATGAAAACATAAAAATGGTTCTGAGGGAATCAGGATGCGTAACAATCAGGGAACCGAGGAGTAATGGGAACAAACAGGGGAATCCAGCAAGAAGCGAAGGAAAGAGGGGAGCTTCAGTATTGGGGAGTTTGATTACTGACAAGTGACAAACAGATGATCAGTAACAGGCGGGAAGTGAGAGAAAAGAGCCGCCAGGCAGGCTGAGCGAGAGAGAGAGTGTGCAAACAAAGCAAAGGAGTAAAGGCATAAGAAGAAAACAAAGAATAACTAACAAACAAGTGATCAACAATGAAAAGCACAAAGAAACCCAACAACTAAAGCGACCCAGTATCCTGAAAAATGTTCAGTAGCTAAACCCCCCCCCCCCTTTTGTTTCTGTAATTATGATGATTTACTGCATACAGCGAATGAAGACATTTTAGAATAGAATATTACCCCAGACCAATTCACAAAACAGATGTTTTAATACATAAATCTGCTTAATGAAGAACAAATGAATACATTTAATAAACAATACATTCTACTAAAAGATAATGCCACTTACTCAAAGTATTATGTCATTTAAAGCTGACAAACAAGACCAGACATTGTAATCTAGGGAACGTGATCCTATATAAAATTCAAACTGCAATCTGGTTTTCAGATGTCGTTGAACGTTTGACTTTTCTAAATATTCTCAAATCTCAAATCCTTATTTAAAAAGGGCCGTTTGCACCAGTTTGCTTTCTAATGGGAGTATTTTAAAGCTTGCAATCAGGTACTTTAATAAAATAAAAACAATTATTGAGGCAAAACATTTGTATTTAACATTTTACATATTTTTTTATTTATTTTTTAATAAGTATGCAGAACAAATATAATTGTAAAGTGTCACAATCTTAGAATATAATCAGAATAAGTACAACCGCTTCATGTAATAAATGGGGGAATAAACTGCTTAAACACTGGGATAAATGTTAAAATCTTTTTTAAACAATAATCAAAAAGAGAATTACGTTCTAAACCAAAATAGTTTAAATCATTATTTATTAATGTTTTTCTTTTTTAGTTACTTTTTTCCCGTTGAGGATGCGTTTTCTACATTTTGACAAGTAAAGCCCAACAAATTACAAATTTTCACAGCAGTTTGAATAATTTCTTCTGAAATATAGATCTTATAATAAAAAAACAGTATGTTGTTTAATTTCATATGATAAAGTCAGACAGATTAATAGGCACAGTAAACATCATATGTTTCTTGAAAAAGGTTTATGCGGTTTCACGTTTATTCTGTAGCTTCAGAACGGTCTTGGAAAAAATATGACATCTTCATGTTTAAAATATTTTGAATGAAGATATTTTCGGAAATAATTCCATGTTTTATAATAAACGTTTTAGTAATGAGAAACTGACACATAACTTTGAAAAAAGGTTGTGAAGTCAGCAAGATTTAAAGCTTTTCAATTTACATGTTTTTGATGCTTCCTGACAGGCCAAAAATTGACCAATGGATGACGACAGCATAAATGCAGCAATATGGAAGCATAAATTATTAGCAGCATAATCACTTTACAGTGAAATATTATCTCACTTTTTTGTATTTGAGTCTTAGTACCACCCCTGTTGTTTTGCTGCCCTGGGTTGTGAGCCACGTTGAACCTAGCAAGAACCACTCATACTTCTGTACAGCAGTAAAGTCTTTATATGCAATAAATGTTCCATTGTTTTACTATTCAGATTATCGGGAAAAACAAACTTTTTGAAATATGCAAAATTGCAAAGAAGAAAAGAAAAAATCAAGATGTAATCTTAATACTGAATTGTTGTGATAATTGTTCTGCTGCCGGCAGAAGCCATTTAATCTTTGCATCCCTTATAATGTTTTCTACAAAAAAAAATTGGAAGCTGCTTCCTGTCCAAACAATATTACAAAAATTCAGAAACAATTCATTTAACACAACATTCTTTATGCTTTCTTTTTATATCTCAGCATTACACTGCGTACTCTACAGTGTGTAATACTACTTTTAACAGTCACAACCTCATTTTATTTTCTGCTCACATGAGAGATCTACTTAAACAATGGAAGAAGTAATGCATGCAGCCATAGAGGCTAACATGGTCTACGCTCTCGCTGCAGACTACCAAATCATTCAGATTAGCTTCCTTTGAAGACCCTGACACATCTGGTCTGTTTTATGGGACCAATAAAGAAAGTATTCTGCTAAAACTCAGCAGGGCCCACACTCTGATACATGGCTTACGATGACAACGTGTCATAGGGGGTTCATGTGAAGCTAATCTCTAATAAGGCATGAATCTCTGCTCCTGAATAATTAGCTTAAGCAGCGCGTTAAATTGCATACAGATGCTTTTAAAACTGACAGTTTTTTTGATCATGTTTGAAAATGGGTAAAACAGAGAGGTGTATAATATAGCTTTGTGTTTCCTAATTTTTCAAATCACTGTACATATTGGTCAGTTTTAAATATAAAGATTACAAAATTTTAGATCGCTTTGACGAATATCAAAATAATTATTTTTTGAGTGAGTAGGAACTGTAGAAAAATTTAGAACAGTTAATATTAATGCAGACAGCACTCTTGTTTCATTATAAGTTTGTTAGCAGGATTTAGGCTCAGACTTTGACTAGGCCATTCCAACATACTAACGTGCATCATGCTGCTACCTCGATGTATGGAAGTAAATCTGTTCGGATTTTGAAATATATAAGCCTTTGAATTTCAAACTGTGAAATTTTAAGCACTGAAATAACATGTGAATTTTTTAAATGTGAAAGAAACTGTTTAGTTTTTCAAGATTGTTTTTCTTCACTATATATTCAGTTTTTTAAAAATTCAACGGCTTGTAAATTTTTAAATTTGATGGAAGAGATTTACTTCCATAGTTCAGAGTGAAAGCCATGTCTTGTTTGATGTTGTGCCAAACTCGTCATTTTGTGTTTACGGAGCAAAATCAAACAGTTTGATGTTTAAAGCTTGAGATGGTGTTATAAAACCTCACAGTTAAACTAAATACTCTCCCTGTCCTTTCAGTTGGGTCTCTTGGACTTTATATTTGTTCATAACTATCCAATAACTGAGTTCTTCAGATAAGTATTTTGAAGATCAGTTTAAAGAACGAAATTGAATCAGTTTGAAAAAGTTTCCAGCAGAAGGAACCCCAGCAGATTCATGGAGTCATTGACTTGCAGCATTCACTCCTCTGGAATTAGCAGACAGAAATAATGGCTTTTGTTGTCGTTGACTTTACAGCAATCCCTCATACTGAGCATGCATGTAGCGACAGTGGAGAGGAAAAACTCCCCTTTAACAGTAAGAAACCTCCAGCAGAACCAGGCTCAGTACAAGCAGCCATCTGCCACGACTGACTGGGGGTTTGAAGGGACAGAAAACTAAAATAGATGCAGAGGAAACTGAAAAAAAGAGAGTTTATAGCAGCAGTTGTAGAACGTCACTGGAAGCATCTCAGCCCATGTTCTCACCAAGAAGCTGTCTCAGCTAACAGAACCAGCCCAGGTGTGGGTACTATGGAGAGAAGAACACTAAGAGAAAACACAAGGTTAACAAGGTTGAAATAACGGTAAATAAGTAGATTGGACAAAGGAAGAAAGTAGCAGAGAGAGAAGTGGTCAGATTGTCCTCCAGCAGTATAAGCCTATAGCAGAAGAACTATATCATACTTGAGGCCTCCTGTAAAACACTTAACATTTCATATGCATTGATAAACACAGAGTAAACTGTCTCAACATTACTGCAGAAGCCAATATCATAGTGTTCCTCATCTCTAGCCGTCAGCCCATCAACCCCATGCAGAATAAATGCAGCTCATGGATTGGCTGCTTTGTAAATGCCAGCCAACAGCTTAGCAGGTACATTGTGACTAAGTAATTCAGCATTGAATCCTACATTTTCTTTCTAAATGTAGCACGGGTAATTTGTTTCATTTGTATGTTGTTCTGCATGATTCTTCTTTTCTCTGGCTTGTACGACGGGAGCATTATGTCTCAGACCTCTTTGGGTCTGAGCCAAGTAGTTCGGACTTCATAGCAATGCTAACCTACTAACCCTCTGCAAATACTATTGAATTCAGCAATATTTGAAAGCATACACAAAGTATTACAGCAGGGACACACGAAAGAAAGTTCAGCACTATGGTAAATTACTGTTCATATGAAAAGATCTTAACATCAGCAGAGATTTTCTCTAAACTCAGAGGAAAAACCGTAATAATCATATTTAAATTGTGGCACAAAGACTAGAAATGCCACTGTAGAGTCCACTTGCACTTTCATATGTAATGGATGAAATTACAAGAGACCTTGCAGTTCGGTGCTTGGGCTCAGTATGGGATAAGAGGGCAACTATCTCAAGGCTGTGCTTCTCAGATAACCGCACCTAAGGCAACCTTTTCTCGAGCACACAATTACCCATCCACTCCATCCCCCAATCCCTTTCACTGCCTCCCTTCTGAATTTCATCAGGGGCTTAATTAGTATACAAATAAAACTTCCCTTATCTCCCTCTCGCCCTAATTGGCCTGTCTTTAGTTATGCCCGGTGAGTGTGTGTGAGAAAGCTGGGGCCCCTGTAATTAGTGTGACCGTGTTCACCTTTCCTCTCAGACACACGGGTACTCTGGCAGCCCATGGGGCCAGAGGGGCTCTGCATTGTACTGTACACTCATACAAATGTGTATATGATTGTATAAGTGCTCTGCAGTGGATTAATGCACTGCAATCATTCCTGGACCATTTTAAAGGCGTTCTCATGAGCCGATAGGGGCTTTGGGTGCTACTGGTTCCCACTGAAGGGGCATCAAACTTTATTCATACTCTTTTCTCAGTCTACCTTAACCTCTTCTCCCCTTTAGACTAAAGTGTTTATTGATTATCTCAACCTGCTCTTCAACAACTTAATATTGGGTGACAGTACACTGTCTTCTCACCGTAATTAGAGTCCAGCTCTGAAGGGGAGGCAAGCCAGAGTAGGGAGCAATTAGAACCCGCTATTATTAAATATGATCCATCTTTTGCACACCTCTGCCTGTAATGCTCCGGTTGGCCATTCTATCAGATGCTCAACAAGAGTAGCATACCACCCAGGTGGCTGAAACTGAACTTACAAATCATCACATCTGCTGCAAAATGATACCGAATGTTGTTTATCCCAGCGCCTGGGTTAAAAAAAGGAATAATACCGTTCATAAAAAGTGGAGGTTGTGGCTCTTTTGAAGGTTTTGACCACGTTCACACAGCCACACTATGAGTCTCGATTTACAATCTTTGTTTTCTGAAAACCAACTTATTTTGCAGGGACCTATATATTACTGTTGGAGAACAGTTTGGCTTTATGGATTTATTACGAATATAGTTAGATCTATTTATTACTAAATTTACAACCACCACCTGAGGATCAGGAAATAATAAGCCAAACATGAAAGTCTAATGAAAGTAATCGGTTCACACTGCAGGGGGTAAAACATTGAACTTAGATGTCACAATAAACAAACTCATCTCTTTAAAATATGCAAACTTATTCACCAAATGACTTAAAACTTACAGCGAAAACATATAGTCAATAAAATGTACTCCCAACAAATAACCAAGAACATGAAGCTAACTAGTAAAACAAGACAGCTATTGGATTATGAGTAAACAAAAGGGATATGCAAAATGAATGATAAAGAAATCTAAACAAACAACAAATATTCAATTTAAATGAAACCAGGCAGACTACATGGTTGTTGATAGAGACAACACCAGGGGGCGACACTCTGCTACTGTACGGTGATGTGGGGAAGACAGGGAGTCTGAGGGTGGTGCTATCTTTAACAACTAGCTTAGCCTCACAGACAGACAAAGACCAGTTAGATTCATTACAATAAATCAAATATCAAATATATTTTTGTAAGGAAGAAGAATAAAAAGAAGGCGGAGATTGGAAATGATGTAGGCCAATCATCTGCTATCAAGACAGGGTCGCTAAGGTCTTCAAGGGTGAAGTCAAAAAGCTAATTTCTGTCAACTCACAACTGTGGCACATTAGATATTGATGCTCGGGGATAAAAAATTGTTAAATGAGCTTCCATTGTAGGGGTGGCTACCCCAGAAGCTGGGGTAACGATCTCCTCCTTGTACCCGGGGTCTGGACTAAACAGGAAAAGGCTGCGCTTCAGCTCCAGATATCTTCAGTGTCCCTGAAATCTTCCTGAATAAAGTGGTATTCAACTTTTTCTTTGCACATGTCGCCACTACAAAGCAACAAAATGCAGTAAAAGAAGTAAGCCTGGCTTGAGGAACAGAGGCGGAAAACTTTTTGATTAAAATGTGCTTTTAAACTGTAATCTTTATCCTTAATGTGACTTTTAGTGTCTTTTTTTTCTATGCAAAAGATGGGACTCCATAGACAAAAAAATGTTACGTGTCGAGATGGTCACTAGACGCTGAGGAATCTAGAGGGCAAGACGAGATGGGAAGGTTGTGGAACAGAATGTAGTCCTTAAATAAATGAGACGCTGGACATCTACTCCTAAATGGCCTTCAATAATCTGGCACTGTCTGCCAGTCAGATAGCTGCCAATGAGGCCAGGTGAATAGGTAAGGGGAATGAGGTGAATGCAGGGGAGACGAGGTGGAGGGAAGCAGAGTAAAATGTAACGAACAGGCCGACAGCCAAAATTTATAGCATAAAAATGCTGCCTGGGGGCTAGCGGGACAGAGGACGACGCTGAACGCAAAATTATGTGCTTTCTGTCATGCCACTGCGATAATTAGAACTGATTTTGGCAGGTTGGCCGTACCATGCATAACCCTTAAGTGCTCAAAAGATTTTAAAGAAAGGAAAGAAAACATCACAGGGACCGCAAAGAAACACTGAGGAATGTTAAAGAACCGGGAATAACCCTAAAAAAATGGACACATAAGTAGCGCAGATCAGAAGAGTCAGAGTCAGAGGTTTTATTGTCATTTCAGCTACATACAAGTACATTTTGAAACGAAACAGCGTTCCTCTAGGATCACGGTGTAACACGATAGAAGAACAGGTGGACAAGATTAGGAGGAGAACTAGCAAAGTGTGAGCGTAACCTTACTGTCATTTCTTTTTTCTCTTGATGACTTTTTGAGGCCACGTCAAAGTTTAGGTTAATGCCAAAACTGGGATTGAGGCAAAATCATACATATCAATAGGAGGTGGCTGGTAAATGTGTTGCCTTTGTATTGCTTAGATATCACATAAGACTGTGTTTTGCACATATCTCTTTATCAATATAACTAATGGGATTTTTTACAAGCCTGATTTGTTTGGTTGACCCCACAGTGTGTGATTCTTGTGCGCAGAGCTGTGGGCATCCAGGATAGGCTTAGAGTATGGCAGCATTTTCTCTGAATTGAAAGGAGTCAAGTGAGCTGGATTGCATGGAGCTGAGCATAGTCGTGTGTGCTGGTGCATGATTGCAAAGCAAAAACAGTCCAAGTTCCACTCTTGTTCAAGGACGCACACAGATAGAAACGTTTATATTTGCATGACATCTAAATGTAGTTTGTCTCAACTACAGTTAGGTTTACAGATGGATTTACAAATCAGGGCAGCATTTATTGTAGGACACACCTGAACTGGTTAGATTAGTCTCAACACTACTCTACATCTAGTCTTTGCTCGCTTAATATAATAGAAATGTTGCCTTTGAAATGTAATAAAATACAAGTATTTATTAGGTAATAATTTGGTTATCAAACATTTTGAAGCAAAATCCTAAATTAGAATTTTATTTTGAATGCTGTGAAATTGTTTAGTGACCCGAATAAAATTAACTATTTATGCTTTTGCGGATCCTTAACAAATGTATATGAAACTTGGTTAAGATTTAAAAACTAAACAAAAAACAAATAAAAAAACAAAACAACACAACTTTTTTAGAATTAAATGCAAAAAAACTTATGGAAGTAAATCTGTTCCATCAGATCTTGAAATTTGTATTTCAAAGAGTGAAAATGTAAGCACTGAATTAACACGTGTGAATTTTTAAAATGTGACATAAACTCTTCAATTTTTCAAGATTATTTTTCTCTACTATATGTTCTGTTTTTTAAATTTCAAGTGTCAAAGTCCGAAGTTAAGGAAAAAAATTCAGAGGCCCAAATTAAACAAGCTAAATTCGGTGGTTAAAATTCAGTTTTCAGTTTTAACATCCGGGCTTCTGGGATTACACCTCAATCCGGGATTATATCGAACCAAGAAGCTGAAGTTTGCTACCGATTCTACCTTCAGATTCAGGGAATGACTAAAGGGCGATTCCGCCTAATTTTTCACAACCTTCAGCACATATAATCTTCTTTAGATTAAAAAACTACAAAACATAGACACTTCAAACCTGAACTAGATTATTCAAAACGAGTTTTTGAATATTTCAAACCAGCGTTAACTTCGGATTTTGACACTTGAAATTTAAAACACTGAATATATAGTAGAGAAAAAATGATCTTGAAAAAATGAAGTTTATTTCACTTTTTAAAAATTCATATATGTTAATTCAATGCTTACATTTTCACTGTTTGAAACTCAAAGGCTTATTTATTTAAAAATCTGATGGAACAGATTTACTTCCATACAAACTGTTCAAGGATGGATTTTGATTAAAAATATTCAGTCTTGCCCAATCCAAACCCTTTTCGCTCAATCTTTGTCTCTTCTGGAGCCGCCTGGGGCTGAAGATTGGAGCTTATGTGTAAAAGAGAACAAGATCAATCCTGGCGTCAGTAACTCAGTGCACATCTTTCCCAGTAACGGCAGGACAAGTGTCAACTGGAGGAGAGAAAGCCGCCATGCAGAGACGGAGAAGGAAAGTGAGACTGAGTGAACGCAAGGATAGGAGGAGGAGGGGGGAACACATCGCATGGCAGCCAAGCAGGCGAGTGAGCGGCCCTGCCCAAGGGAGCGCACCTCGAGTAGACAAAAGATCAATTCTCTCTATTTCACTCTCAGCTCCTGATAACAAGCAAAAGTTCAACAAGCCCAGAAGCTGTCTTGCCTTTGAAATGTGCATACTGGTTTGCTGCACACATGCAGCTGCACTATTAAACTCTCATCCGAGCGCTGAAGACAAACAAACCCTCGACGTAGCTGCATCTGAACGGGGAAGGGTCGTGGTTCCAAACTGGATATAAATAAATATTTTTTTTGTTGCATTCACATACAAAAATTATTCCAACACTACTGCAAAATATATTTATTCATGTGAATCAAATACCCCCAAGAGAACTACTATTATAATTGATTTAGTGAAATTTACCTGAACCCTGGACTTTTGCTGCAGCTTCCAAGCTCAAGCTGGAGCAATGGATGCCCAGAGCATCACTGTGCCACCACCATGCTTTGGTCGTCCTCCTTCAGACATTCTGCTGCTCCAAAAGTATGGGAAGACACTTGTGCCATCACAAACTGAATCTAAGTTGCTCAGACCGATTCTGTAAATTTGAAAGTGAATGTATCAGGCTGAAATCGAATTTCACTAAACTGAAACTGAATTTAATACTTTGAAACTGAATTAATTTGCTTTGAAACTGTATGTCGTTCATTCCAAACGAAGTAGACATCTAGTGCTTCTGTTGCAGGAGATATGTAACATAAGTTACACTGGAGCTCAGTGTGTAAATGTGTATATGTGCAGAAGTGTGGGGGGG
>JAVLVB010000913.1:1769108-1794969 GCA_032876305.1 Orestias chungarensis
TGGGCGTGATCACCGGTCCTGTGAGTTTGAACTTGTGAACTATGATTACCATATGTATCTCTGGAAATATTTTCTTACCCTTGAGTTTGTGCATGGCAATTATTTCTACTCCGACTGTTTTGGAGGCTTCTCTTTCTCAGCCATATTTGCCGCAGGCAATTGAACATTTCCTTCAGGTGTTTGAGGTGTTTTCTCTCAAGCAGTTCTTGGTTGTATCATGTGTGCCTGAGACCAAACCTGATTAGTGTGCATTTGGTGTCATAAACAAAAATCAGGGTTTCATTAATAAGTTAAACATTAAAAGACCGAAGTAATTATTGAAGGTAGAACTTAGTGTTAGAATTAGAATCCAATCATTATATTTTTAGTCTTTGTCCACTAGTTAAAGTTTCCGTGTAATTTATTACGATTAATTGAACAATTTACAATAGTTCACTTTAATCCTTGAGAGCGTTGCAGAGGCCAACAATTCAATTCGATTCAAGCGCAAATTTACAACAAGGCAGAAAAAATAAGATTTCTTACCCTCTTTTAGATATCGCTCATAAAAAAAAAAGATGATTTACAATAGAATTATTATTAAAATGTATGTTTACATATATTTATCCTGCTCAGACTGCTAGTTATACCTAATTTGCTCGAAGTTCAAGCTGTAATCAACACAGACTGCTCCAATTCCACAAGTAATTCACATTATAGTCCTGAGTGGGGGGGTCTCTCACTTGAACCTTCGAGAGTCACTCTCTTGCACTCTTTAGATGCACAGCTGCTCCAACACACCTGAATAAAAATCAATTCAGTTCATTTATATCAAACACAGAAAGCTCTGCAAGCTCAATAGGTAATTTAGACATTAGCAACAAATAACCTAGATGTCATCATTTTTCTGTTTTGTTTAAATACCTCTGAGCTTTATGCATGTTGCCCACTTGCATAATTTTTGTGATTTTTTATTGTTGCGAATGTTGTTGATACATTGCTGGCTCTCATACATGCAACAGAATCCTGCATTCTGGGCTGCAGCTGATTCAAAAATCAAAAAAAGCAAACAGAGAAACTAGAAGAAGAACTTTATTGTATTTGCTGGGAATCAAAACATAATTTGTGACAGCCAGCCGTGCCATGTGGAGTGCGGTTCAGATCGTGATTGCGTTTAGCATTTTCCTGGCGACTGACAACCACAAACGTGCATTTCATAGTTGTTCTCATAACATCCTCATTTGGGATAGTTTATGGAACATATTGTTTCCTTCCTGTTTGTGCCGGCGCTCGAGTCGCCGTGTTTGTTTTTGTTCAAATTTTGAAGAGATCCCCCTGAAACCACATGTTCTCTGTTGAGACACGTTTACCGACACCGTTTGCCATCCTATACCTTATTAAAATAAATACGTGATGACTTATCGCTACTTATTAGACCATTCCTATTCCAACGCTGACACACTTCCATACTTAAGGTATGTAACTGTCTACGCATTTTCTACCTTCTCCAGTTCCTATAAAATACATGTGTGTCTAGGACGATGGAACAATCTCAAACATGCTGCCAAGTTTCTTTTGCTCAAAAATCAACAACTGCATTTCATGCAAAATGGCCAAAGTTAATCTCACGCTCGGGGATGGGCCCTCGTAGTCGGGTTTGATTGTTCCCCTGTCTGTGACGGCACACGAATCTATGCCGAATCCCTGCAGCGCTGATGGTGTTTGACAGTCCTGTAGCTGGTTCTGTTTAGGCCCGCCACAAACACAGAGCAGTTCTACGGAGGTCACAACCTTGCCTCTTCTCATCAGAGTAAACCCAGAGTGAGGGTCACCCTCGGACTACTATTTGGCTGGGTTTGGAGTCCACATATCATAACAGCGTCTGCGTATTGTACGTAATAATTAGGTTTTCTCTCAGGGAGCCCTTTCTGTGGCCTCTGGCAGATGGCTGGGACTTCTCTTTAAATGCAGTGGGAATGTTCACATGCGACTGTCATTACAAGAACCGGCATTAATTGAGGGAAAATCTGTCATCTAGTCAGGTTTTATTGCCCCCTTCTCTCATGTTCAGGATGAGAGGAGTTGCTTGCAGAGGGACGGGGACATGCAGCATCACACAATTGACCTTTTACATGCTTTCCAATCACTGGAGAGAGGAGGAACTCTCTCTCCAGTCCCTGTGGTGCTACAGTCTCTGCCGTCTCTCTCTGCAGAACGTCTGCCCATCCAACATGTCCGAGGTTTCTTCTTCGCCTCATGAGGTGGCCTGCCATATCCGGGATGGGCAGGTGTGTGCTGGACCAGGCCCCTGCGTCATTAAGGGGCCTAGCAGTGCTGTCACATTTGACATAGAGGACGGTGTCATCCATGACCCCCTCCTGGCCCCCGCCGAGGGCCACGGGCAAACCTTGACAGGGCTACGCAGTGTAAAGCCACGCATGGAATATCTATGAAGGACGACCGAGCCGTCCCCTTTTTGCACCCTGGTGGGCGCCACCTCTGCTTGCCTGCCCTGCCTGTTGCCAGAGGGCAGGACGGGTCCTCATCAGCTGTGTCAGACATCTCACCCCCCCTCGTGTGTCCTATGTGTCTTTTTAGGACAGACACTCACAAAATAAGACATGCAGTGGTAGTTATTCTTATAACTGCACTACTTCATTTTTATTCAGTAACTAATTATAAAATGTATGAAAAGCATAAAAAGGCTTCATTTTGTGTGTTTTTTACCCTCATACTTAGATATTTCAAACCACCAAACACACCTGAACATTTAAATACATATTTTTTAAATATCAAACTGACCTGACCTAGATAAAAAAAATAATTGCCCCAACAACTTAATGACTGTTTCCTGCGAGCTTGACACTACAACAACCATCCAACATTTGTAATCATTCAAAATCTGTGTTTTACGTCACAGAGGGATTTAAACCCTCTCTAAAAGCTGCCTGTGGTTTGAGCAGGTCACCCACCAATCAGAGGAGATCCTCCAATGTTTTACTTGTTTTTGGCATTAAAGGTTAAATGTTACCGATCCCAGACCAATGATGGAAACATCCATATTTACAGACCCCCCCCGGTTCTGCATAAAAAGGAATTGGTTCCTGCTTTACTGCACTTGATAATGGCGTTTTTTGTTAACGCTCAGAATACGATCTGCAGTGATATTTAACATTACGCTGGAAAAAAATCCAGTCAAAGCAACACCAACTAACTTTTCAACATTCATAAAATATTTTCATAACTTGTGCGATTATATGTGGACCTACAGCTCGTTGAATGACGACTATGTCCTGGCCTGAGGGGGTCTGTGTGGCCTTAACCGGCACTAAGTAAGTTAACGGCAGACGTCACTTCACCCGTTTCTTATCTTCATTGTTTCACCACAAATAGATTCATCATCTCATTGCTAATCATGCTTCACACAGACCCTGGAAACAGAAATGTTCTTCAATCCAACTGATCAGGATTTTACCACGTTATTTTCTGGTGCTCATGGGAAATGAGACTTCTTTAGTGTTCCTTAATAAGGAAGGAGTGTTTGATTGTCCTTCAGTTGAGTTAGCTAGCCTCAGCTACAGAGTTGTGCTAGCCTCTTTTGACCCGATTATTAATCAGTGAAGGAACCGTAAAAACCGGCTTTGTGACATTTTCCTGTATCGAATTTCTTTAGATCGGTAAAGTTTTAATGTTTTTTTACCCTAATTCATATAGTTAGGTGGATTCTGTTTAGGTGGTTTTGCCTGTGATAATGCCTTGGTGTCATTTGTTTTCTACAAAAAAATGTGGTAAATTATTTACCAGGCAAAAGGAAGGCATGTGTATCCTTAAATAAACAAAACAGTCTGAGAGTGAACCTACAAAGGTCCACCTTCTACAACCGGTCCTGTTTTCCTACCTATTGTCTGTTATTTGTAGGATTTTCCTGAAACCTTCACGTTAAAGAAGCAGATTCTGTTGCCCAAAAAAAAAAAACCCAAACTGTAAACGACAGCTTCTGTGCATCGTAACAACCGTCTTGGAATAAGAATGCAAATTGATTCAGTACAAATAAATCAAGCAAATGCTTGGAAATTTGACTCATCAATGTTCCAGCGAAACAGAATAAATGCACATCTTCAGTTATTCTTTGATGAATGTGAAGTTTTGTTTGGAACTGATCAACTATAAATAAAATAGGTAATGTTTTAACCTCTTAACTAAAACTATGATTTCTTTTTTGCGTGTATGGAAAAAAACAACTAATTGGAGAAAGTAAACGTCTGCTACTGCAGATTTTTTTATGAGTTGTTTGCGTGTTTTAACAAATATTAGCGATCTGTCTTTTATGCATGGAGTAGAAAAGCAGAATCTTACTGCAGCCTCGTTTCAGACGGGCAAAGAAAAAAAAAAACATCCTGAATTTAATGTTTGTTTGGTCATTTCAGAGTTTTTGTTTCTTTGGTGTCAGCAGCATTATTCCCAGCCTCACCTACAGTTTGCGCACACGTCTGGAGTTACTGGCGGTGAGCCTTCATCCACCGACACCTCCAGCGTCCCTGGTGGCCTTTGTCACAGAAGAAAGAGAATGATCAATATCCCAGTTATACCAGACTTTCAAAGCCCGGCGTACGGGGCCTCGTTCTGGGGCCTTCTTTAATGAATTTTCTTTCATTCCGCACAAGTTTTTAAACATCAAACAATAAATCGGCCAGGGCACAGTAAAATATTTAGATCTATTGACTGTGTTTGAAAAATGTAGAGGGCGAAAACTCCAGTGGTTTGATGCTGATACGTTCTGAACACTTTAATCCACCCGAGTGTTTCCTTTTATCTGCCTGGGCTTCTCCAAAAGAGGGGAAAAGGGCCTCAAGAATGTTCTCAAAGATCCACCAACGCTTTCTTAAAAGCTTCTTACCTTTAACTACTCATATTTATGTATTTTGTTTTACCATCTTCAGCTTCTTGGTACAATGACAAACATATATAATCTTCCAATCACACCAAAGGTCTTATAATAAGATTGGACAGACTCTAGATCTGTGGTTGGATCTTCACTAATCTTGACAATTTTCCAGGTCTTTATTTTTCCAGTTCTGTTAAAAACTATTTGCCTCTTTTCAGGTTTCTAAAGAATGTTTTTGTCTCACTTTATGTTTAAAAATATATTAACAATAATTGCCCAGGTCTCTGAATAGATCAGTTTCCATTCCTATGTTTTACAACAACGTCAAAACCCAAAAAGTATTTTTAATAGACTGCAAATAAGCAAAAACAATTAACTAGTACATGCAGTCTGATGTGACTTTTTTGGTTTCCAAACCATGACGGTTCACGAGTGTTTTTAGCCACAGGTATTTTTAAACAGACCAATTCTTCAGGAAAAAGGTTTAGTTGCAGCCTTTCAAGCAGCTGCCTGGCAATGTGCAAGCAAACGTCAAGGAAAGGTCATGAGCTGCACCAAACCAAAGAGAACCTCAGTCGTTTCTGTTCTTTGTCTGGTGTCTCATAAAAAGACTTTAATCTGGAGGAATGTTAATATAGAAATGTTGTTTTTTGTGTCGACATTCTGGAAGTCGATCCAGGCAAAGACTCACCGAACGTCTGTCAAACTGATGTAAAGTATTTGGAAAAGCGAAAATGCATTTTTATTTATTTTTGTTGCCATGACTTTCATTTATAAGATTTGATTGTAGAACCTCAAAACTAGGTGCAGAAGTGATAGGACATTTTGTCCCACATCGTTTTTGCTAGTCGTGATGCTTCATCATTAATATTCATGTCTATCAGCAGGTAACCAGAATTCAACTCCCCACTGTTTAAAAGTTCTGGAGACGTTTTCAGGTTTACTGCAACTGATTCCTGATCAGAAATCTTTATTGATTAGCTTCTTCATTCATATCCACATTGTAATTTCAGCTCAGGAAATCCTGTCAGTTACTGGAAAACAATTTAGATTTGATGAGAAATTTCTTGGGTCTTCTTTTAATTGAAGTACAAGATCCCACCTGCTAATCTCTGCCTCTCATTAGTTGACTTTTATTTCATGCTCAAACAAGACAGTGTCAAAAAATAGATTTTTCAGATCAACGTCGTACAACTCACTATCGTTCACAGTCAGGTTTAAGGTCCTGTTATGAACTCTGTGTGTGTGCACAGGCCGCACGTGCTTCTCGGTGTGTTGGGCTGGCAAGACAGGCCAGCCTTGACGTCCAACATCTGCCGGATGATTCAGCCGGGCGCGAATGTGGAGTGACACCGAGGCACATCTGCCGAGGTGTGGGCAATCCCTGTAAATACCTGCCCCCTTTCCCCAGGCCTCTTCTGGGGCTCAGCACCCCAGTCCTTTTCTTTTTAAACAGATGATTGCGCCATCCGCTCTACTCTCAGACTGGAGAGTTCACAAAAGTGACATTCTGCCTCTCTCCACATTTGTGCACGCTGGAGAGCAGCAGATGTGTAGCCTTGGGGAGATTTGCAAATGGCAAACAAAATGAAACTCAAGAACAAGTAGGAAAAATACAAAGCTATCCTAAAAAAATATTTCACAGCTTAAATTGTCATTTTCTCACATTAAACATTGTGATTAACAAATTGTTAAAATCATCAAAAAGCTGTTGCAACAAATCCTTGAGGTAATCAGGTACACGTCTCTAATTTTTTATGAAATATTTATTTATTCTCCAGATGGTATTATAAACTAGATTAAGCTGAGCAATTTGCTCAGTATTCAGTTAGTATCTTCTGAGTTTTTTTTAAGGGAACAGTCTGGCTTTGTGATAAATCTATTCCAACCCACGAAAAGATTGAGAAATCATTTGAGTCTAAGTGACAGATGCTTCTCTTCACTACGGCGCGGGGCTTTGTAATCACATGAATGAGTACAGCTCGACTAATTAAGGTTATGCAGTTGGCTGGCTCTCTCCAAACAAAGCTGCGGTAATGTAGATTGTGTTGCAGCGCAGCTCCCGAGGTATCCTACAGATGAGAGCTGATTTCTGCGTGACGCGTCCGAAGGATGCTTCAGCCGGCATGGCGTTTCACATCTAACATATTCATTTTATCAGGCATCACAAGCTTACAAATTCATCTGCTGCCTTTTTTTCTCTTTTTTAGTTTTCTGTTATTGAATAAAATCCAAAATAGGATATGCTGTATAAAAAGAGCTGATCACGGCTGTTCATGACCACTGTGGCTGTTTAGCACTGATAAGGTCCGAGGACTCGGCTGTGGTTCTGTCACCAGGGCGCCCCCAGATGTTCCAACATAGGGAAAAAATTGATGCTCAGCTTTTAGATCCATCACACAAAACATAAAACCTTTCAGAACATCTTATCTTTTTCTTGCATGATTGTATTGACGTTAGTCACTAAAGGGAGTCTTGGTAGGCCGTAACCACTACTTGTGTTTTACAGGAGAATGGACAGGACGTTTAAAGCACGTGTCAGGATATTATTAATCATTTCAAATGAAGAGAAGATCAATTAAATCTAGAGGTTTAATTAGATGTGAGTTTGTTTTTTATTTTAAAAGAAGTTGCTGATTTGAGGTCACTTGTCTTTGTGATTTATCAGCCAGTAGGTGGCAGTATGATACCTGAATCTGTGAACTATGAAACCATCTTCAGTGATTAGAGGAAAAGGCAGCATGTCTGTTTCAGAAGATGTTTGGAGTACACACTAATATCTCTCCCTATTAAGCAGTAATTTTCAACAATTACCAGCACGCATGATGCAGGTTATTCATACAGATAAAAACTCCAACCTGTGGATTATATTAGTGTGTTAAAATTTGGAAAAAGTGAAACTCATACAAAACATTTATTTTTTAAAATTTCATTTGTAAATTATAAAATGGGCAAAATCTTGGGTTAAAATTAGAGGCAAAAGAGTTTTAATACATTATATGTGATTTTAAAATGTTTAACAGATTTTAAAGTTTCATTTGTTGTTCCTAGCACAACAATCATATTCAAATCTTCTTTTATAAAAGTTAACATTAAACGTTTTTAAGAATACATTTCATTTACCCTCAGGGCATCACTTTTCTCAGCTGTGTGTTGTTGGGATATCGTCAATAGATTTTATGCACCGTGGTTGAACTACAGTCACAGGAAACGTGTAAAATGGCTGCAAAATGAATGATGTAATTGGTTCATTTCATACACACACAGAAATGTCCAAACTATGCAGTCAGTCAGTTTTCACTGATCAGCTCTAAAAAGGGATCATCAGCTCAAACCCTAGCATTTTGCTAAATGGATCAAAACAAAAGTTTCAGATTTTTTTTAAAGGCTATAATATCAAACCAACAGAATGTTTCTTTCTACACTTTTTTTTAGTAAAAAAAATAAGATAGAAGAAGATAGAAGAAGGCGTTCATACATTAATCCAAATGATCAAAATGATTCAAATCCTTTATTACAGAACCTGCAACGCATGTTTTTTAATTCTTTTATGTTTGATTTCTTTAGAGAAAAATCTGAATCAACAGGTCAAACCTGAAAGATAACTGGAAGCAGGTATTGTCCAGAAATGATGGATGCTTTTCTATTTAATTCCTTTATTTGAATGTATAATTGGAATTCAAAAGGCTCACAAATAAACTGCATGTGAGTAAAGTTAGATTATCTGAAGCATTCTCACAGTTATTTGAACGTTGCCTCAGCCTGTCATGCAGTCACACATTTCCTGTCTAAACCTTGATTTTTATGGGGGGTTTTTTTGTGTAGAGAGAAAAAAAATAGCAATTAGTACTAAATTTATTCATGGATTTCTGGAATCAATGCTAGTCCACTCCAAGAGCCTCAGTGGGACCCAGTTCATCCCAGTTAATGTGTTTGAAGGGGAATTAACATTGATGTTGTTTTCCCCTGCTTCTCGGGGTCAAAGAGCATCCCGGTGTTGTCACGGCGTGAACCGGATGAGCCTCTCTCCGCTTGTTACCTGAGAGGCACCTGGACAGGAAGTGGGATGGAGCGGTGGCAGCTGAGGTGGGAGTGGGACGGCTGCAATAAATCAAACGCACCCATCTGTTGGGTCTCACACCGCAGCCTATTGTGAATTCAATCAAGGCTGGGAAAACTGTCTATTGATTTGCTCCAATAATAAACAAAGGCAGAGGGAACGCATTATGTGTAAATTCCTGCTCAAATGGCTTCCGTGTCAACTGAATATTCTGATGCGCTGCAGAGGCTGTCAGTGCGCCGCCATTATCCTGCTGTGTCAGGTGAAAAACAGCTTAATGGGCCACAACCTCTGTGATTTTAATTCGCATGACCTTTCATGACTTGTTGATTGTTTTCATAATTCTTGCATACTCCATGATGGAGCTGCAGCAGAGCTGCAGGACCATCCTCGCTCCTTCAAGGATACTCGGTTTGCTCTCCGTATCGATTTCAAACAGTCACTGCACACAGGCTAGATTTCAGGTCAATTAAACATATTTGGGCATTTGCAAATCATTTTTCTTCTCCTTCTCAGATCCCGCGGCTCTAAAACTGCACTTTTGGCCCTGACAGCACTGTTCGGATTCTCAGCGGAGCTTGACATTTTGATCCGCAACAGAGACTAAATGATAACCATTTCCTTGTAAATACGGTTGCCTGCGGGGGGGAGGGTTTAAATAGACCGAGAAGGGCTCGCTTTTATTTTCATAGCTCATCTAAATACGGACACTGGAAGCATCTCGAACACAGCATACGCTTAATGCAGAGATGTGAACGTTTCCAAGAGGACCACGGTTGTGATTTCTCTATTATTCTTTTCAGCCGGGTTTCAGTTCCCGCAGCTTCCCCTCTGTCACTGTTTTGCTTTTTCTTTAAAGAGAATTTTCTTCTGCTCTGGTATGAAAGCACAAGTTTTCTTTTGTTTGAAGTGTTTGGTCTTGGCATCTATGATCACTCTCATTAGGGTCTTTCGGCTCACTGCGAGCGAGAAACACTCATTTATTTTTGTTTCAAACATCTCATTGACTGCTGTCTGAGTGCGCATCCACATCTAAGAGAAGAGTGTTTATTTGAACCCTGTTAACTCCCTTTTTTCTTCTGCGGTTTAAAATATAAATAGAGGCCGCATCGATTAGTCACTCGCTGTTTTTTGGATGATGCTCCCCTCCCCCGCCCCATCCCATCTCTGAAAAAGCCAGAGACAAGTAAATAATTCTTTTTACCAATAAGTACGAAGATGGGCTGGAATATTTATTTTAGCCTGGAGAGAAAGTTTGACCCCTGCGAATGTTCATGACAACTCCGAGGTCTTTGCTGGTTTATGACAACATCCTCCCACGGCCGTGCTCACGATGTGGCGATGGCGCCCACACAGGAGATGTAATTGAGCTCCACATGGTGTCATGAGATGGAGGATCTTTTTTAGGAAACCTATGGGGAACGTTACAAGAAAGAAAAAGTGCATAATTAATCCAGCCGATCACATCGCAGACACCACGATTCTGGAAAATCACATTTCACGGTGAGCCTTGGAAAGATGGCTTATAGAGGCTCCGGGGAAACATTGCTGCATGTCACATCCTAATCAAAGCAGCGTTTTGTTTCCTCCTCTCACATTCAGTTCATATTCCTCAGGCAGGCCTGTGATCTGTTCCATGGGTGTGCGTGTCTTTGTAGCGCGCTGTGACCATCACCGATGCTGCGCTGCAGATCAATTGTGTTTGTACTGTATGCGAACGTGCATCAAAGAGTCCCCACAGTCAATGCCTCCACTTATAACGTAATGTACTGACACGGGAGACTCCGCTGGGACTCGGCAGTGCTGTGTGCACAGAGAGAAGACTCGGGAGGAGGGGGGAAACACAGCAGTCACATCGTGTGGGAGGAAGAGGCAGGATGGAAACGTTTTTCATATAAACAGTACGAATGCAACCTCATGTATGCACAGACTCACTACCATCAAAAGGTAAAGGAATCAGGACTTCATAAAAGGATTCCGGACTAGTTATTCATGTTTTTTTTCGGCAATTGTTCTCAGGCAATTCCCAGCAGTAAGACAGGAACGTCTTATTTAAATTTTAAATTCTAACTATATGCCTTTAATTCCCATCAACCATTTTGTTTTTATTGACATTTCATAGAATTTTCAGTTGTAATCTGAAATTCCGACTGATCAGGACTGTGGATTATTAACAGATTTTACGATGTGAAAATTCCTTCCCAGATATTTAAGAAGCAAAAAAATCCTGGATTATTTCAAACTGTCCATGGGTTTAAAATGATTTTTTTTTGCAGTTTTGAAATGTTGAAATGATCACATGGTGTTTGTTTTAAGAACACTTAGCTGTTCTTCACAAAATGAACATCTGGATACGATTGTGTAATGAATTAGTCATCAGCTGTAGGCTAGGAATATTGCTAAAATCCGTTTGCATCAGTTTTACCATGACTATATTAATGCTGTATTGGTCAGAATATTTTAATTTACATTATTGAAATTCTTTTAGTTGCGTTATGCTAAAGTTTTGTGGAAGATTACAAATTCTTAGCCACTTTATATTGTTATCTTTGTATTTTACATTAGGATTCTATGAGAAGAAGGGCTGGTATCGTTTGCAAATGCAACATTCACAACGCAGTAACTCTAAGTTGTAAAATATAACCAAAAACACTCTAAGCCAGGCGGAAGTGTTCAGCAGACTTTAAATTGATGGACCGTCCTAATCGCCACTAGTGGCAGCATACTTTCTACCATCAGTGTCATTTTGTTTCACAGAGTTCACATTTAATAGTCGGGTTTATAGACGTTTCCTTTAAATTTGTTGGTCCCCAAATTTATTTTTAATGAATACTGATATGAAGCTGAAAATGTTATGTATGTATTTGCTTTTTAATTGTTCTTTTGCTTCGTACAGAGGATCCAGAAACTTGACTATTGAGAAAGAATTTCTACCTAGAGGCGTAGATTTTGCTAAAGTTTTAAATGGCTGCATCGGATTGTTTCCTAATAGTTAACGTTTGGCAGTGAGCCAGCTTGATGAAACGTGCTTCAATGGCAGGAATCCCAGACGGAGAGACGAGCAGAATTGTGTAGAAGGCAATGTTCCTGCTACAAATTTTGAGCGGATAATTATCTTTGAATTTCCAACGCATCTAAAATTCTGGTGTGGATTTCATTTCCGGTCTTCCTTTCCGAGATAAACTTCCCTAACAGCAACCTGGTACCTTAAAAGAACAAAAATATAAGGAGACCACAGACTGCCACCAATCCTCCAGGAATTTTTTATGTTAGAATATTGCAGGTATGATAAAAACAAAAATCTTTTAAAACCATTTAATTGCATGTTTCTTCATGGTGCTAATTATTTTTGCTTCTGTTTTAGTCTGTAACCACAGTAAAAAACGTTTTCTTGCTGTGAATTCAATTCAACAGTTTATTCAGATAGAGCCAATTCACCTCACCTGTCATCTCAAGGCACTTTATGATAATCTATTTATTTTCTAAACAGGACCATGTGTGCAGTCAAGAATAAACCAAGTCTGCCTGTAACCAAAATGTATTTAAGGACCTGTTAAATTTTATGCATCTTCACAAAGTTTGAAGAGATTTTAAAAGGGTTTTTACATGATAACCACTATGAAGCAATCAGAGATGGGCCTGGTTTCACCATCGTTTTGAAGATAGGGTTCTTTTCTTGCAGGCACACATTAAATAAATTGGACTTCTTGATTTCGTTGCATTTAAGCAGCCGTCTAAATAGCTCCCACTTTTTTACCAAAACCACCCCTTTAGTGAAAACTGCAACAGACAAGAAAAAAATGGCAAAGTTCCTGGAAACTAGGTCCAGAGGATAAACAGTTGAGATAGATGCAGCTTTGTTTTATCTCACTAAACCACGATGGGATACGCTTTCAATGCGAAGTTCCACGGCATTAAAAAATCTGACCTGCGTGTTTTGATAAATCCGTCAGACTCAGGAAGGTATTTGTCCTTGAATAAATTATTCTCGTGAATTTCAATATTATATTGACCCTATAACCAGCCAGGTTTAGGGCCGTAAATCCGTAGTTGCCTACCGACTCCACATTTCTGCCGTACATCTGTCAGAGGTGAGGTTGGAGGAAGCTCAAAAACAAGGCTGGGATTTTGTTGGATTTACACTGAAAGGAACTGAAAGACAATTCTCTGTGATATTCTCTACAGTCAGGGTTCAGTTCTGGGGTTTACATATCTTATGTATCTCTAACCGTATGAGCATCTAAGGACTCCCAGCGCTAAAATATACCGTAGAGCCACATTTAGCTTGAATAGTTTTGGATATTTTTCGTTAAGATTTTACCTGTTCTTCAGAGGGTGGAGTAACTTTCTGTCCCATCCTACTATGCAAAAAGGAAATTGAGGTAAAAAACGTTAATTTCTGCATACGGTTCGCACTTTGATATAAGGAGGAGTTAATGGTGGTCTCACAGCGTGTTCAGGTACCTTCGCTCGTTTCCAAGAGTTTGTGGAACCATGCGTCAACAACAGTGGCCGTTACAGAACACAGTAGGTCTTTAGATAAAAATTAAAAATATTCTATAATTTCTTGCTCATTCAGAAGAATTTTTTCCCCAGAGAAACAACTTTCTTCCACAACCATTTCACAAAACCCATACTAGCTTAGGATTCTTCTTGATAGGGCTGTATGTTCCGACCTGCCTTCGCTGAAAGATTGATAGCTGTCTCAGTTGTGCTCTTCCTCATGAATTGTATCTTCAGATAGTTTTAAATTACCCTTAATACCTTCCCCAGGGCGATAGAAAGCAGCATTTTCATTTCTTTCTGCCTCGCCATTCTGTTCACATCCTATAGCAATTTACTGCAATTTGCCTCGTTAAATCCTGTGGAAGCTCCAAGATTACACAAACATTTACCAATCATGTCTGGGTTTTAGTTTGATAAATATTGGCAGGAAAGTGTGTCCAAACAATTACTAGAACAATATACTAGGGAACTTCAGAAGCAAAGGTGGATGTACTTTATTTTTGTCACTGCTACATGCGTGCGTCCTTGGCTAATAATTCTCTTGATGTTTGTGGAATATTTGCAGGTGACAGAAGTTGACCTGTGTCAGCCGCATACTAGGTCCGGTTCATTAGCCAGAACCGACTCTATTGGCTGTCAGTTTTACTGCCTGCTTGTGTCGGCTGGTCAATGTTAACTCTGATCGAGAGTTGTTGCCTCTGAAACCATCCTGTGCAGAAAGGCAGGGAGAGCTACATAACAGGCTCCCAGTGACAGGTTCTCAAAACAGGGAAGCCATGAATATGCAAACTCTTCCACAAACAGCCAGAGAAGGAAAAAAAGAGCCTGCTAGATGTAGCTGAATTTGAAAATAAGCAATTTTGCCATATCCAAGCAGCAGCATTGACACTTTCAGCAAACTTCCCAGAGTCTCACTGTCTCTTCAATTTTATCTCTGCTGCACAAGCGAGAGCAGAGAGTTTCTTGCCTGTTTCATCAGTAAATATTAAATCATGTTTCACTTTACTGTCACAACATAATGAAAAGAGGGGAGACATGCTAAGGGATAAAAAGAACTCATAATTGGATGTTTTTGAAATGTTAGGATATTTGTGTGTTTTTTAATTAGGTTATCTTGCACAACTAACGTGTCCTGATTGATTGAGATAAGGACCTCCTCCAAGCTCCAAATGTGCCTCGGCGCGGCCCTGTTTAATGCAAATGAAGCGAGCGTGTGCCTTTGATATTGAAATCATCTCACTGCATTTTTGCAACCATGTTAGCGGACCTAATGGAACCGCGTTTACTTTTTGTTTTCCTGTAACTTTACGGTATTTGAGATTTTTATGTTTAAAACCTGGTTTAATTTGTTCACATTCGTTCTACATGTCTGCACTCATTCTATCCAACTGTCACGTTGTTGACATGAGATGCGCATCATAATTCTGCGGCACAAGAAACTAGACGTGGCAAATCTGGACGCAAAAAATGGCCAAAGCAAGCAGTTTCAGGTTTTGCTTTCTCTTCTCAGCTTGCTCCATCTTTAAAATCTATCCCACGATGGCGACCTCCGTTGTTACTTTTGTAAGCGCTGCGTTCTTCTGCGATGTCCTTGTTCTTCTTCTGCATATAAAGCCTACACTGGGGTTATAAACCAAAAAAGCTTATTTGTGGTCACATTTAAATATTGGTGTAAACAAAAAAATAATTTGATTTCAGCAAAAAATTTGGAAGCATCAAGACCTGTTGTGAGAATGTAGACTGAGTCATTTAAACTTTTCAGATCTGGATCTTTCAGCCCTCAGAGACAATCAAAATATGTTGACTACATTGATCTGTTTTGTCTGGTTAGGCGATGGTGAGGTAAGAAGGGAAAGTGTTGTGATGTTATTAACTGTAATTTCTCCTGTTCGGCGGAAGAGGCCGAGGACTCCATGACGCAAAGAATCTCTCACTCACCCCTGCATTATGGAAAATATTCCTGTACATTATCTCAAACTGTTTTATGCAAACTACCTGAACCAACTTTATACTTAGCAGACATTTAGCAGCACTCGCACACGCCTCTCTCATTGGACACACTCAGTGACTCTTATCTTATTCACCCAACTACTTTTACTGGAAGGCCACTCTGATACTCTGATAGACCCCTCGTAAGGAGAGACATACCATCCAATCCGAGTCCAGGGGGAGTCCTTCAGAGGCAGCACTTCCAGTGACTTCAGTGCATTAAAGCTTTTACCTTGTGCTTCTAAAGGCTTCGGGACAACAACAGGCCATGCTCTTTGTCTCCACCAGGGATGGAGGGAAGGCATTGTCTTGTGAGGACACTGATTACTTAGGAATCGGTCATCAATTATTCAAACGACAGAATACTGCATTGCCTCCACCTTTTGTGACAAGACCGCCTTTCAAGGCTGGGAAGTGGGGAGACACACCCTGCCAAGTGCACAAGAATCAATAACAGGCCGAGGGAGTTAGCTTCTCTTGTTTTTCCTCTCGGTTTGCCTCGCTCTTCATAGCATCGTGAATTTGGGGCACTGGCACCGGCCCCTTCGGGAAGCCTTGAAATGCCAGCTGTTGAACAGGCCACAGGGGTAAGGCGGGCCACCATGGAAGCCCGCGTGGTTTGGAACTGGCCTGCAGCCTTTCTGTCATATCCAGCCCACTCCCTGCGCTCCCTTCAGTGTCTGTTGTCTTAACTCTGCCGATTAGCCGTAAGTGAGCCTGATGAATGTCCACCGTTCACCTCCTTCTCAGGATAGCAGAGGTGGAAGTTGCCCCAAGGTTTGACACAGACAAAAAAAGGGGGACTTTCTCCAAAGATTGGACCACCCAGGATTTGCATACTAGGGTTCTTTTTTACTTAGTTTTTCTTCCTTCCCTGCACTCAGTGGTGTTGCCATGTTTTTCCTTTGGACCGCACTTTTGGCATTCCCCGCTCTCCTGCTCCTTAGTCACTGTCACTGAAACACAAGCACCCAACACATACAGCGTGTCCCGATCCAGACAGTCTGACCTCGCGTTCTGGAAGCCTTCAGCACTTTGCAATATTCTATAACAGATTATTTTCTTCACTGCTGTAGAGCCAGAATCCTTTCTTTAGAAAGTGGAAATCACAAAGTGTGTCAAACATCCCAGTTGAGGGGCTACTAAGCCAAAGCTGATATTGTAACTGTTTTTACATGATGAATATCTATGTTAAGTTGGTTTTATAAATGCAAAACAAGCACATAGTTATCATAAAGTCCTTTTTATTTCATAGAGTAAGTAGATGAAAAATATATTTTAGATTTAGCAACATTTAGCTAATTTCTAAACCAAATTTTCATTCAGATGTGAGTCTTCTTTAAATATTTCTGGTATAATTTATGGTTTTGGCTCCACAAATTGTTAATTTGATAACAATTTTATAGGAAAGTATCTATCTATGTATTCTATCTCTCATCTGTAAATTCTCTTGTCCATCCATTCAGCAATTCATCCATCCATCTACTCGTCAGCCCTTACATCCATATATGGTAAATATAAATCCATCCATTGACTAGTTAATAAAAATTATAAGTTTTTCAAATATTTTCATGCAAGTCCAGGTTCGTCTGCAACAACTTGTGACTGAATGAACAAAAATGTGAAGGAAAAAGGAAAAAAAACTCTGAAAAGGAAACCAGGAACTCGAAGGAAGGGGTTTTCAGAGAAGAGGGAGGTGGTGGTTCGTGCTTTTGAGGAGTTTGGTAACAATGGCTGCTCTCCAAGGCTGGCTAATATTATCTGACACGCTGCAATTTCGAGGCTTATATCAACATTGTTTTTCCAGCTGCAGTTAAGCCACCTAATCAGAAGCACATTGGTTGGGACACTCTGGAGCTGTCTGGGGGCAGACTCAGGGAGCTCCTTTCAGGCCTGCGGCCAGGCAGCAGTGCCGTGCGGGACCTGGGCTAAGTGGAGGCCAGCCAAGGAGCCTGTGGGTGGGAGATCGTCCCGAATGTGACGCACATGCACGCAGTCGCACACAAGGGCTGAGCACTGTGGACCAAGGCCACACTGAGCTGAGCTGAGCTTGGGTGGGAGCTGATGTATGCATGTGTGGATATATATATATTTTTTTATGTTCCCTTTTCATGGTAACATCTGTGTTAATTGTGTCGTAGTTGAGTGGATTTCCATGTTGGTTCAGTGGATGCTTCACGGTACAAAAGCAAAAAAGAGAGAAAATAGGACTGCAAATATGAAAATGCGTGCGGTCGCGCCGTCGCTGCTGAGGTTCACCCCACCCCTCGTCAGGGCCGAGTGCCGAGTCACCCAAGTCTCAAATGGCTCAGAGCACACACTCACACACACACATTTACAGAGGGGGAACAGGATGCGGTGCTCAGCTGGGGCCAAAGTCAACAGATGAGCTGGTCTGAACTGGCTCGCTGTGTGTTCTGATTGTAAATTGCGCTGGTGATGATTAGAGAACTCCAGCACAGGATGTCGACTCTTAAAACTGTCCAGAGAAAATAATTTTCTGCTATGTTCAGGAAACGCCCCCCCCCATTTCTTTCTCTCCTTTACGCTGCTCCCATCGTCCTTAACCCCGACTTTAATTTAAACATCATGAGTCTGGATGTCAGACAGGAGAAGGAGTTGGTGTTTAAATTGGTTTTAGGGCCTCCAGAGCATGAAAAACACAGACAATAGAGCCTCTTTCTCTTCTTTATCATGCAAGTGCACACCCAGATTCAAGCAATGTCCACAGTTTATTTATATATACATTACTGTACAAAAGTCTTTAAACACCCTTGATTTGTTTACAGGTCGCTTCCAAGGAGCCACAGTTCGCCTGGGTTCCTGCAAACTTTTCTCGTATTTTTGTGTCTTGTTTTCGTGTCAAACTATAACAAAACATGAGACCGTTTGGTTAAATATGAAATAAGTAAATAAAGCCACAAATATATCAGTTTATTCTTCTTTAAAATCTCTGGATGATGATTTGTATATGGGGTCGTGTTCTGAAACATCGAAGTTTAATGCCGTCAATGATTGCAATGCTTAGGTTAAACTACACTTGGCACAGTGCTTGTGTTTGGCTTCGTTTGTCATAAAGGCGACCTATTGGGGGAGTGCTTTGGGATTTTTGTGTTTCCACTGTCACCCAGTCAGCCTAAGCTAGTGCCTGTTTATACTGAAGCTGATCCTTCCTTTTAAAAGGAAGCTGTTAATTTCCATCCTTTGCATCTATTTTAGTTTTCTGTCTCTTCAAACCTCCAATCGGTCGTGGCAGACGGCTGCTTGTACTGAGCCAGGTTCTGCTGTTAAAGGGGAGTTTTTCCTCTCCGCTGTCGCTACATGCATGCTCAGTATGAGGGATTGCTGTAAAGTCAACGACAACACAAGCCATTGTTTCTGTCTGCTGATTCCAGAGGAGTGAATGCTGCAAGTCAATGACTCCATGAATCTGTTGGGTTTCCTTAGATGGGAAACTTTTCAAACTGATTTGTTTATGATTTATCTTTGATTTTAATTGATTTTCTGGTACAGTGCCTTGATACGACATCTGTTGTAAATTGCCGCTACATAAATAAACTGATTCTTGATTCTTTGTCCCCTTAAACCTGTTCAAAATGATTACAGCAAAGTCAGTGCCTGGATGAAATCTGCTGGACTTGCTTTAATAAATAACTTTTTACCTATTTGTCTTTGTATTAAAATTGAATTTGGATAGGATCTGTTCTTGAACTAGAGCTTATATTTATAGTCCATAATGTTGGGCTGTATGGTTTGAGTTTCTCTGCACGATATAAAGTTGTGTAAATATCCTTATTAATTTAAATAGAGAGATTATCCTTTTGAGGAATAAACAGAAGTTAAAGTGAACAGCTAATGCCTCTATGTTCCAGCCCTGCTCTGCTTTGACCAATCACACATCCCAGAAGATTTTCTCTTGTCTTATACTGACAAGTAACAAAAATGAAGCTTGGAGCTACTAAACAAGAGCAAAAAACGGGTTCAACAAAAAATCCAGCAGAGGTCTGGAAGTAGGTCTCAAATTTAAAAAAATGAAAGCAGCAAAAGCTTGACTAAATGTAATGTGTGGGGTTGACTTCAGGGTCAGGCATCCAAATCGACTTGGGCTGAGTCAGGTTGGACGTTTTAGGCTAGATCTAAACCCTACTTAACTAACCTTTTCACATTTGATCAAAACCCCAAACTTGGTATTTATTTTGCTGGGATTCTAGTTGATAGGCCTTGTGTTGCATGTACGGAGGCAAAAACAATTCATACTATTGCATACTGTTATTACATGAGTTGGACTAACTTATCAGAAAAAAACTGTCCGTCTTGGAGGCAGGGATGATGAAAAGGTGCGAGTGAAGGTTGTCACAGTAGATTAAAAGGAAAATTTATATTTTCCCTCAATACCAATGAGGCCGTTTCAGATACATGTATTGGACAGTGCAAACAAAGGGCTCCAGCAAATGTCCATAAGCTAGAAGTCGGACTTTTGTGAATGGTGTCTGAGTAACGAATGTGTGGTTGTGCAACTGGCCACAGACCCTACTAGACCATCAGATTACAAGTATCAAAGTGCAGAGGTTTACCGGCTCCAGAAAGTTAGCTCAGCATCAATCATTTCCAGAAAACACAACTGGAAAACCTGGCTGTTCAGTGTAACTCCCAGCATGCTTCTGAATGAGTGCTAACAATAACCCCTAAAAACGGCGTGATTGGGCAGTTTTTACAGTTTTTTGTATTGTAAAAAACCTTGAACACTCTGTATAATTCCTCCTAGCAAGCAGCGGCTACTTTTCTGTTGGTCAGTGACTCCATTTGAGTTACATGGTTGAATAAAAATATTTCAGGCCCTTGATTGAACAGGATACGCCTTCATCAGCTTCCACACTATCTCCTCATTGTTTATTCCTGGGTGGCTGTTAGAAAGTGCAGGGAGACTGATGGGAGTTTGTAAATCAGAGCTATGGGTTGATGATGAGGTATTATTGGTCTGTTCTTCATCACCCACTCACTGCGTCATGATGTCATCCAACAGTGCCCTCAGTCCCTCAGTCTCGATCCACTTATATCGCTCTGCTAGTCATTACAGCAGAGGCGACGAGGCCACCTGATAGATACCCAAAATCTTTTCAACACATCTTTCAGCATAATTTAGATTGCAAACACAGATTCCTTGAAAAAAAAACAGAAACACAGAGAAAGTTATGAAAGAGTGTCACTGTTTGCCTGAAGCTTGGCAGCAGTTCCTCTTCCCGGCTTTAAACTTTCCTAACATTTTTTACTTCTGACGATCTAGCACTGGTTTCTAAGCCTGTACAGGGGAACTCGATATGACCTATGGCCTAATTGAATCGTAGGACCAAACAAGAACTTAAGCTATTTATAATATTTTCTCCAATTAAAACACCTGGCTAAATAATCCGTATCTTTGCCAAATGGATTTTTATGTCACATAAAGAGAACAAAAATCTAATTATCAGTATTTTTGTAACGGATAAACACAGATAGTGTGGAAATTTAAGGACATGTAATCAAGTAAGTCAGTGAGTAACTTTTTATTAATCTGCCGGTGACGTAACTTTTTGTGGAACCAGATTTTGCTACGACCAAAGCAAGGAAGTATTTTAGGACGTGTTTCTACAATCTCTGCTTATATAGAGATATAGAGACGGAAAGTTTAGTCTTGTTTCCTAAACAGGTCAAGATGTTTCGGACTGAATGGAGAGCTTGTGATCAATAGTTTTCAAGTTTTTACCCCAGATTCTCTACCAAAGTTACTTCTGGAATAATAACGTATGAATATGTTTACATTTAAACCATCTCTGGATGCTTGTAAGAGGTTTTTGCCTCATTGGAAGATAGTTAGCTCTATCCATCTTCCAATCAACTCTGATAAACCTATTTCCCCTGTTTAAGAAAAGCAAACCCCCCTTTTCCATGTGTTAGGGTAGTTCTCCTACATGGCTTGTAGGTAAATTGTCTTGAAAAGTTTTCATCTCTTTCATTCTACCACATGTCCTGGAGGTCTGTGGCTTTTCCAGAGTTTAGCCTCTTGGTTGCATCAGTTTAATGCCATCGTGTTATTTTAGGTGGGCGTCTACCTAGGTAGGTGTGCAGGTGGTCCATCCTCTCTCCCTGTTTAGATGATCGACTTTAAAGCCTGAACATATCACGGTGTTCCCCCTAAACCTGTCTGCTGGGTTCATTTATGATGCCGGTTATTATCTAACAAACCTTGGTGGGCAGAAATGTAACATACATTTGGACTTTTCAAGTAAGGTCTGAAGTCAGTGGGTTCTTCTGGGTTCTATTCAGGCATGTCAAGTTAAAGAGGACTTAATGCAAATGCTCTCCACACCTTTTCAATTTTAGTAGAGCTTGTATATTTTCTCCTTCCTCTTGTCAGTTATTAAAATATACAAGGCTGCATATAGTCCTCTTGCTTTCCCTAAGCGTACTCTAGATGTGAAGGTCGACATTAAATTCTAACCCTACTAACGTTTAACAAACATCCTCCATTTCCCTTTCCTTCCCGCCTACGTCTGTTCTCTGCCCCCCCCCATCTTTGCAGTTCAAGGCTGTTTGCGTAAATGGACGTTTTCTCCTCGGCGCGCCGGCTTGCGGTTCACCGTAACAAATAAACAAATTCACGAGGGCGCACGCATTCAGTCATCAGGCCGGCCGTTTTCCACAAGCGTGTTTAGGATTGGGGATAGACGAAATATGTAAACTGTGTGGGGAGGGAGTAATTAAAAGCAAATGAGGACAGAATTGAGGAAGAACTGTGGCACACTTAAGACTGATCCCGGCTGCGTATCACTGCTTTAGCTAACCCTGTCCGCAGCCTGTTAAAGGGACAGCATAAAGACCTGGTCTTGCCTGGGGTCTGTTATTAAGCCTCAGAAAGGAGCCCACTGCAGTGTACTGTGGTGAGCATTAAAACTGTAGTCATGGTTCCTCCGGGCCTAAGTGTGTTTCAAGGTATGTGAGTGAATTCAGTTTTTACGAGAGCGACTTGGATGTGAAAAGACCCAGATTTATACGTCTTGCTTTTGGAATATCCCAGAGACATGCCGGAGACGGCGAGGGGATTTTATAAAAGTCCTCTCCGGTTTCTCTGCTTCAGCATTTTATCCAGGTGAGGACATTACATGGTGACAAGAGCCATTAAAATCCCCCCTCTCCTCTGTTCCCACTCACACATGACTGGTTCGTGCTTTTCCTGGCTGCTGGATCTTCTTTGCAGAGAGCTTGGAGAGAACATGCATGACGCTTTTATTTCTCATTAGGTTTTTTTAATACTTGGGCTAAATTTACTAAAATTGCTGTTCTGAACCAAAGATATTTTTTTTTTATCTATGTCCTGAAAGCATTTCAGATGATACTATATTATTAAAGCCAAAGATTTTTTTGTTAAAGGTCCTTGTACTTAAACCTCACGTAAAAACATGAAGGAGGCCTAAAAGTTTCTGAAGTTTATGTTTATACTTGGGACATTTGTGGTGTATTTACCTTAATATACAGCGGACCTCCACTTTGGGGAGAGCAGTTAGGTTTAGATGTGTAGTGTTAATTAGGTTTGAGTTAGTCTAAGTCACATAAATACAGGTTAGAGTTAAGGTTAGGTTTCAATTCTAAAATGAATAGATATCATTTCAAAGTCTTAATATGGGCCGAAATGAAAACATGTGTGTTAAGCCCAACTATACTTCAGCTGCTGTTTCTCCTGCACCCTAAAGAAACCATTTTCAGTTCAAAGAAATGATGGAAGGCTGGTAATCCAGTGCCAGTCCTTCCTCTCTGCTTGTGGCTAAGGATTTTTAATTGAACTGGAAAACCGAACCAGTCTGTTGGGGTGGTTTACTAGATGTGAAACCGCATTGAGTGTCCTTGGGAAAAACTGGTTCGTTGTGTGAGTGTGTTTGCGTGTGTCTCCTTCAGTTCTGTCAGGAACCAGAAAACCACTGAGAACTGCTCCAGTTGTAACCAGTATGCACTCTTTTGTTGATTTTGGGTTAGCATGCTACGGAAGCCCTGAAAGGCAAATGAAAAGTTTAACCTATTTTCCATGTATGATCGAATAAACCCTTTCTGCTGTCCATATGACCAATTTAATGTGCTAAATATTTATTATTTAAATCAATTACTATCATTATTGTTGTTATTTTACATAATTTTTTTGGAACCAACTTGTTATAAAGGTTGTCCTAAAGTACTATACATATACATGTGTCACAAATCGTTTTTTTAAAATACATTTTTAAGGCTGGTGACAAACAATAAATAAATAATTAACATACATTAATAAATAAATAACATACATACCTTTTTTTCTAAATATATTTCAGGTTGGCAAAGTTTACTGTGTGTAAACAGTAAATATGGTATTTATTTATTTAGTCATAGGCTTAAAATGTGGGTGAAAAATGCATTAGTTGGAAAAATAAAAGTTTTTTCTGTTTGAGGAGCATTAAACATTTATGAATGTGTGTGTGTGTGTGTGTGTGTGTGTGTGCATATTTATTTATTTATTTTTGGCAAACAATGCAAAGAACGCTTTGAAAAATGCAAAAATAAATAAATAAAATAAACAAATAAAAATCCCTTTAGCTGATGAGTCTTTACATTCACAGAAAACAGGTTTGATGAGACCTGAACGGTAAGTGTGACCCCGGTGCAGATGAGTTTTAGAGACTGGGAGAAAACGAAATAAAAGTGGAGTCCATTGAAGATTACAAAACGAACCACTGATGAAGAAAAACATAATAACATCCGAAGATAAAGTAACTAAATGATGTAAAGGAGCAGCGAGAAACTTGGATCACTGCAGCCTTTCAAGTTAAAAACAACAGACCTTCCTTTTTCAGCTCTACTTTTGCACAATGTACCTTTAAGAAATCATTTTATTTTTCCTTTCCTAAAATGGTGTAGATGCAGCTCTAATCCTCACACAGCTTCTATGTTTTTTTCTGATTTATATGACAAAGTCCACGATATGTAAGTCGTGAAGGAACTTCTAGCGGTTCAAGCGCACTCCTGTAAAAACGTTATGATAGTATTTGTACCTTAGTGTCAAAGTCAACGCCAACAGCTTCTAAGTTTCTGGTTTTGCAGAGGAATAGTTTCTAGGCAACCTTGCAAAAAGACACATTTAAAAAAAGAATCAAGTTATAATTTCACACATTTAAACCTGGATTTTTACAATTATTACAATTTTTGCATTTGTAATGTTTTGAAATATTGTTTTCACATTGTTATGCATTGTTATGCGTTGCATCACATGGAAGCTATTGTTTAATAGCAGATTTCCAGTAGTTTCAGCTCACCATTATAACACAGGAGGAGCTCATCGAGTGGATGGTCAATATTCTTGATCGATGCCGGAAGATTTGGAATTCCTCAGGGCCAGACGGCTATGAATCATATTATTTTTGGAAGAGGGAAAGATAGATTACCTGGATTTGTTTTGTTGTGGGAATTTAATTCCAATATTTGTTTCTTACACACAATTCGGAGGTCCAGGTTTTTTGTTTTCTAATGAAATAACCCCAGGCGGGCAAAACCTCATCTTCTATATTCCATAACAAGTCCACATATAATTTGGAAACTGCCAATGGACACAGCCGTCTGGCACTGCTTTTATCTGTGCAGCTTCTGGCAGAACTGGGCTCCAGGTTTTCATCAGACTTTGCATTCAAATAATCATGAGCTACTTCGTGTTTCCTCAATAATCTGGGAGCCCTTCATCTCCCTAAGAAAGGCAATAAGGCTTAAGCTTTCAAAAGTGCTCTAAATTGGAAAGAAAGAAGACAATTAGGCTGCCTTGTGGCTGTCAGTCAGTATGCTGTTGCAAGGTGTTCTATGAGGTGAAACCAAGCAGGCAAACTAAGGTAGAGGTGGTGTAGTGAGATGGAGAGGCCAGGCAGTCAGGGGGCTGCACGAGAGCAGCCGAGTGCTGGGCAGGGAAACACCATTGTACTGTTCGTTTGGAGACATTCTGTCAAAGTCAGCACCGGCTGACACCTCGGATCACAGTTTGATAGACGGAAGAGTAGCTCTCACTGACTAGGTCCTATTAAGGTGGATGTTTTCAAAGTTTGGGCCTGGCACTGGGGAAAAAATAGGAAGGACACAGAGGGGAAGAGGAGCCTGAATGGAGCTGACATGCTTTAAGACCCTCTTCCCCAAACACGCTGTCGGGGGTCAAATCGCTTTCTTTCCTGCACCCAGTCTGCCTGTTGTCCAACTCACTGAATGTCTAATTGAGAGAGAGCTGGAGATGGGCTCTGGGCAAACACTCTCACCCGGCTCTAACTTAAAATAATGCTAATCTGGTGGATGCAAAGCAGACATGAGTGCATCCTAAACACACACACACACACACACACACACACACACACACACACACACACACACACACACACACACACACACACACACACACACACACACAC
>JAVLVB010000913.1:1795069-1813618 GCA_032876305.1 Orestias chungarensis
ATATATAGTGAGAAGAGTGTCCAGCTGGATTAGTTTACATAGGTTTCCATGCAAGACTCTTTGTACCCCACTGCATCCCCTTCTCCTGGATCAATGCTCTCCTGCTGTCACAGTGGAATGAGCATGCAGAGGCGGTTCAGGGAGGCCTGCTGGACCAACAGAGGCACAAAAGCATTAAGAGGTAGCAGCAGCGCCGGTGGGGGCGGCGGATTAGGTGGCGATGCTTAAATGTGTGTGTGTGCTGTACTAGCCGTCAGAAAAGGGGGCAAATGCACACTGCACCTTGACCACCTATTATGAAGCTCTTTGCCGCAATGTCAAGTGAAAGCAAGTTAATTGGGTGAAGCTGTAGAGCATGTTAGGGCAGTGGTTGAGGGCTCTAAAGCCTGACAGTTGAGTGTCAGCGGGACGCAGTCAAGTGTGGCTGAGAGACAGAGCGCTGTCACCGGGCCTAGAGCAGGGCCGCTGGGGTAGCTGGGGAGGGAAACCGGCACACACACACACACGTGCACACACACACGCACGTAAAACACACAAACACCTAATTACATTCACAGATCCCCCCTGCTGGACCCACTCTCTCTGTCACAAATTATCTTATAGAGAATTAAATAAAGACACCTTAGTTTAAGTAAAAAACTAAAATTACAATAGATAAATAAAAAAATTGTTAATTTTTGATGAGAAAAACGATGTAAATGCATTTCTTTTTTAAAAGTAATTTTTTATGAATTGTCTCTAAATGGTTCACATGATTCAGTCCAACTTTCTCCTTTACAAATAAATTACAGTCCCCAGCAAAAGTACTCATAACCTTTAAACCTGTTAATATTTTGTCACATTCTAACCAGTAGCTACAATTAACATTATTGTCATGTGTAGATAATTAATATATATTTTTTTCAACAGTTATTACTTTCAAATAAAAAAAGTGTGGTATGCCCACCGATTGCTTTGAAAAGGCCATGTATCGGCATTCTTTACAGTCCAAAGAGTAATTTTTACCAATTGATCTAATATATATATATATATATATATATATATATATATATATATATATATATATATATATTCCACAGGTTTGATTGACCCCACCTTCCCCACTACCCAGGTAATTTAATTGCAATCAGCGGGCAGCTTGACAACGTATCGACAAACCTAAGCAGTACTGAACGAAAAATGCCCAAAAGAACCGGGCTTTAAGTGATTCCCCTGGGAGTGTTCTACAGCAGCCCTTCAGAGGGCTGCAGGATGCCCATTTATCTTCCTAAAGCTCACATTCAATCTCCATCACATTGTCAGATGGAAATGAGACACACTCTTTTATACCATTCACACCGTAGAAGGGCTACTCAGTGCCCCGCTTTCAAAATGACAAAAAAAGAGCCTAATTAGAAAGGATTGAAGAGTGTTAGCGAGGAGGACGGTCATGGCTCCCGGATCGTTTTGTTTTATGCCGTGTTATGTCTGCGGCTGTAATATTTGTGCTGAGAAGAGTGGGAATGAAGCCTGGCGGCAGATGATCCCCTGCTATGGGTGCCTCAACATACTCAACGATCCATAATGTAGGGCCTTATGAAACTAATGGGCCAGAACACAGTCTCTATTCTGAAAGGCACAAAGCATTTGTCAAGGCTGGTAGACTTAGCCTGACCACAGTCACCTGATTAGGCTTACGGAGGGGATCAAGCAGAAAATGACGGAGGTGATCCTCGATTCTTCTTTAGCAGACAGATTTGTTTATTAGGCTTGCAGTTAATTTTTAGATTTTAATAAAGATGACATGAATGTGTAAAGACCCTGAAGTAAGAAGAAATCTTTTATCAAAATATTTTTTGTTTTTAGCCATATTTACCTCCTCCACAGTGCTGTTCGCCATGATTTCTTCCCGGCAGTAGAGCACCACTTAGTGTTTTGCTACAAAATGTCCCAAGGTTGGATCATGCAGAGAGAGGGATCTGTCATCTCTAATATTCCTCCATCTGAAAACGGACCACTGGGTCAGGAACCCAGACATCCCTCGCTCATCTCATCCTTTAGGAAGGATTCTGGAAACTCCAAGGGACATCCTGATCAGATGCTCAAACCATCTCAACTGAATACTTTCGATTTAGAAGAGCAGCAGCTCTAATCCAAGCACCGGATAAAGAAGCTTTTCGTCTCTCTGGCCACTCTGAGAGGAAGCAAATTTCAGATGCTATGGATACAAGTGGCCGAAATGAGCTTCCACTGGAGGGTAACTGGATTTCGCCTTAGGTAGAAGGAAAGGAGCTTCATCATCTGGGGTGAGATAAAGCTTTTCTGCTTGGGCCCCACCAGAGCCAACCCAAAAATAGTTTCTAAAAGAAAAACAAAATAATGTTTAGGTTTTTAAAGAGGTGTCACTTAATATCCTAATAAAATTATATAAACCAAATACAATTTTAATTAATTAGGTTTCTGGGCATTTTCAATTAGTTCGAGAAGCCAGGAATATCCAGAACTCACTGGAAGGATTATATATTCCCTCTGACATAGAAACATCTGGATTCCCCCAAAGAGATGACTGTAGTTTCCCCCTAGACCTGCAGCCTTGGCAAAATTAACTTAGATAAGAACACAATGGTGAAAACTGAGGAGAGAAGCAGCAGACAGGTTGTGGACCATGTGAGAATCAGGAGAAAAGGTAAGGGTGGCCACAGGACAGCAGGTTCTGGGTGACAGATCTGGTGTCCGGATGAGGAAGCAAGCGAGACAGTAAAAACCATGAAAACAACACAAGGCCATGAACATGAGTACTGGCAACGATGGCCGGATACTTAATCACTAAACTTTTTCAAATGTTTGAGCTGTATATGAAGTCATGAAAAAAGGTGCAGAGCATGAGACTGATTAGTTGTTGAATGGAAGCGCACAGGTGGAGCAAATGAGTAATTAGCAGGAGCATCAGGGAGGCAGAGAAACAGAGCAGAGAGACCGACCAGAATCAAAACACAATCCTTCTTTTTTACTTTACTTATACTTGAATTTGTAGCTAATTTATAGTGTTTAAATTATGTTTCTTTAACCTAGCAAACTGTCTTTTCATTCTTAACAAACAAACTTTATTTATGGAAATGTGAGGACAGAAAACGCACCCGAACATTGGAACTGTGTCCTTGGAACAACGGGCAACAATTAACTCTCTGAGATCTCCTAGAGCCGGGGTGCCTACGTTATTCGAGCTTGTGAGCTACTTAAAAGATGAACGATCCTGAGGGATCTACCCCCCCACCACCACCCCCACAACAAAAAAAGGCCTGTTTATTTCATATAATTTAAATCATTTTTAATGTGTATTTCGTAATTTTAGGATGAAGTATAATTTAAATTTAATCTATAACACGTAGTAATTTGGCTTGCATAACTGTATTAACCCATTGTGGAATGTGTGTGGTTCTCCCCAAGCACAAGCAGACACAGATAAATCTACAAATTCACATATATATATATATATATATATATATATATATATATATATATATATATATATATATATATATATGTGTGTATGTAGAGTTCAGGGGGGTTCGGTGCTGCCCCGGCCTCTAGCTTCTTTAGCTCCGCCTCTACCAAGAGAGACTGGTAGACTAGCGCAAAGGTAGCGTAGAGTTAGTGTGTGTTTGCGTGCTTGAATGCACATCAGTTTGCTGTCCTGTATGTTATTAAAAAAACTAAACGGAAGAATGGATGCCGGCATCTAATTCCGTTAATGCTGTGCAATCGACCCTCACACCTTACTCGATCGACCGGTCGACGTATAGGCCACTCCTGTCCTAGAGTGATGGGGAGTGTGGAGCAACTAAGCCACTCTGATACAGGGGGAAAAAGTATTTAAAACCCTATAAACAAAGAGTTAAAGTTTAAAATCTAGTTGAGAATGAATCGGAAGCCCACGCAAAGAAAGTATTGTAGGTGAAACGTGGCCCTCTCTGAGAGTTTGGCGTAAACGGCTAAAACAAGCAAAAACAAGAAATCTTTGAGGGTGCAGACTCTTTTTACTGTATTGTATGTATCTTGGGGAATGTCTGATATATTGTAGCTGTATTTTATTTTAACCATTTTAACCATTATATAGTAATAACATATCATCAACGTCTTTTGGTTTTTGTTGCATGGCGGTTTTTTAGCCCTTTGACCTTTCATAGAAATATCATCATCTTGCCTTATGTATGCATCATATGTACCATGAGAAAAAAAATCAAACCAAATGTTAATGTTCTGTAGTTTAGTGGAAGCTGGACATTACTCCTTGTAAACTAAATGATTCAAACGCATCAAACAGCCTTTGGAGCAATTATTCCAATTTCATCATCCTCTGCTAACAGCGGGATATTTTTGTCGTCCTGAAACTCGGTGGTCAGATCTGACAGTGAGAGAGATCTTAACATTTCTTTTTTAAACAAAATATTTGTTTAGGCTTAGTTTAGAGGTCTGCTAATGAATCTTAGGGAGAACCTAAGTGCTAGACGTAAATATAAACCTCAAATGAAGTTAACCTCGCATTCTTAACCTCAGGAGTATTGCCTAAAACCTCATCATCGGCTTAACGCAATCACACTTCAAATCTAATTCTTCAAACATTTCTACTACTGTCTAAATGTTCCCTTTCTTTGTATGAATGATTTCAGTAACGCCCTCTCTCCTCTAATAAAAGCTTTGTAAACTGCTTAAAGAACCATTATGTCCGCCTGCTTCCTCTGTCATAATAGGCCACGCAGTTAATAGAGGATAAAAGGCTGAAAGCAATCAGGGCATACACACTAATAAAATATGTTTTCATTTCCCCTTTTTGGTTCTCGTTCTATTCTGAAATCAAGACGTGAACATACATTTTTATAAATTAAAATAAGGTATGAATTCATCTCAGCAGGCAGAACATGTCGTTTCACTGATTATAAAGAAAACAATTACGATGATTTTACTAAAACAAAGAGTAAAAAGCACCACCACCACTTCAACTGTGGGTTTTCTGCAATTTCCACACGACTGAACCTTAAGCAGTTGTGTGTACACCAGACAAGAAAGCAAACACATCAGTGTTAGAGTCCACAGGGAAGCCATTTTTACATCATCACGGCCTGAAAGAGTGCCAACAATAATAGAAAAAAACTAAAAACTAAAATGGGAGCCTGAAAGTTCTTGGAATATGTGTAAGTAAGGTGTCAAAATCCACGGTGAAAAAATACAGATAAGGCTTTTAAATCAAAGAATACTGTCACGCATGGTAGTGGCAGCATTATGGGGTGGGATTGTTTTGCAGCCACTTCACAAATTCTTCTGATTTTTGGGTTGATACATGTTACTGATGCTAAGCTGTAACACATTTTAAATAGATTTTGCTGAAAGTCCTAATGTTGATACAACAGAAAACCTGTTCAAGCCTTAACCTTGGGATCATTTCACAGTATTTATTCTCGGACTCGACTACTATTGTCACACAGAAATATCTATTAAGGATCCATAATTTTAGACGACAAATATCCTAAAATTCTATGTTGACTGGATAAATTACCCCCCCCCCCCTCGTCTCCTCACAAGCTGAGGAGAAAAATGGATTTAAAATTAAAAGATTTTGAAATTTTTAACTGATATCTATTACATTTGATGGTAATGGACAATATAGGCTTTAAGTTATTTTCAAGCAGATATGATTAAAACATAATGTGAAAAAAACTGAGGGTTCCTGGAGCAACTCTTGGCACGATGGCCTGGATGCTTGGAGCCTTTCTCTGCTTCAGAACAGCTGATTTCACTTGATGGCTGATTGTGAGGCTTTTTGCTGAACTGACATCATCTGAATCAGGTGCGTTAAAGCTTGGAAACCTTTAAACTGTTTATCTTCAGGTACAGGTTGGTGAAACACTGCCCAGGGAGGCATGTCACGGAGGCGGACAGCGGACAGAAACGTGAAGAGAAAGTTTGGAACTGATCTTTTGATGATAAAAGCGACCCAAATCAGAATATGGAAGCGATGGATTTAGAGAGAAGTGACTGGAATAGTGTTGATTGTATTGACGAGGAAGGGATGGGTGATCAAAATGAAGAACCAGAGTGGGAAAAAGTGGAGAAGGGTGCTAAGAAGCAGCGAGCTGCTGAAAGAAAGAGGAAAAAGCGAAGTGAAGAAAGCACAGAAGACACTGATAGTGAAGGCAATGAAGAAAAAACAGAAGAATCCGAAAACCCAACTATGAATATTATAATAAAATTTGATGAAAGAAAAGGGGTTAAGAAGATTGATACACTTAGGTTAACAAAAGCACTTAAAGCGCATGTTGGAGATATTAAACATGCTAAGATACTGAGAGACGGAAATCTTTTGATTGGGTGTAATACGGAGGTTCAGGTGGAAAAGGCAAAGAAACTTGGGTGGGTGTGTAAAGTCAAAGTTAGAACAGTTGTTAGAGTGGGTGAAAAAGAAATAAAGAAAGTAAAGGAATTATCACAGGAGTGCCTTTAAGTGTAAACATGAAAGATTTAGTTGGGAATTTAAAAGAAAGCAGTAGGGAAGTAAAAGCAGCACGAAGACTGACAAAGGGTCCAGAGGAAGTTGAAACAGGAACTGTCTTGGTGGAGTTTGAAACAAAAGAAGCGACAAAGGAGGTTTTCTTTGGTTTGACAAGATTTAGTGTCAGGGAATTTGTGCCTAAACCAGTAAAATGTTTCAAATGTCAGGAATTTGGCCATGTTGCAAAAATGTTTAAAGGAAAAAGGAGATGTGTCCGATGTTTTGGAGACCATGAATGGAGGCCAAAGTGCTGTAGCTGTGGAGAAGAGCATGGTGTTGCTTTTTGGGGATGTGAAGGGATGAAACAGCAAACAGTTCTACAGAAAACAAAGGTTATGCAGAAAGTAACACATCCAGAAGAATGTAAAACGGTTGAAAAAGAGAAACCAAATGGGAAATCTGTGACAGGAGAAGCAGTAATTCAAAAGGTTATGGAGATGGTTGAAAGGAAAATAGAAGAGGAAAAAAATTTAAATGCAACTTCAGATGTGAAATCAAAGACGGAAAGGTTTCAGATTATTGTTAAGGCTGCATAACATAGCTTAGATTTGAAGAATATTTGATGGGAAGATATAAGGGGCGAAATATGTAGTCAAACAAGTCAAGAAGGATCATTTTAATCTTACAATGGAATGCAATGAGTCTTTTGTCAAATGGTCAAGATTTTAAGCAGTTTATTTATGAGCAGGAAGTAAAACCTGATATCATTTGTATACAGGAAACATGGCTGAAGCCTTTTTTGGACTTCAGAGTATATGGATATATAGCAGTAAGATATGATAGAAGAGAAGGAAATGGGGGTGGGTGTCTTTCTCTGAATAAGGGAGGTATTCCATATAAAATAATTGAGAGGAAAGGGGACTTGGAGTATGTAGCAATTGAAATATGGGTAGAAGAGAAGGTAATTTGGATCATCAATGTTTATAATCCTTGTAAGAAGCTTGAAATAAGTAAACTTGAGGAGATGGATATGAAAGGAAATATTATCTGGTGTGGGGATTTTAATGCGCACCATTCATTATGGGGAAGTGGAAAAGTTGATTATAATGGTAAAGTTTTAGAGGAGTTTTTAGATAGTAATAATTTTGTATGTTTGAATAATGGTAAAAAGAATTGATATTAATTCAGGTAAGGAATCTGTATTGTATTTAACGTTTGTCTCTAGTTGTTTAGCCCCGTTATGTGATTGAGAAGTTAAAAATAAGTATTTTGGTAGTGATCATTATATGATAACCAGCAATATAAGGATGGGTCAGGTACAGAGTCCTTAAATGATAGGAGGAAAGTAGATATTTGGGAAAGCAAATTGGGAAAAATGTGATAAAGTATGTGAATGTGAGATTTCAAATGTTCAAAATGATTTGAGTATTGAAAATATGAATCAAGAGATCAGTCAGTGTATTTTAGCAGCTGCTAAGGAGTCTATTCCAAAGACATCAGGGAAAAATAGGAGAAAGTTAGTTCCATGGTGGGATGATGAGTGTAGAACAGCAGTAAGAGAAAGGATTAAACCATTTAAATTGGTTAAAAGGTCTCATAATTTTCAACATTTAATTGAATATAAAAAATCACAGGCGAAAGTAAGAAGAACAATAAGAAGAGCAAAAAGAGCATGTTGGAGAGATTATTGTGATAAAATTGGTGGCAGTATAAAGATGGGAGAAGTTTGGGGAATGATCAAAAAAATGGGAGGAGATAGGAGAGAATGGACTTATATGATACTTAATAAAAACAATATTATAGCAGTAAAAGTAAGTACGTTTGTGGAGTTTCATAGTGGGAAAAACTTATCAGTCAATGAAATATTGGGAAGAGAGAAAACTAAAAGGGAAAATTATGAAATTTTAAGAAGGAAGGTGAGTAATACTGAGGATCTGATGAATTATCCCTTCTCTATTGGAGAACTGAAAAGAGCTTTGGGTAGAACTAGGAATAGTGCTCCAGGTAAAGATGAAGTCTGTTATATTACGCTAAGACATGTGAGTGAGGATGTTTTAAAGAAATTATTAATTTTGTATAATAAGATTTGGAAAGAGGGGAGACTACCTTGTAAATGGAAAGAAGCGATTTGTTATTCCAATTAAAAAACCTGGGAAAGATCATAGTAATCCTGGTAACTACAGACCGATTGCTTTAACGTCTAATATTTGTAAACTGATGGAAAGGATGGTGAATGAGAGATTAATACAATATTTGGAGTCAAGAAATATAATTGCTTCTTATCAGAGTGGCTTTCGTAGAGGGAGAGGAACAATAGATCCTGTATTACGTTTAGAAGATGATATTAGAAAAGCTCAGATTAATAAGGAAACTGTTGTTGCTGTGTTTTTTGATGTGGAAAAAGCATATGATATGCTATAGAGAGAAGGGTTAATGATTAAATTACATCAGATAGGAATAGGAGGTGATATGTTTAATTGGTTATGGGATTTTTTATGTGATAGAAATATTCAAGTCAAAATAGGATCTCATGTTTCACAATCATGTAAAAGAGAAAATGGAACTCCTCAAGGAAGTGTGGAAAGTCCAACATTATTCTCTGTTATGATTAATGATATTTTCTAAAGAATGATCAATTAGCTTTGGAACATCAATTTTTGCTGGTGATGGAGCTTTATGGAAAAGGGGCAGAAATGTAGAACATCTGACTTTAAAACTTCAGGAAGGCATAGATAAAGTGGGTCAGTAGGGGATAGAGTGGGGTTTTAAATTTTCAATTGAGAAGACAAAAGTAATGTTTTTTACAAATAAAAAAGTTGGAGTTGATAAAAAGTTGTATTTATATGGGAGAGAGTTAGGAAGGGTTGACTGTTTTTGTTTTTTGGGAGTAGTTTTTGATAAAAAATTAACTTGGGAAAATCACATAGAACATATTTTGGAGAATAGTAAAAAGGTTCTTAACATTATGAGGGCTGACATGGGGTGCAAGTTTTGAATCACTTAAAAATATTTAGTGTCACTAATTCGGTCAAGAATAGATTATGGGAGTGTGGTGTATGGTTCAGCGGCTAAAACCAGGCTAAAAAAATTAGATGTTATTGAAGCTGGAGCATTGAGAATTTGTTTAGGAGCAGTTACATCAACTCCATTATGTGCTTTACAAGTAGAATCAGAACAAATGCCATTATGCATTAGAAGACAACAGTAGAAGACACTAATGGTTAATTATTGGATAAATTTGAAAGGACATAATGAAAATCATCCAGTTAAGAAAGTATTAGGAAATTGTTGGGAAAGAGGAAAGGAAAAAGTTAATAGTTTTGGGTGGGTTGGGGATGATAGAGCAAAAACATTTAATGTATATGATAAAGAGTTTAGTCCAACAGTATTATGGCCTTTAGACCTACATGGACTTGGTTACATATTAATATAGACGGAACATTATCAAATATTAAGGAAAGAAATATAACAGATATTTGCCAAGAATTCTATTATCAAATGCAGAATAAATATGATTATTTGCAAATTTATTCTGATGGTTCGAAAGACCCAAAAAATGAAGCAACTAGTGTAGCAGTAGTGATTCCTGAATTAAAGATTAATATTTCAAAAAGAACATCTAATTATTTGAGTATATATGCAGTAGAATTATGTGCTATATTATTAGCTTTAGAATGGGCAGAGGATGCTAATATAAATAAAATAATAGTTTGTGGTGATTCATTATCGGCATTGTTGAGTATTGAAAAGGTAAATCATCAAAATATATTATTATATGAGGTTATGGCTGTTCCTCATAGAATATGTGAACAAAACAAAAATGTAATATTATTTTGGACTCCTGCTCATGTAGGTATTTTGTGTAATGAAGGAGCAGATAGGTTGGCTAAGGAGGTTATTAAAAAAAACATATTGATATGCCAGTAAAGTTATCCAAATCTGAAGGTAAAAGCATAGTTTGGAAAGAAAGTAAGAAGATATGGAAAATTAGATGGGATAATGAAATAAATGGAATGCATTTATATAGGTTTCAAAATACAGTTGATGTAGTAAGGATTGGAGGAACAAGCAGGAGGGAGGAGATAATAATACATAGAATAAGAACCGGTCACAGTTTCTTAAATGGAACCCTTTTTAAGATGGGGAAACATCTTACTGGTTTATGTAGTCGGTGTGATACCGTGGAAACAATGGAACATGTTTTTGTTAGTTGTAAAAAATATGTAAATCAAAGAAGATTATTAAGAGCGGAATTAGGTTTTAATACGGAATTGAAATTTGAGTATGTGGTGGATCAGTTAAAGAGTATTGAGGGGAAAAAGAAGATTTTTCATTTTTAAAAAAATACTGGGATCATTATCAGAATTTAAATTGTAGATATAATTCAATTGATGGCACTAATGCAACAGAAACGCAAACTGCCGTTAAAATCTAAAGAAGAAGAAAAAGAAACCCTGCACAGAAAGAGTTGAAACTGGGACATGTCCCTAAACACTCATCAGAAATAAATTGGGAAAAATATCAAGGATTAACATCAAACTATTTTAATATCCATCCGTCACTCCTATCATTGTAAATTTTCTTACAATTCTCTTTAAAACCGAAAATCTAAATTAACTAGACAAATTTTTCTTCTTCCGCTTCTTCTTCTATTTAAAAAAAGATAAAATACTAATGCAAATTGTTTTATAGCGATTGGTGAAAGATATTTTAGAGATCAAAACTTGTTGTTGCAAGACTTTTTTTAAAATTCTGCCAACTTGTTTCTTCTGACTGAAATGAAGTTAATGATTAACGTGATTCTTCCAATCGTTCATTTCTCTGTCATTTTCAATTAGAAACAAAACATCTAGTATGAACCTAAATCTGCTAATCCCAGGCTATGACTAGTGTTGGTCTATAAATCTGAGATGGTGCTTTGTGTTAATTTAGATTTGCTTTTCATTTAGAATTAGAAAAAATCTGCAGGATTTACTAATTTTCCAGCTAATGGTTGTGGGTAATAATCCATTGTTTTACCAACTTTCGATACTCAATGTCGAACCTGTAAAACCTCTTTATAAAAGGCAAAAAAAAAAAATATATATATTTATACCGATCGTGAGTTTATGTAACTATCTCACCGGGAACAAAATCCAAATATAAATGTAACTATCAAATTTGCATAAAAATTGGTAAATATTGGCAAGAAAACCTTTACAGTGACACTTTTCATTGTCATACATCTAAATAATCAGAGTTTAAATTACTGTTTTTTTCAACTGACATGATTTCCTGATTCATGTTTTATTAGTGCAGTGGTGGACTCTGTTGTTGAATATGCCTCCATTCAATCATCCAACAAATGTGATCATACGACAGCTGAGATGTCGCAGGAGACCGACGCTCAGATCTTCCTTCTGTTGTTGTAATTAGGAAAAACTCAGGTTTAGGGTGTAATTTTTTAAAGTTCCTAACAAAGAAGGAAGGAGTGAGGAAAATCAATAAGCCATTTTAGTCTCTATCTATCAAAGCGGATTCCTTCTTGTCTGATTTAAAGTGGGGATGTGGCACTTTAATAGGAGAGCGCAAGGCTGTTTGAAATGTATGCCAATGATTCCTGTCATTTCATGGCAGCCTGGCCATGGTTCACTGAGCGCCCACTACTCCCCTGTCAGCTCGACTGAAGACAAGCATTTAGTTGCAAACTTTGAGCAGGTTGCGCAAACCAGAAATGATGTGACTGCTACTTCCAATCCCCATCCTTCTCGTTCACACTGCAATGCCACAGCCGGGCGGAGAAGGGAGACAGGAGTGTGCTTTCCCTCATTTAACCGGATAACATGCTGATTTAGTAAAAACCTTAAGGGCAGAATCGCAAGAAGGGCAGCGAGATGACAAGAAAAGAGACTCTGAAGTATAGGAGGTAGAAGTGGAACAAGTTTAGCCTTGGGAAGCCAAAGGTTATCAGCTGACCTTTTGTACAAAGTGTTTAATCATCATCCTGTAACTTAATTTTCTATTACCAAAGCTTATTTCTTATAGTCAGGAAACAAAGCGGTAGTAGGTGTCTTACACTTTCTTAAACAATTTATTTTGCATTAAAACCAAGGCAAGGAAGAAGCCCCAGCAGTTTGGTTGCATCAAGGCCACGGCCTTTTATTTTCTGCCTTGTAGCACACCAAAGTAAAATCGCTTGTCAGGCTGAGGTGTCTGTGAGCTGACAAGATGCCCCGGTGACATTTCAGCTCGAAAGAGCAAGTGTCTTGCAACCAAGTGGTCAAATATCAGAGAATAGGTCAAGCAGGGCGGAGCTGAGTGCTATCCGGAAGGCCAGTCTCTACGAAACGCCAAACGCCCCCTTGACTTTGACAAGTGGAACTGCCGGGGGGTCATGCGAGGGCACCGAGGGGGCGGCAGTGCAACGGAACAAAGTGATGTTCTGTTGGGCATGGTCAGACAGTCTGCACCTTATTGGCTTCAAAAGGGAAAAGACATTGACATTGATTAATCTTCTTAACCCCGTTGAACACGAAGCGAGGGGGGGGGGGGGGGGGTTGGAGAGGAAGGGATTCGCCAGACTCCGTTAGATGGGCCACTCCAGTGGTTTGTACGGAGCATGGGCCCCTGAAATGTACGCTGACATTCATTAGAATATCTTTGACACCTATCACAGGGAATCTAGCAAGACCAGAGACGGAGAGCAGCGTCTCCAGTGATCTCAGTTCCCCTCAAAATGATCTGGACTGGGCCTTGTCACTCATTCTGGAGCAATATAATTTTCAAACAGGAAGCCACACATTGGTACTGCTACACTTTTCCATGTTACTGGTACTGGGTTTGAAAACTTCACTGTAATTTCTATCTACTATATTCAGCTTTACTTGGACCTTTGGCAGCAATGTGTGGTTACGCTTTGGTTAAAACAAAGATACATTTAGGTGCATACACTTACATTTAAAGATCCCTTTCAGGCACCAAGTTCTTTTTTTTGTTGGTACAATATGTTGCCGTCTACCACTGGACATTCTTAAGTTCATCTCTGCCAGCATGGATAAAGGATATAAGATAATTGTCAATATTTTACTATAAGGAAATTTGGCTATATGACCGGAAGGAATGATATTTAATCAGTGGTCATAAACTGTTAATTATTTTGAATAAACTTATAACCAGTAACATTCAAAAGTTACATTTAAACCTTAGAATTTACGAACAAATGTACAAAATTGTTTGTTTATAGGCAGGAAACTGAAAGTGGGAAGAGGCTGAATAACAATGCTAGCTACAAAATGTGGGTACAAATTGGCTTTGAGGCAGAACTGACCCAGCACCTCATGTTCCAACAAAAAGTCTTTATTAATGTCTCTTTATGTGTTTTGTTTTTTTTTTGCTAGTTTTGTTCAAATTGAATTGAAATGAAAGAAGGGAAGGGAAAAGGCAAGAGAAGAAAAAGCATGTGTCAAAGTCTTGACAGCCATCAAGGCAAAACGGTGGTGCTGACATAAATATTTAACAATGAGGGGCAACCTACAGCTTGTCATGTCACGGCTGTGATTAGGGTGAACGGTGACCCCCTCTCATATAACATGGTTTCATGTTGGAGAGTGGGAAGGGGGGCCGTGTGTCAGGGGCTCGTAGAGTTGATATCAGAGGATGGACAATGCTCCCTTCAACCCTCATTTCCATAAAGCCATTCCTTTGGAACAGTACTCCCAACAGACCCAGACTCCCTACCTGCTCATTCCTCATAACCAGGTACTGAGTTCTTACAGAACAAGCCGTCTGAGAGAAGAAAGGTTGTGTGTGCATGCTTTTTTACTTGATGTTGGGCTTCACGAGGGCCTTCGTGAGGAGCTGTTTATCATTCCACAAACATCGTTCGGGATGTTTCTCATTGATTGGTTTAAAAATGTTTTTCCAATGTAATGTCATTGTTTGCCCACCGTCAAGGGTGAGCCCCCTGTGAATAATTCCAACCTTCATTGGAAAGAAATCCATACGTGGAACTTAACTTGCACACAGGATCACGGCACCTTAAAGAAACAATTACACAGCAAAGAGAGATAATCAATTGCTGGGCTTTGCCATGAAATGCCACCAAATGAAACTTATATTGCTCAACGGCATCTATTAATGGGCTTTTATTTCCAGGAACCAAGGGGAAAATTAATTTAGCAGACGTGGTAGGGAAAAGTTACATGAGACATTTGCCTTTTAACCTTACTTGAACCGCTTAGGACAATCTCCATTTCAGTCAAGAGGGTCTTTCTTTAGTTTGTATCCTTTAACAAGTTACATTTATTTCAGATTTATCAGGGTCAAGCCTTACGGATGGGACTCTAATTGAAAAGCATCATCATTTTACAAAGAACTATTTATTTGTTTGCAAGGCAAGCTATGACAAAATGACTAATCCTTTAAACTACATAAAAGTATTTAATTAAATTTTTAAAATACATTTCCAGGCAAACTATAATTTAAAAAAAATTCAAAACACAATTCTTTATCCAAAAGGGATAAATGAATGTTAGATGTTGCTTTAACTCATATCATCCAAGTATCTTCAAAGAGTCGTAGCAGATTGTGATGCATGTAAGATCTCCTGTAGCAGTCAGTGTAGCAACACATTTTGTTTGGTCTCTGACTCAAGACTGCTATGTATTTTATTATAAATGTTGTATTTGGGCAACGGAGGTGATATTCAACAGTAAAATTGTCCTGCTAATAATATGGCAAGCCCCTCATAAGCTTTGACACTTGAAATTTGTCTCTCCGTCTGGTTAGAAACACGAACAGGGAGAGGCTTACAGGGGAAAGAGTAAAACATTTTAACATTAGGTTTGAACAGGTACAAAACCAACTTCAGTTTACATAATGATGTAATTTAAATTCTCTAGTGAAAGTAAAGGTGTTTATGATGATTACATTAATGGATCACAGAAACGCTGGAAGGCCTGTCATTAGTTTTTTTTGTTTTTTTTCTCGGTTGTCCTGTTAAGCATCATGGCTAGTAGAAAGGGTTTATGGCTGCCATAGTTGTTCATAATGCATTCCTCCCTTGCTTCCCATACCTTAATCGTTTATTGATTTCTGAGGTGTTATATACATTTTAAAGCTAAACCAGACTGAGGGGTGTGTGTATGTGTGTGTGTGTGTGTGTGTGTGTGTGTGTGTGTGTGGTGGTGGGGGGTGGAGTGCACAGAGTGAAAGGGAACATATACACAGACCAAAAATCAATACTCCAGTAAGAACAAGCAAACAAACAAACAATAACAACAAAAAAAACACAACAGAGCCCAAGAGTAGCTTTTACCAGATTGCTCCTGAATTATCCATGGGAAACTGCGAAATAGCCACGAATCATACCTGTGGAGATATAATTAGCGGAAAGCAGGGCAAAGAAAGCAATGTATGCGGCACAAAAAACAAACATAAATATGAGGCAAACTTGATGGTATTAATAAACAGGTCGGCACAGTTAAAGTATCTCTACAGTGTGTGATTGCGAGTGTGTATGCATAAATTGTGATGTAGGTTTTACATGAATCAGCCATGGGTACAGAGGGGCACTGCCCCCCCCCCCCCTCGTGGAGCCCAGAGGGAGCACAAGGTGCAGGAAACCGGTGCCACGCAAGAGCACAGAGATCAGACAGCCCACCACAGGAACACCACGCACCCACCCAGAGGACCGCAGAGGGGGTCTGAGGTAGAGCCCCCTCGGCTGCGGAGTAGAGCCCCAAAAGTACCCAAATGCCCAAGCGCCCTCAGCGCCCAGCAGAGAGCCCGGCAGACACCAGAGAGGGACAGGCGACCCCAGACTGCCAGCCGGATTGATACATGTCTCCGTGCCCCCAGCGCTGCATCCCAGAGCCCAGTCTGGTCGCAGGTGAGTGCAGCAGTGAGGAAGGGCGAGGAGGGGGCAGGGCACGACCCCTCCCAGAGGGAAATAGCATGGAAAGGCAGAGGACACCTAGGCCCAGCCCCATCTACATTCATACACAATCATACATGCTCACTCACTCACTCACTCACTCACTCACTCACTCACTCACTCACTCACTCACTCACTCACTCACTCACTCACTCAAGGTAGGGATGTGGGGTTGGTGGTTTGGGGGACCAGCCTCTGGTGCAGCCCAGTTGACTAGAAGCACCCCCACAGTTTGCAGACAGCGGAGCTCCTCCCCAGCCCTGCCCCAACCAAGGTCTGTTATTTGTTTTGTCGCCTCTGAAACAAGATGCCTTAATTCAAAGATTTAAGGATTTTTTTTTTCATAATACTTCTTACTTTTGTGGTACAAAATCTGAACTAAGATCCGGGTACAAGAAGACAGATAAACAAACAAATCCATCCACCTGCAACAATTTCTGTTAAGTGTTTGTCTTTTTTTCTGAAATTTCTTAATGATACATGTCTAACCTATTATGGTGATAAAGTACTCGAAAGTTAGTTTTTAATTGAGCATTTATAACTGTAATTGGCATTGCCTTGCCATGTTTATATTGTATCACATTGTTACATTATTATTACTTGAAAACATTTATTGATGGGCTTTTATTCTGAGAAACAAAACAGAAACTAAGAGTAGCACGTACAATGATGGGAAGTCAGCCTAAATTAATTCAAATAGGATTTACATACATTTTAACAAAAGTCTTTATCGGATTTCTTTCTCTCTGTATTGTTTTCTGTATAAAAAGAACTGGATTATAAGAGACCAATTGGAGATAATTTGTTAACAGTCGATATAAAGAGGTGTTTATTTTTGGGCTAAATTGGCATTTATAAATCCAGCTATAAGACAGACAATCAAAAAATGCTTCTGTTGCTGCAAGGCAATTAAAAATAGGAAATGCACATGCAACTGTTACAATTAAAGTATGCAGATAAACTCCTCATACAAGCTAGAGTTTTTAAACTGAGAAATTCATGGTGTTTCTTAATCCAGGTTTAATTACAATGGGACAGGATTTATATTCAATTTGCTTTTCTAGTTTGAATTACATTTAAAAGCTTTACACACACATTTATGCCACATTTACTAATGCTCACACAGGAAAGTTGGATAAATGGAAAACTAAGCTAGAATTAAACCCACAAATTTCAGATAAAAAGGAAGTAACTATTTCAAAGTGAGTTTAAAAGGCAGCAGGAACAAAACACAGAAACCAAATGTATAGTAAATTTCTGTAAGGTAAAGCAAGTTTAACAGCAACATTTAGGCATCACACAAAAAACTAAGAAACAACATGCTAATTTACATCCAATAAAAAAATCTTTATTTGACTTTAAATGATTTATAAACACACTTAACCGTTGATTTTCTGATACATTAATGCTTTTTGGCCACATATTAATAGTACCTGTACTACCCTGCACCTAATTAGATAGACGATTGTTGGATGTGACACTGACTCAGGTAACTGATCTTCAGAACCCGTTGAAACGGGTTGTTACGCAATGGGTCTGGGTTGGTCTGCACATTTTCGTAGGATGAACATGTTTGTCAGACACTTTCAGCTGAAAAGAAAAAGCCTGTTTAGAATGGAGATGTGGGCGTATAGAAAAGCCTTTTTCATTTCACAACAAAACAAAAACATTTTCACCACAAAAGCAAGTCAGAAGTTCTTAACACAGTATAATTTAACTTCACCACTGGGGCGGTGACTGCTTTTCCAGTAGGCCGATCTGATTGCTCTTCCGGTAGATGACACATTACACCAGTCGCGTGGTCATGCCCAGGCTCCATCTCTCTGCTTCTTTGTCCAGTCACAAATCATTCTGTGGGCTCCCTTAAGTGCGTCTGTGTTTGTTAAGTGCCCCGACCATAGACCGTGGTGTTAATTCGATTTGCCCTTTAACATCTCCTCTCTTTCAGTCGTTGCCACGAGGTTGGGTGGTTCAAGGAGGACAGTGACACACCTGGGAGAAGGTGAAATAGTTCTCCCCAGGTGCAGAAAAGAGATGAAGTTGAAGCAGATAGCAAGAGACGGGATAGAGATGGGCTTTGAGTGCCGCTACCTGTCCCTGTAGTCGTTTACTCTCTGCCACACACACACACACACACACACACACTCACACACACACACACACACACACA
>JAVLVB010000913.1:1813718-1848011 GCA_032876305.1 Orestias chungarensis
AACTGGTATCTCTCCAGTGAATGGTGACAATAGAGGGCTTTCCTGCCCGTCTCATGGAGACGGAAGTGGGATGTTATTATTATTTCATGCCTCAGAAGAGTCCGCTGGCTACTTTAGGGCACGGTCACAGGCAGTGGAGCGTCCTGCTCAGGGAGTGCTCTGAGAGGATGCTCTGAGTGCACGTACATTGTTCACTTCAGGTTGTGTGCCATTTTCTTACATGCCCTTGTGAGCGGAAGAGGAGCGCTGTTAGTTCAGCCTTGTTTGGCATGGTAAGACAAGAAAAGCATTTAGTACTCCGGAGAAGGTTATAGGTGACCGTTAAAATAATGGACAGCCGCACACTGAAGTCCTGCTGGTCAGGCCTGCCTGCACCAAAATAAATGCAACACACTTTCAGTTTGAAAAAGCTGTTCAGTACGTATGACACATGTTACAGTTGTGTTCACAGGGTTTCAAACAATCAGGGAATATGCTAAATCTATGTTGGAATTGTGTCAGAAGTTTTGTCCGGGCCCCTCCAAGGTAAAAAGGTAATTTTAGTTTTTCTTTTTGGTCTTAGATTTTTCTACATATTTTCTATTTTGCCCAATGAAAGCTTCAAATTTGTCTTACATTTTTGCTTGCAATATTTCAATAAACTTTTGTTAAAATATTGACTTCAATAATTAGTCAAAATGAAGAACAAAACCTGAAAACTAATAACAAAAACTCATCCAAGACTCTAAAGTCATAACAACTTTTTTTCTCAATAAATAACCCTGAAAGGAAAAAAGACTAAAGTCGGCTCCAAAACGCAGTCTCTACCCACGTGTCCCTTTGTTTTTAATACTTATTGAATCCTCATTTTTTAGCGGTAATCTCCATCTTTTAGTGGGCAAAAGGGGTAGTCCACCCTTAAAAATGTTTATTAGGATATTAGTCTTTGCTAAAGGTGTAACCTTTATCTTCATAAACAGGAAGTGGTCTTGTTTAACTAATTATAAAATTTGTTCTGTGGTTTTTGTAAATATTTGAATTTCTAGTACTCCTTTGACTGTTCAGTAAAACATAATTTTATCATTATAGACTACAAAAGTGTGTCTGTAGAAATTTTTTTTCCCCTTAATTTTATAATTTCTGCATGTATAATGAATTTATGTTTCTATATTTCATGTAAAAATACCATATGTATCTATTATTTTTTATTTTCTCAGAAACAATTTCCACACCAAGCTGTTTTTTGTGTGAGTGTTATGTAGTTATTGTCCAGCAAGGCAGGCTAAAAAACCACATGACTCCAACAGATTTGTCTCAGAGCATCTTTAGCAAATACGTTAGCATTAATAGCTAAAAAATCTGTCACCATAAAATTTGTGTGTGCACATCGAAGGCAGTTTGACACGGCTTCTCTGCCTGCAGGATATAAAAGCAGAGCCCTGTGCAGATGTATGTCCACATTAATCTGTTTATGCTGCCTTCCTCGTGAGAATGGAGTTCTATTGATGGGTTTTAAAGGTACACATGGTGTATTTATGCTTCAGACACTGTGAATACGACCTCAGTGTTGTTTGTGATGTTGAAGAAAAGTCAGCAGACAGACATCTCTAAATTACCTTCAGTAGCACTTCCTAAAGTTGGACATTGTTTACATGTGTAAATACATATGTGTGTAATTATGTTTGTGGATGTGTGTATACACATATCTTTATTTTCTTATATGCATTTTCTACACTATGTTTTCTACACTGTACTGTTTGATACTGTACTATTTTTTTTCTGCTGCTCTTTTATACTGTCCACTTTTTGCTGTGACCAGCTCAATTTCCTATTGTAGGACTAATACAAGATTATTTTATATTAAATCTGTTATGGTTCCATTTGTTATGGGTTTTTCTTTGTGTTGATTTTGTGTTATTTCACTAGGCTAAGTTAAATTTTAGACATTGCTAATGTTCTCCTTTTAGGTTATTGTTTTGTGTCCTTCTTCCTCCAGTTCCTCCTGTCTTCTCTCTCTCCCTCAGTCTAGCTCCCTATTATCATACACAGCTGAAACCATTGAGTAATTAGGTCCTACTTATGTTTCACTGTTCAACTTCCCAGTATTTAAGCATAGTTCTGTCACTTTTCTTTCTCCAGTTATGTTTTCTCCGTGCTTTGTGTCCATATCTTTGTTGTTCTCCTTGTTCCTTAGCCTTGTTTACTTCGAGTCTCTTTTCCTTGTTGTCCCCACTGCCTCGGCATATTGTTGTGGTTTCTGTGATCTACTAATCAAATCTTCAATAATTCATCGCCGTCTCCATCTCTGCTTTATGGTCCACTACTCACAGAGCTCCTGACAAAAACAAGTTGTTTTCTATAAACTTACTTCTCAAATCATCCCGTTTATCTTGGCTGGAATTGTTGTTCCTCCTTCAACAGTTACAGGTTGTTACAGAGAGACTGTCTTGGCTGTTGCAGCTACCATTTGTTCTGTGCCATTTCTGCGACCTGATCTACATGCTTAGAACCAGTGCAAACTTTGCAGCTTTGTCTCTATATTTAATATTTAAAGCCTTCCAGCAAGTATACAAGTATTCAACAAATCCAGCGTAATTTAAAGACTGATGGAGAACGCATGGTTAGTGGATAGCTGGGGTACTATGTTTGCATGGGCAGCAAGTGGCTAAGAAATTCAACCCTTCATTTTATTAGGTTTTTTTCCCCATACTGCACATTAAAAGCAGACAAAATAGTCCAAACAAGGTTTGTTGCAGTAAGAAGGAATCTGGAGAACTGCTATGTGCTGCTGTGGTTACAGTGACTGGGCGTTACATAACACAAGAACTGACAGGTTTTCAAGTCAGATAATGTCCACAGTTGTCCACATGTTTCCCTTAAACAGTTCAGTCACTTGTTGTCTTTACGATCATCTCCCGATCTGAAGGAATCAGCAACAGGGTTCACTTCTTTCACTATTGCCCAAACAAAGCAGATCGTCCAGCACACAGAACCATTTGTATTTACAATATATTTTGACAAAGTTTACCAAAAGTTTTAAGGCTGTACAATATCAGGCAAACACACAACTGCAATCAACACATTTGAGTATCATATTAACTTTGTTGATTTTGGTTTGCTTTTAAAAAATGTTTCTTTGTTTAACATCGTTACAAATCCTCAGCATTTCCTGAGCTTTAGGATCTCAGCCACTAAACACACATCGGATGTGGGATTCCATGATAGTGGATAGCGGAATTTGACTACCCTGTGTACGAGAATACTTTACCTAAAATAGTTTAGTATAACTGCTATTGGATATGTTGTGTCACTCTGAAGTCATCAATGTTTCAGCAGGGGTGCGTACAAAAGCTCTGTGTATTTGACTTTGTATTTATATATATATGAACCAAAATGGCGGCGCGCAGTAGTGCAGCGGCTTCTCACGCTCCTAAGGAACACCCTGATTTAAGTAGTCACTTTAATGTCACACTTTAAAATGTCACTTTAATATGTCACTTGCACTCCGAATTTTCATTGCTGCTATGTCCGAAGTCCCATATGGTAGATTCTGTGTCCATATGGTAGATTCTGTGTAGTCAAATCCTATTTCTTGTATAGTTCCTTATATTTTATATATTATTTAAATTGCTATCAGGGTGTAAACTGGACCGGGGGATTAGAATTTCGTCCCACCTCATGTACCACATGTGATGGGATGACAAATAAAATTCCTTGATTCCTTTACAGAATAAAAATTGTATTAAAACAGACTAAATGGGATCGAGTCCCACATCCTAACATACTGATTTAAATCCTGGATACTGTGTTAATTCTTGTCAAGGTCTACAGTTATTTCTCGTAGTAGTTTGCCACTTTTTTATTTAGTCGTGACTTGTTATTAAAATAAAAGTAATCAAATGGGACCCCTAAGCAGCTAAAATAATTCAATAAATAAATCAACATTTAACTGATCTTTCATGTTTCTTCTCCATATCTAATTACGACGCTGTAAAGGGACAACGAGTCATTGTAATAAAAAAGCCTTTGGAGACAAAACTGGAGAATTGTATGCATGTATTCGTCTGTTACAACCTTTCATCAGTCATTGTTTGGGGAGCTGTTAGCTGCCTTTGCATTTGGAAGACATCTGAGGCTATAATTAATGAAAAGTAGGCTGGCTGTGACCTTTGAGGAGGTGATTGACATGGATAGACAGTTACAATCTTTTAACCTTCAGAAATGTCAGGAAGCACCTAAAGTCTGTGGCGAGGCCGGCTGACACCTGTCCTCTCGCTCTCATAGCCCCACGCCACAGTTGTGGGCTACCGTATGTTTACTATCTCCCTATTGATTTGCTTGTGAAGAGACTCTGGTTCCTATTAAATATTCACAGCTGTTTTTTCCCCTGTCCTCCGTCTCCATATTGTTAAAAGCAATTTGTCTCCTGGACTCCTCGTAAATCACGCTCTCCTTGCAAGCTGTAAGAACATGAAGGCAAATCCTTTCAAACATTAATTTTTAGATCTCTATTCTTTATTTTATTTAGCTGAATTCTTCAAAGCGATATTGCAAATAGAGCCTATATAAAGTATTCACCACTTTAATATTACGTTATTTTTATCGCTTTTACAGATCATTCAGAATCACCAAAACTTGGCTTTTTAGACCAAGAAATGTGCAAAATTATTAATTATTTTTTACAAAATAATTTTATAAAAATATTTGAAGTACGATAACCGATAATTTAAATATTGAACCCCCTCAAGACCGTAATTCAAAAGAAACTGTTTGGGTTGCAAACCGAGCTGGGAGTCAATGTGAACAAGTTTCAGTTGGGACTGGATTTCTGCACTCAGAACTGGAACAGTTTAGCAGCAACAATGGAGAAAACCTGATCTGTCAGGATGGTGTGGAACAGACCTTTCCCAGTCCAGCCACGGATTCTCTTTGATTGGACCACTCCAGAAACTCCACCTTGTTGTCTTTAGACCATTTCTGTGCAGCTATAGATGAATTGTCCCTGTCGTTTTCTTGCTAGAAAATAAATGTTCTACATTTAGAAGCCTTTCAGGATTTGCTGTCGAGAAGCATCCCCACAGCATGAAGCTGCCACCACTATGCTATAAGGTTTGTGTTGATGTGTAGTCTAAACATAGTGTGTCTCCCACACTGTTTGGTAAACCAAAGTGGATGTAAGTGTTCTTTAAAAGTGGCTTTCTTATTTCCACTCTCCCATTAAGTGTTGACTGGTGAATATCCTGAGCTGAGACTTTATGCTACAACCACCTGAGTGGATTCAAGTTATCTCCGTTACACTTATTGTAAGATTTTTAGCACTGGCCTCTGCTGAATTTGGTCAGCCACATTAAGGTAATTAAATAATTATGCAATTACTTATTTTATGAAAAATATTTGTTTTAAATTCAAAGTACTTTATAGAAATCAATCTTTACTTTCACATTTGTGTTTAGCTGTAAAAAGAAAAATAGCTCAATTGTGTTGATCATGATTATAAAAGCAATAAAAAGTATAAACCATCAAAGGTGGTGAATACTTTGACAATCTATGCTTTCGATCCTCGTAATTGATTCAAGGGATCAATTGATCGTTTTTTTTGCCCAGAAAATATAAAAAATATGACAGTGAGAGTGAAGTTCATCCTCATTCCTGTCATCGTTGTATTGATGTCCAAAGTCGGGAAAAGTTTCCCCTTTTAGCTTGTTTGTTTCAGCAGAACATTGCATAAACTCTAGAAAAGTATCTGAGGCAGATTAAAGCATCCCCGTTTCCTCTTTTTTTTCCACATTTCTAATTCCGATATTCCCGGCGGAGCCCACGCCGCCGTCTTTGCTGCCGTTTGAGTGATTAGGTGTGGCTGCGGAGGCCAGCTTCCTTCCCCCGTCTCCAGTAGGGCCTAATTTCATGTGAGGAGCTGAAAGGATGTGTTTGTGCTTATTTGCGATTTTTACGTTGAGGAACTTCAAAGGCGCCGCTTTCCTCTTCACCTATCACCAGTGACAGATCGTGCATCCTGGGAAGCAGGGAATCAGAATCTTTCTTTCTTTATTTGCTCTCTGACTGAAGATGAAATGCTTCACACACACTGGATCTGCTGCCCCCACCTCCACTGCGAATAACTAAAAGAGCATGTGGCTGATATTAGGAGGGCTGCAGGTGAGGGGAGTCCGTTAATATGTTAATGTAATCCTCCTGTTAGGTGTCTCCAATCCCCCGAAGATGGGCAGTAATCAGTTTGTTCCTGTCTGCTGGCTTTCTGGGAGGGAAAGGCGGCACTAATCAGAAGTGGCGTAGCACTTGCAGATGCCAGGAAGAAAAAAAAGGGGAGGGGAGTAAGATGACACCTCATGGATTTATTACCTCCAAATCTCCAATCCGGGTTGGGTGAATTCTGCATGGAACAGGCAAAATAAATAAAGCTAACTGAAGAGGCCGAGAGTGAGCCTAATTGAGTCTGGATGGAGACAGTCCCACTTTTTTTAACATTATTGAAAAATCATCAACATCAAACTTTTGCTTCTTTTGATTTTGAAACAGACACAAATGTCCGACTTCTGTTTGACCAAAATGTGTTTTTCTATTTCACTGCTGTAGAGGATAAATGAATTCATCTCTTCAGAAGACATTCTTAAGTCACAATATAAAAATAATATATGTAAAAAGGATAAAGTACGTTTCCTTATTATGTGGGAAAGTTGGTTATTACTACCTCTGTGTACTACAAAGTGACTGGCATGTGTAGAATAAGGACGTAGACGTCACACAATGTTCAGAGAGGTTACAAAGCAAATTCTCACTTGATCTTAAAAAGATGAAGGAAGCTAGGAGAGACTTAACTTATTTGTCTTCTGGTGTGGAATAATGTCCCTCGATTATGTCAATGACAGGAAAGTGAAAAACTATAAAGTACTTCAGTTGAAATGAAATACTTTCCCAAGGTGTTCTGTAACAAAAAACAAAAGAAACAAACAAAACAAACGGTCGGAATACAAGGTTTTTATATTCAAGTTAATATTTCAAATGTCTTTTGTTCGTAGGGTTGTGTTTATTGTGCTTTATCAGAAGCGGTATGGATCTGACCTGCATGTTGTCATTGTTAGGCCATGGCCCTAATAAGTTTGGCTATTGAGCCTCACATTAAGGCTTTGACCTTTCGATGTAACCAAACTGGCCTTTTCACCCAGAGACATTCACCTTTGACCTGTACTTTCCTCAACGCTCGTGGCACAGGTTATGAATTTAGTATTGATCAAGGTTCACCTTAAAGATGTTAAAATATTGAGCTTGGTTCAGCTCTGATTGAGGCAGATGAGAGGAATACCAACCAAAAGTACAAGGACTATTTTCCTTGTATAGCTGAATAGACACAATCTATTGTTATTAACCAAAATTGGTAGAGATTAGAGAAATTGGTTGGTCTCCTGGTGTCCTACTTGTGGTTTCTAGAGGTTCTAGAAGTAAAACTGGAGGCAGATATTTTAGCTATCAGGCTCTAATAATGTAAGAGCAGCTGCCAGCTTTAGTCCATGAAGCTACATTTTAAATATTTCCTCTTTTTAAAGCCTATAGTGAGACTAGCTTAGGTTATCCTGAACTATCTCTGTAGTTATGTAGCTATAATAAGTCTGGTGGAAAAACTAAATGACCCCTTTGTCTTCACTCTATTTATTTTTGCTGCTACAGTCAGATTATGCATCAGTTGTAACTGACCTGATATGTCTGTTTAGCCACCAGCGGAGCATTTACTGACAGTACTTTCATGTTCCTTGTGCAGTTTCCTGTCCGATGTGGTGGTCAGTGACATAGGAGCTTTTCTCTTTACCTTGCACACCACGGATTTCCAGTACAACTCTGGGTCATGTCACCTACAGAATGTTTTGCCTGAGCAGAATCACCTGAGGCTCAACATAAGTAAGACCAGAGAGATGGTGATTGACTTCAGGAGGAAGAAGACGCATTCACGACCACTGAAGATTCAGGTGGAGGAAGTGGAGGACTATAAATACCTGGGAGTGGTGATCGGCAACAGTCTTGACTGGGCATCTAACACTGACGCTGTATACAAGAAGGTGATGAGCAGGCTCTATTTCCTATTTCTCTGCTGGGATGAATAAAGTAAAGTAATTTTATTCTATTCTTTTCACATGCACAGGGAGAACATGCAAACTCCTTACGACCCAAGGTGGAATTGAACCCATTGCAGCCTTCTTGCTGCAAGGCAACAGTGCTACCGACTGAGCCACAGTGCAGCCCATAAAGGGTGTATTGTAAGCCAAAAATAGGTTTGCACTGTCCTTGTTGACGTGTGTTTGGAGTCCACTTAAGGCTCTTAAACCTAAGAACGCTGCACCAACTATCGAGCACATTCTCAATGACATGATGATTTTGGTCTGTTTTCCAACCAGTGGTATTGGTGCATTGAACAAAGTCAATGGAATAGTAAAGACGGCTAAATCCAAAACTGAAAATACGGCATTTTAAATTTGGTCTAGCAGTTTGGCCAAGAGGACGAGTCCAAAGTGTAGCCAGAGATTACGTGAACCAAGTATCAATCAATTCAGTGGGTTTGTCACTGACTGACCAATCAGTGGTCAAAACGTGTCTAGAAGTCAAATGGCCCTTGATTGGATTACCAGAACCCTGTTAACCTGGGGAGAAAATGAGGCTTATTATTTCGAATGCTCTGCAAACCCTGACATCTATCTCTCACAATGTAATCTAGAAAAATGTAAAAGTTGGATCAAGACATGGGATTCTCTTCATTAACAGTAGAACCAAAGTACCCCGCGTTAATCTTTACAAAGGTGACTGCAAAGAAATTTCCTATATCCTGGCATATTTGCATTGTAGGCCTGTTTGAAAATAGTTTTTTCTGGGCATAGCTTCTTTATAAAGCTAACTTCAGATGTAGATACACACCCTGACGTATGTTATTAAAGCAAAGTTCAGATGTTTGCAAGCAGCTTCCTGTAATATTCAGTAATATTACCAAAATGCATTGGCCAGAGCTTTTTTTCTCAGACTCCACATGTTTTTGCCCCTCATCACTCTCCCTCTGGCTGCAAAAGACTTGGGCTTAAACAGAATTTTCTTAGTCCCTCCTGGGCTTAAACAGAATTTTCTTAGTCCCTCCTGTCCTGATTTAAGACTTGTTGGACATATTACTTGTCTTAATTTTGGCTAATGAGGCAAAAATGCCTTACCGAAACATCTCAGATAATATTCTGGGTTTGATTCATTTCACCCTAATGTAAATTACACTGCCATTGATGGGCATCATGCTAAAATAAACTCAAACAAATATTAGTGGGAGTTTGTGTTTGATTATGCGTTTGTAATTTTGACACTTTGTGGATCAGTTTTTGAGAACTTGATCTTTGTTTTCTACCTTATGTTGATGTGGTGTATGTTACCGTTGTGGTAAACAGTTTTCTGGAAAACAATGCAAGGCCTAACAGAATGCAGCATCTTTCTTTTTTGGTTGTTTTTCCCCCTGCAGGTGTGGTTGTTCTTTGTCTTTACCTGTCAATGTGTCAGTCTTGTGTTTTTTTCCCCCCTGTGTGGTCAGTCAGTGAGCGGGGGAGTCACTCAAGCAATATCTGTTTGTGTCTACGTGTGTGTGCACATCCGCATGCTTGGACGCAGTGCGAGACAGGACAGTGCGTTAAAGGTCAGCGTGATGAGTTCAGGAATGACAGGAAACAATGAACCTTTCCAGGACCAGTAAATTAACCCGTGTCAGGGGCTGCTCATTCCTGCTGATCAATACTGAACACTTTGCTTTCAGAAAATGAGGGTCATCCTCCTCTTGCTCTGTCCTCCCCCGGGATGGACAGGAACGCTGATAAAACAATCACCATAAAGAGGTTCCAGACTAGCAGCCAAAGCAGACGGTGCTGAAGACTCCCCCGGTGGCAGAGTGTGTGCGCTGAGAGTCACTCGTTCTCCTGCAGCCCCTCACTGCTGCTTGCTCTGCTCTGACAGCGGCGTGGTCGATAAAGTGGATTTGAGATATAAATGTTTCCCAAAGCCCTCTCCATCACTTTCAGACACCTGCAGGCTGGAGCGCAGTGACACAAAGGGAAGCTCTGCTCGGCTTTCTCTGTCACCGCCTCAGAGAAAGTAAGTCCGTTACAAGTGCAGCACATCCGATTTCACTGCTGCGGTGCCTGTTGTTTTATCTCTTCACTAATATCCAGAAGCAATTCAGGAGCAGAAATGATCCTTCGAGAGAAACACACCTTGGAGCATTGTGGGGCCGATAAAACATCATTCCCGTTGGCTGCAGGAAGCAGGAGCTTAAGGAAGTATATACCATGCAGCAACATTAGTCCTCAAGAAGGAGGTACAGATAATGAGGTTCCACAGAAGAAGATCAATAACTTTGAATCAGGAAGTGTATCATGTGTCAGTGTGTTTAACCAGGCTTCCAGTTTTTTGGCAACATACTGCTCTTGTTATTCCATGAACTACCTATTATCGCCTTAACATAAATGCCTATCCCCTTATAAAAAAAAAAAACATCTAAAGAACCTCATGATTTTAGAAAAACAAAAATGTTAATGACGCAGAAAGTTTTGGATCCATGTTTACTCCATTAGCTCCGGTGACCTAGTCAAAGTCTTGATAAAAATCGAAATGAGATGCTGCTTTTGGAGCTTAAAATGCGACTGATTCAAAAAAAAACCTGCAAACGGTTCAAGGTGAAAACAATTTCACTCACTCGCTGCTGAATGATATAAATGACTCGCTGCCAATTGCTGTAAATTGTTGATCTAAAAAAACGCACCTTTGAAAACTGGGTATTGTATTTAATGAGGTTATCACTGTCTTATTTTAAAATAATTTTGTGATGATTTGTAACATTTAAGTGTGGCAAAAAAAAAGCAGAAATAGTTGAAACGTTTAAGGGGACAAACACTTTGTATGGTAATGTGTCTAAGCAGAGGTAATCTGCATGTTTTTAAAGTGCCAGAACAAATCAAGGCTTTTTCAGAGTTTTAGGTGGTTTTGTGTAAATGTAGGTTTAATGTAACCTACCAGACACATGGCATGAGCAGGTTTTTGGTTTATTTTTTGTGTTTTACACTAATGTAACTCCGTGTTACCTTCTTCAACGAATATACTTCTTTTACTTTGTGCCAAAGCGAGGCCTAATTTGTCGTCCTAGCGTTTTCTGTCGCAATCCGCTGAAAGTGGACACACATGTACTCGCAGCCGCTAAAGCCTCCCGACCTCAGCTCGCAGTTTCTGGCGGCTGCCCGGAGAATCTTAAAGGCTTAGATAAACTGAGCTGGAAACTGGTGGAGGCTGGCCCATTGGTCCGGAGAAAGTGCTTGGAGCAGCAGATGCAGTGGCGGCTCGGGAAGCCCTTTTTCCATTAGGAGTCATTTCCAGGTCCACCCCGAGCCAGTGACAAAGTGGTCTCCGCGTCTTCATTTTCTGCTGATCTGGTGTTAGCCAGAGGGAGGGAGGGACTGTCATCAGTTACTCCTGCTGCTGGCCCCTAATTGCAGCCAACTGTCTATGTGCGCAATGGACCTTTTTCAGGCCTACATTATTTATTGGGAGAAAAATATTGTATTGATTCTGGATAGCATAGTGAGCTATAAGCAATGCTGCTAAAGAGCTGACAAGACACTTCAAAAACTTACATACCAGTTCTATAACTGTACGTTTGTAGTTTAAACTGGGCTGATGGGCAAACAAAAGATAATCCATACAAAAATAATATTTGCTTTGCGTGTTTTTCTGATCTGCAAACAATCGTCAAAGTCAAAGAAAAAAAATTAATTCAGCACTGATCTACAGGTAAATACAAACTTTCTGTACTCCCGGAGTCTCTGAGCAGGATTCACAAACCTACTGATAAAGTTTACTGTCTTATAAACCGGCAGATTTAACTACTTTCAGGATTCGAGATTGATTGAAAGTTGGAATTTAATCCGAAATACAAACAAAAACAAAACTGTAACGTGTTTACTGTTTATAAGAGCTAAAATCTCAACGTTGTTACACTGATTTGTTTTGTGAATAGAACAGATGCTTGAACATTTTATTGGTTACATTGTGGCTCGATTGCGAGGCCTCTCCTGTATTCACTGCTTTAGCTCATAGACTGATGGATTGGAAAAAAGTTCTCCTAAAAATATGTGTTGGTTTTTAACTTTAAAGAAATTACACATGGATTTTACTCTCATGTTTTGGACAGAATCTCCGACTGATGTTAAACATCAGATTTAGAAGATCAGGTCGAGGACCAAATCCTTACCCTAAGCATTGCTGGACAAGATTTCAAAATGTAGCTACAAAGGGATAGCTACGTGATTTGGAAACCTTGTAGTATGAATTATTTGATAGTATGGACTCTTTTGGATCATTCTGCCATGACCTGCAGCGTGTTCTGTATAGCATAGGATTCAGCTAATGTAAGCGTAAGGCCTGAAAAGGATGTTGCTTTCTTCAGGTCTGGGGTTCACTCTGCCCTCTAGCTGCAAAGTTTAAGTATCTTAGCATACCTTCACGATTTATGGTACGATGAAGCAGGAAATGGAGAGACAATGAAAAGAGCACAACCAAAAAGTAAGGATCTGAATTTAGTCAGAACTTTGAACGGCTCCTGTGCTCATAAGAAAAATAAACATTGGAAATAAACTCCAGATTCTAGATTGGACCTGAATAATAGGCGTCTGAGGGTGCTCAGAATAGAGTCACTAGAAGCTGAGGTGGTTCAGGAATTAGATCGTGATGCATCTGTGGTGCCTAAGTTTGGAGATTTTTTTTGCAGTAAAACAGCCTCAATTCTTTATATTTTGCAATCTTTTCAAATGATTTTCAAATGATCTTTCTGAGTGTTTTACCTCATTAATTATTTTTTTAGAAAGCAACACTGAAGAGGTTCAGTTTTGGTCGATTTTGGTGGCCAGTGTGGACAAAATCAGTAGAGTTTTTAGCCTGAAGGAAGACTACATTTCCCATGAGCACCAGCGCATAGCGTGGTAAAATCCTGATCTCCTGGTCCCCTGCAGTTGGACTGAAGAACATTTATGTTTCCAGTGTCTGTGTGAAGGATGAATAGCGATGAGGTGATAAATCAAATTGTGGAGAAACAATGTCATATGAGAATGTTGAAGATAAGAAACGGGGGAAGTGATGTATGCCGTAAAGCAGTCAGCCCATTTGGAGTTGTTTTGTGTGTCAGGGTTCCTGCCACCCTCCTCTAAGTGTCTACGTGCCGGTTAAGTGATACGGACCCCCTCGGGCCATGACAGACGTGTCGTTCAACGAGCTGTAAGTCAAGGTATGATCACAAAAGTTAGGAAAATATTTTATGAATGTTGAAAAGTTACTTCGTGTTGCTTTAAGGCCCAACAAGTCTTCTTTTGTCCATCCTATACTTTTTTTTCAGCACTATACAAAGTTATCTTGAGATCACTTGACGGTCAAAAAATTCCAGATATGGAAAGAAAACGTCTATAGAAGCCTGGGTGTCGGTTGATGAAAACCACTTTAAAGTCAGGAAATGTAATATAAAGATCTTAGAGGAGGATTTAAGTATTTACACAGTACTAGACGCTCCCTGCTGATTTCAGCATTTTATCATAAAACCCGGCTGCCATTTTTATGTGTTCCTGAAACCTCAGTTACGCCACGATTAGTGTGTGTTTTCTGTTTTCACCGCATCATCTAACTCCCTCCAGTTGTGGCACATTATCAAAATGTGCTCACAATCCAGTTCCAATGCGGTGACCTCATGACCTGCAGAGACGCCTCCTTGTTGTGCAAGCAGGTTCCAGCTTTTTTTTTCATACGCAGATTTAGGGCCGCTTTCTTTGGCACTAGCAGAACTGCAGGTGTGTTGTGAAAAGTCTGAAAGCTGGATGTTGAACATGAAACGTTAATTAAAACACATAGAAACTAAGTGGTGAATGCAACTGTTAAGACGTATTTGCAGAGGCTGCAGATCAAAGCATCCCTAATATGAGGTATAGCAGATGAACATTATCACTTATCACATGTTATTATATTCTAAAGAATCATTTTTTAACAATAGCAATAAGGTAAAACGCTGCGGCTCTCTGAGGTGACTGAAGGTGAAAACTTTGTTTCCCTGTGCCTAATACATGCAATGTTTGATTGATTGTAATTGAAAAAAGGTGAGAGGTTCCTTGCCAGCACATGGCCCCTCCATTTAAGGTAACATTTGCTCTGCCAAAGCGGTTAATGGATCCAAGTTCCTGGGAGCTGGCAGCACAACAACAACTACCCTGAGCGGTGCCTGAAAGCTCCCCGGGATGCTGTCCCCTTTCCGTCTCTTCCACACAGCTGTGAAAAGTTTAAAAACCCCGACCCCATAACATGAAACGGTGAGGGTGAGTACAAGTACAATCAAAGGTGGGGGGAAAATATTGCTTTGGCATCCTGAGGTCATTATCCGCAGTTTATTGCCATTTGTACAGTGCATTTATTTTGCTTTATATGAGGAAGGTTGGCCTTTAATTGCATCATTTGCTTGTTTTTTTTCCCCCTCGCAGCATTTTTAATTTCTGGATGCTTGCATGCGTCAAGGGAGCAGAAAGCCTCTGTGAGTTTTCCAAAAGGAACACTTTGTCCGACACAAAAATCCATTGACCCTGGAGTTGTCCATGCACTTTACGACACCGGGAGCTCTTTCAAAGTTCATGTGAACTATTATCACTCCTGCTAATTTCCTCTCCTACAAATTAAAAGTAAAAATTTGCATTTTATCAGGTGTATCATGCATTATAAACTAAAAAGTCTTCACAAACATAAAGATAAAAAAGATAAAAAGATCACTGTTTAAATGTATTTACCCGGCACCATCATTAAAATAGTTATGCATAGGTCCAACTCATAAATAGTTATATATTGCAAGAAAACATTCAACAAATCTATCAGAAACGATTGTAGTAAAAAGCACAAGGTTTATTTTAAGGTGTGTAAAAAGGAATCATCCAGGATTCATCAGAGCCGTGTCCTGAGCAAGCATGTAGCGACAGTGAACAGTAACAACTTCCTTTTAACAGAAACAAATGTTCATTTTATTTTCTCTAATTTACTCTAATTTCAAACTATACCTATTCAAGAAAATTCCCAACACAACAAACCATAGATATTAGTGGAACGTTGTTTTTCTCTACTGGTTCAATGTAAAATGACGCCTTCTGGGTTGAGGTGGACAAGACACCGTAAATAACATCATCATTCAGCGTGAAGTTCACACATGTGAATTTATAAAGCAAGGAGTTTGGCTCAATAAGGCAACAGTACAGTCACAGTAACACTAAAGAGCTTTCAGTTGGGTTTTGCATGAAGAAGACTGCATTTCCCATGAGGACTGGCGCACGGCATCGTGATACGGACCCCCCATCAGACAGAGGCGTCATTCAAGGAGCTGTAAGTCGACGTATGATCACAAAAGTTATGAAAATATTTTATGATGTCTGAAAAGTTGCATAGTTTTGCTTTAAGCAGTAAAAGATTCCAGTTTGTTTTTTTCACATTTTGTCACAATGACCTTTAAATGATTTCATTGCTTAGATTTTCTGTGGTGATCTTAACTTTGCTTTTGGGTTCCACTAATTATCAAAATCCCACGTTCAATATAAAATAAACACCTGTTAAATTTAGTAGTCTTGTTACTCGGTACAATATGCAAAAAAAAAATCACTTTTTAAACAACTTTACTTTCATGAGAATGTTGTTGGTTTTCAAATTAGACAGTCCAAAAATATTTTCAGGCTGCAATTTATTTTTATTTTTTTGTGAGCAACAGAGAATTTCAGAAGTCTTCTTTCAGCCACCTTACTGGCAGTGCACAGCAACAGGTGTGGGAGAGGATGTGCTACTATATGCATACATTCTGAGTCTCTTAACTCAAGCTTTCGCTCTCGTAAAAATTTTTTTCAACATATACAACAGAAAAGAATCGAGGCTTCTGATGCTTTTAAAAATACTCTAATACATACAAGATTAAAGTCCTTATCTTAAAGAAATGGCTACAGATGTTAAGTAATTAATAATAAACTTGAAAACCGTATACAAATAATAAAAAAATAAAATAATCCAACATTAGTAAAACCTGACAATTATAAAACAACGCAGGCTTTGAAATTGTACAACTATTAAAGTGTTTAAGGTTAAAAAGGTAGATTTAACTAATTCCTAAAAATATCACATTCCGCTTTAAATAAACTGCTACTGATTATCAATGGGATGGCTGATACCCACGTTTAACATACTGGAATCCTAATTAAACGTGTTTATTTTAGTAACACTCTAATGTGCAATATTATGTTATATCAATAAAACCACATTTTTTAAATAAAGAAATTGAATCTAATCTGTGAAATGAAGCTCATCCAAACACATATTGGGCAGTGAACAGCCAGGAAGTTTAACGTGTGAAGAACTCTCGTATAATATCTCTGTTCTTTTGGTTGTTCTGTTGTTTTGCTGCCTGTTTTTTGGTTTCTGGAGTTCAGTAGTTGTGGTTCCATTTGAATGTTATTCTTTGTCTTGTTTCTCCACCAGCCCTTCAATCCGAATGTGTTTGGTTTCTTGCCAGGGATGTTTTTTTTTCGCCAGACAGATTTATGGGGATTTTTTTTCTGCAGACCAACATGCAGTGTGAACACGGAGATATTTTGTTTTGTTTTGCGTTTGTAGACAATTTTTTGCATGCATGTATTTGATATGGTTGACGAGTGTTTTCTGTTTGATGCACTCAATGCTTCCAAAGGCAAATGTAATTTGGCAAGAAGAAGAAAACCCTAACACTCACAGAAAAATGTTGAACATGTTCTGACAGCCAGGTTTTGTGCATATTATTTTAGATTAAATTTGAGTTGGTATATATTTACACGTATAGCCACATTTTTGTGTCCATTTTCAGTTGCTGTGTATTAAATGTGTATTATAATACTGTCTTGTATTGAAAAATGTAGATTAAAAAACTTAAATGGTTTAAATGACCTTAAATGTTTGTCACACAACTTCATTTATTCCTAATTTTTAGAATGGCTTGTGTGATTTAAGTTCTCTAGTTGTTATTTTTCCTGCACACATTTATCTTTGATCAATATCATTTTCTTGATTTTTTTTTTGTTGCATTAAATTTGGGGAACTTTTATGCTTTCTTTACAATGAATGTTCATTTTTTGGCATCCATAACTTCTTCTAGTCATAATTTGCAGCTCCAGAGCAAAATACGTCTATATTTTTGGCCCTAGCCTCATTAGAGGAGAGTGAACCCAGTGGAGTGTGCAGGTCCTCGCAGGGCTGGAGTCGTCGAAGCTCCACTGATGTAATTAGAAACTGGTTCACGTGGAACATTGTGGAACAACGCAGCAAATACAACTTTATCCTGCAATACAATTAAAATGATTTTACTTCTACTGCTTGCAAAAATATTTGAGAAAATAAAAACAGTCGAAGCAGATGTGGGGAGGGAAAAAAGAAAAAGATTAGAGACTAATTAAATTATAGCCCCTCCCCTTTCTTTTCATAGCTAAATAATGATCAGCCTAAAGACACAGTCTGCTAATAGAGGCAATGAAGGTATTAAAGGAATTGGCAGCAACATAAATGGAAGCAGAATTGATGATGAAAATTGCTGATCTAGGGCTGATATTATTCGGAGGCTGAATCCAGTGTGGGAGTGATCATTAGGAGATCTTCAGAATGAGCAGGAATTATTGTTATTCTACAGACGAGGCTTACTGAGAGTGAGGGTTTCACACAGAAATCTTAATTAAGAGCTTGCTCTTTTACTCAAGCACGTCGTCATATTAAGCATATTAAGCTTAAATATTCTACAATTTCATCTCCAAAATTCAAACCTAAGCCTGTCCTTCAGGTTCTCTGTGCAGTTTTCATGGTTTAAAAAAAGCCTTTTTATCCTATTTGCATGCAACTTTTCCTATTTTCCCTGATCCGGATAGAAATCAATGCCAGTTAGCCTGTTAATATGATTATGTGGAATCTGGAATTGATCTTTACTCTTAAAGCAGTCAATGTCATTTAGGTACGAGTCTGTGCGTTCCTTCACACTAAATCACATTAATACCTCATCAGCCAGGATGATGGGAAAGAACCAGGAACCATGAGGATATGACCTGGGCTCACATTTTAAATTGATCCTGCAACAAAATGACTTACTAGCGTTTAGGTTTTGCAGAAGTTGTAGCTTACATTATTTGTTTAGAGAGGTTAATAATTGTTGTATTTTTTAATTTTAGATGTTTTTTATATTTTTGAAGTGTGAAACATTATTATATGTAGTTATGAAATTAAGCTCCTTTTTTTTATATTTAGACTTTTCAGTTCCAGGTTCACAATAGTAATAATACTATATTAATAATAAGTTTTAGAATGATTTTTGTTTTTTACACTTTTCCACAGAACAAAACTGAAACAAAAGGTCAGAAAAAAGGGGAGTCAATTAGACAAAGAGTCTGAAAAAAAGAAACATAGTTGGACCTCGGTTATTTTCTCCACTTAATCTCATGAACCGCAGGAGTCTCTGAAGCCTCATCTGCCTCTGAAGGCCCTCCTGTTTCTCATGTGATCTGATCAGTGTTTTTCATCAGATCCCAGCCGAGGCCAATTATGAAATCCAGATCTTTCACAATTTGTTGGATGGAGATTCACTGAATCCACTGTTTGAAGCAATTAACAGCAGACTTTTTTCATTCATTTGAATAAAGCAAACCAAAGCCTGCAAAGTTAGAAAGTCACCTGGATTTTTTTTTTTAACCAGGTTATGTGCAGGTTTCGAATTGTTTTTAAACCATATTTTTGTCACAAATTAGATTATGAATAAATGACGCAAATCAAAATCTATTTACAATGTCTTGTAATTTCATTAATTTCCAATTAATGTCAGATTTGATCAAAGTATAGTAAAATTACTAGTAACAAGTATGCTGGTGTAAACTGAGGCTTGTTTTGTTCTCGACAGAGGAAGAAAAACAATGACTGCAGGTCCAGAAGAGGGTGCCATAGATCACAATCCCAACATGCTTTCCTTTCCTTCTCCCATCTTTTCTTTCTGCCACGACGCTGTCGGTAACATCGCATCAATTCACATGCAAATCTGATCATCCGGGCAGGACGTTGCTCAGTAGCTGCAGAGAACCTCACTGTCAGAGTCCAACCCTGCTAATTATCACCCAGGAAAGGGAAAAGTCAGAAAATGGGAACTCGTACTTCAGCTGCGAGGAGAGTAATTATGCTTTTATACATAACAATATATCTATTTTTTTGTCTATTTTTCTCCTTCCACTCTCTCCGTCTCTGTTTCTCCTCAGAACGATTGTGAGGCCTCTCCCACAGGACCTAGGTGAGGAGTTATTTCTGCATCTGGCTTGAGGTTCCACCGAGCTTTTACATAATCAAATCAATATTGCTATGATTCACCCTCTGGCAACGACTGCCTCGTCCAAGTTTCGCTGGTGATGTTTGGCAGCTTATGAGATAAAAAAGACAGAGAGTGAGAAGGGAAGAAAAAAAGCCCTTAGTTAAAAATCTCTCGGCTATTGATTTCTTGCCTTGTTGGTCCTCTACCTACCACCCGACTTTTTAGTGCCCTGTTTTTTGTTTTTTTTCCCCCCTCACTCCCTGCCTTTGTCGAGCCTTCTGCGTTTCAAGTGCGATTTTTCAGTCAGGTAAAAACAGAGAGTGGTCTGACAGTGAGGTGGGGCTCCGGGCCGAGGAGGGGCCCGAGGTGTGGCGAGGTTTTTCGGCGAGGAGGCGAGGCAACCCGCTGTGTGATCCGTCTTGATAAGATGACGGGTTATGGACAGGAGCAGCACACCAAACAAAGTCTTCCATGAAAGCAAAAATGACAGGCGAACGTCAAAAGAAGTGAGAGAAAAATAACAAAAGATAGAAAAAAAGACTCACACCCACCCATATCTAAAACACAAAGCACTTGAAAATACTACAGTGGAGAGAAGATCACTTGATCTGAACTGTGTAGCTGAGGACGTGAATCATCGCAAGGCTTGAAAGAGCAACACAATGCGCTGTGGACACAGTAAGGTGTGCATTAAACAACATACAGGAGGTGTTATTAGCTTTATGAAGAGGACAGGGCTCAGAGCGCCTTCCTGAACTATCAAAACCCATCCATCTCCTGCACATTTTCATACATTGAAAACTTTAAGACATTTGGCTCATTCTTCTTCGCAAAACAGCCACAGTTTACAATAACGAGAGCATCTATTAACATCAGCTGGAATCTGCTTGTTCCTGCTGGTGCAAAGCTTCCCCAGCGCATTGTGGTCCCACAACCATGTTTCATTGTGAGGATGATGCCTTCTGTCCACTGTTAAATGTCCGTTTTTCCACTCACCTTTAGGGGGATCTCTGTGTTTAGGTGGTCCGTACTGCTTCGATGATGGGCTGTGAGATGTTCGAACCTAACCCTGCTTCAAACTTTACATCTGAGGCCTTCATGGAGGAGTTGCGTTTATACCAAAATGAAATCGCACACTGTTGGACGCTTCTCGCTAATTAAGTGACTTCTGAAGGAAGTTGCACTGATTAGTATCCAATAAGAAAACATACAAGCAAAACAAGTACTTTTTTGCTAAGTTTTTGTAAAAAAGAACAAACAAACAAAACATGGTTAACCAAGATGTTTGTTGTAACTTCACAAAATAAAGAAAAAAACAAACATTTAAGGAGTAGATAATAGCTGAGAAATGTGATGGCTAAACTCAGATTCAAGAGTTAAAATTCAAATTTAAACAATCTTTTACAATAAGGCTCCCTTTTTACAGCTTTGGCCAAATTATTTTTGAAAGGAAACCCATCAATCTTGTCTCTTTCTCGCCCTAAAGTAATGCATAATAAACACCCCATTAATTCATTACCATGCATTTACAGCCTAATTGTAACGTGGTACCAACAACCTTTTACTTGGAGGTGGTTAACTCAACATAGGAGTATAAAAGTAAAAGAAAATGAATACTGGTGTTTACATTTAAATATGTTTATATATGAAAGTACAAATCTACGTTTCATTTTCCTCCTGCTTCACAAACATGCATGACTGCATTGAAGTAGTCCATTAAATCACCATTATAGAAATCTGCAGATGTCACCTGGGGTATGCATACTTTTCCAAGGCTGCATGTAAGGTCTGGGTTGTGAAATGCTCCCTCCCCACCCAAAAAAAAAACAAGAAACCCACACAACAGCGGGACGAGCACAGACAGATGATGTTTGCTTATCTCCTAAATCACGCCTAGATATGACTTATTTAAGAGCTCGTTGAAGCTCTTCCAGCCGTTTTATCTTCATACTCTCGTGCTGTCTGGACAGGTTCACCGCAGACCTCCTGTTTTCTGTATTACAACATAAATTCTCTGCTTTTGTCACTTCAATCAGCCTCTTTTCCTTTTCTCAAGTGTCTGTGAGGAATGTGAGTGAGTGGGCTGGTGTGGGGGGGAGGGGACTGTTGGGTTGAGGTGACAGGAGGTGATAGTGAAGGGGGGTGGTTGTATACGCCACATATCGTATCGCATTGATTGGGTCCATTTGGTGGACTGAACATGAACCCAATAATCAGATCTTGCTTAAGCACGCGCTTCCTCAGTAATTGACTCTCGTGTATTGATTAAGATGTTGATGTGTCCCAGTCCTGCTCCTGTGCTAATGCAACTGAGAATGAGTCCCTCCTCACCCCACCCCCATACACTGACACCAACACTGCGCGCACACGCACGCACGACAGAGTGGCACTCAGAGACGAACACACCGCGCCGGAACAAGCCTGTCACTGGGTTCACTCTAATAGATAAAGCTGTCATGCCGATGCGGCGGCGTCTCACCGGGCCAGCAGACCAAATTAGCCAGTCGATAACTTCTGTGGAAGAGTTAAAGAGAAAGCAACACTGACAGGAAAGTGGGGTAAATGTTAGCGACATGCAGAACACAACGGTTTTTGTTAAAAGGTCAGCTTGTTTGGGTTAGTGCTGGTTTTCATTGATCGCCCTCTCTCTCTGTCCACCGGCACCTGGTTGTGAAATCTACATTTAGACAGACAATATGATCATATTCTTGTTTTAAATGTACAACACAAATGGTTTTACACTTTTAAGTGAAGCTCTACACAACTACAGGCGTGCCTAGAGGGACGACTAGCTGGCAGGTTCATAATTTGGGGTCAACAACATTAAAGCACCCATTGTTAGTAGCATCCATGGTTCCAGGTGGTGGTGGTGATACAATGGTGTAAAGGAAGTTTTCATTTAAGCTCCTTTGTACCAATTAAGCTAAAACACTACAAACCTACATAAGTATTGCTTCTGGCTAGTGATGGGAAAATTTGGTTCAGTATCAATATCTGACATTAATACTATCACCAATAAACAATATTTAATAATATTGTTTATTGTACTTATACTCCCTTATACAATCAACACCATGTAAACACGACCGCTCTAACTACACAGCTAAACAACCCATAATGCTCTGCCTCTTCACTGTCACTGTCACATGACCAATCAAATGGTCGTGTGACATATACAACTGGAAAAATGACTGACTAAGACGCAGCAGACATTGATTTTAATTAATTTGTCTGTTTTTATCGGTGGTTGACCAGATATGATCATTTACAAAGCTGAAACTGAAACGTAGAGCAATTACATTTTTCAGTATCTTATTGAGTCAAACGGAGAAAACAACGGTTTAGGATTTAAATGGACATTAGGGGTGTGTCTGAAATAAAAGTAAACTTTAAAGGTTCAATTGAGGTTGATTTGGAAAATTTTAAAATTCAAAACCTGAAATTAGTTTATGGAAATTATGGAAATGTATTTTCACTATTTTCATTTTAGACTGATGTGCTGATGGATTTATTTTCTTTAGATAAAATGTGTCGATCCAATTTGAGTGTTTCAAGGAATCTGTCCAAAATTCACCTTGAAGCTCTGCGGTTTTCGGCTGCAGCCACATAAACCCGACCACTGTGCCGGGGGTAAAACCCTGAATCTCCGTACTGTTGGACGTATGTAATTACAATCCTGTCTGACAGCAGAACGTGCACACTGGCACAAAAATCTCAAGCTATTGATTCAGGACGTGTAGACATGACTTTCAGCGGATTCCCTGCTGAAGGACATGAAAATAAAGACCACGGTCTTGTCGCTGTGTTTTTTGACACTTAAATTTTTACAAAAGGAAGAATTTGTTGGATTTAGCTTATCTAAATATTAAATTGTAAATTTTAAGGGGGTGTAAATAAAAATATGTAAGCCAAAATCTGAAAAGCAGAAAAGCAAATCTTTTTTATATATTTATACACACAGGAGCTCCCTCTCCAAGATTTTATTGCATTTCAGTTTCATTGATGAATAGACAGAAAACTTTATAGCCTTTCTTATATTTCTATTGTTTAACATATTTATGTTTTATTTGTATTCCATTTTAATTTTGTTATCAAAAACAGCTTTTTCTTTTCCAAAGAAAATCATGAAAGTCAGTTAAAAACTTTACATCATTCTCCACAAATTTTCTCACCGGTCCATCTCATCTTAGAAAGTCTATAGAGGAGGATAGTAGAGATTTTTAGGCCTTTAAAAGGTAAACAAATTGTTTAGGTAATGAAGTAAAAACTAGGGTTTTAAATTAAATTAAAAACAATGTAAATGTGGAGTTTATGCATCGTGCAGATGAAAGTAATTCCTGATAAGATGGCTCTGAAAGCTTTACACTCTGATTAGCAGAATTGGTTTAGGATACAGAAGGACCGTTAAACAGTTTGACTTCTGACACATGAAGCGTTTTCTCGATGCATTGCTGAATGCGTTGACCTCTAACTCGATGCTTATGCGCGTTTCCCCGGGTGGCTGTTTTTATGAGCCCCTGAATGACAGTAGGATCTGGATTTACGCTCCTTTGTTTTGTTGGCAAGTGCAAATGAGACTTGATTTGCATCACCTTTGTAAAGATCGCGCACCCACGGTCTCTGAGCGGAGACATACCCAGACTCAACCGTTCAACGATGCAAGGTTACGGTGGCAAAGCATACAAGCAGTCTTGTTTGATATTACATCTTGTTGGGACTACCAGTCCCAGGACGGGAGAGATGTTGAGGAGGATCTGGGTGAAGGATCTGTGTGTTTGTGTCTTTTGAAACGCAAAAAGCTAATATGCATTCGTGTGTGTGTGGCCTTTAGGCCTCTCCTTGCCTGCTCCCGCCCCGGTGGGAGGGCCGCCTGTAGCGAGGTGAAGCATCATTCTGAACCGCTCACCCCTTCCTTCCCTCCTGCATCTCTCCCAGGAACGGACCGGCACCTCTTCGCCGGCTAGAGGGAAGACCAGCGCGTCTCCTGGGCCTGCTTCCATGTCTCCAATCAGCTCCAGCTACCTCGGCCCCGCGGCTGCTGCAATGTGATAATCTTTGCCTTTTGCGTTATGCGTTGCCCTGATGAATTCATCTTGTGACCACCTGGCACTCGCTGTTAGGAACTGGAGTGTTGTTTTTGCAGGAGAGGCTGGGGCGAACGCTGTGAGGGACTGTTTTCTGACTGTTTTCTGACTGTCAGAGAGAGAGACCCTCCTCCCCTGCCTCCCTCCCTCCCTCCCTCCCTCCCGCTCTCTTCATCCCTCCTCCTCCAACATCAGCAGAATGTTTTAACCTCTCAGAAGACCTTGGCGTATCTGTTGTTGTGGTGGCAGGAGTGGGATTCTTCACCTCAGCGGGACCTGTGTGGGAAAAAGCCCTGCTTGGTATTTAAAAAAGGAAGGGCTTTTCGCTGTAAGACAAATTGAAAACGCGGGAGGCTGGATAGGAATGTGGCTGTCAGAGTCAACAGCTGCTAGTTTTCTTGCTATGAATAATCACTAAGGTTGACCCATGGAAGCTACGGATTGTGTAACGCACATTTCATAAAATTAAAGGTCAATACAAACATATGGCGAAGCCTGCGCGCCCCCTAACTTCTGACTTCCTTCAAAGCTGCTTTTTGTGACCTCAATTAAATTATGGAAATAGAAACTTGAGGCAGACGGAATCACTGTTGTGTTTCAGTTTCTCTGCTTTTATAATACAGGTTCAATCTAAAATAATGAATTAATAGATGCATTTTTCATAAAGCTTCAGTGAAAAATGTGCTCCCTGATGCTAAAGAGCCCCAAATTTGAATATGGTCTCACGCGGGCACGGTGCAGTCACAGTGCACTTGAAATAGCTTGTGGCTCAAACCATTAGAATTTCATATTTTCCTCTTCGTTGCTTGTGTCTGCGAGAAAATGCGAGCGAGAAACAAAGAGTTCGCACACAAGCAAGAGAGCAACAAAGTGTCCTTGGCATCAGACCAAATCTATAATTAAAACTTTTGCATAACAGGACCCAGCAATCGCTGCTCATTGATTTTGCATCCTCACCTCCTCCGTTTCTCAAAACGACAGAACAGAATGGCTAAAATTTTAATAAAGCATTTGGGGTAAAAAACTAACAAAAGACGTATTCTCAGATTATCCCAGAATATAATATGGGAGTACCAGGTGATGGTAAACAAATGTGTGTCAGTTTTAGTTTTTGATGAGCTCTTTTTTAAGCGGTTGATTTGAGCCTGACCAGAGCGGTAGAGCAGTCCTCTCAGGTGGGTTCCTTCATTTTTACAAATCTGTTTTATATTCACCGAATAGAAAAATCTGGTCAAACTTTGCCACCTTTTAATGTCTCGTGTTATGATTTTCTATGCTAAACTGCTGTTTGTGCCAGACTTGGAAACCAGGAAATCTGCCAAAACTCCCACAGCATAATAATAATAATAAAAGTTTATCTTAACAGATTTTACCATGATGGACCATGAGCAGATTTTAATATGAATATATTTCCAGACAATTTTGCTGAAAAAGAAACAAAACAAATCTGTGACCTTTACACTTATCGGAAGTCCTGATCAGGATTTATTAAATACTTTAAAACATCTTTTGCTCTAATTTACTACTTTTCCTGTTATTTATGTCGTTCAGATATATAGAGCGATCTTTGTTCAGTCATTTCTGGATCTCCTGGAAAAAACCCTTTCAGTTAAAACTGTCACTTTTAGGTCCCTGCTGCTACAAACTAAAACCGTCTACGGGAAGATTCTACATGTGTGTACATAATCAAATGTTTTATTTCAAATAACGACATCAAGTTGAAAATACATTTGTATTTAAGATTTAGGAACAAATTAAATCAAAAAAAGGAAATGTATTTAAAAGAAAAACCTTTTTTTGTGCATATTCAGTGTAGATGTTGCATGAAACCATACAGAAGATCTGATAAAACCGCCCGTTTCTGTTGCCTTCATAATTATAGATAATAAATTATCCAGATTTAGGTCCATGGAGCAAGACAGCCAAAGGAGAAGGCTGGTTTTGTGCCCGACCGACCTTTTCTGTGTTGATCTGACCATGTGTTTTGGATCATTATAGTAATGATCCATTTTCCGTGTTCTTGACCTCGTGTTCACGCCAAGATCGAGTGTTTGTCCCTGTACAGTCCAACCATCCAGGTAGCACCGCATGGCCATTTTTGTTGCATTTCTCGCAAAGCAAGCTCTCACCGCTATAAAGCGATAAAAAGTAAAGGTTAGACAATGTTTTACAGCATTTTTCTCCTCAGTAAATAAATGTACTTATATTGATGCATTTACAAGTGGTGTCATTCATTTCAATTAAGCAAACACAGCCAACGTAGCTGCTTTGTCTAAGGAAAGTTTCCAAGAACGGGCAAAACAAGTTACAAGGAGGGCTTAGATGAGCAGGAAGTCCCTTTTTTGTAGTCTCAGCACAACGTGGTTTTAGTCTCACCCAAGCATGATACATCTTAGGGCGAAAGTTCCTGGATAAAATATTAATCACAGAGAGGTAGCTTGCAAGGCCGCTGTCACTCTCTCATCATCCGGAGAACTCTGGACTTGTTAACCAGGAAGCTACGGGCGAGGCCTCGTGGCTAAAACCGTAGCAATTGCTGAGTGAGCAGGTGTCTTTGTGTCAAGGCTCTCTCTTGTTTTTCTGGACTAACTGTTTGTATTGCTCTGCCTCTGATCATAAGGGCGAACCGTAATCGCGGGGTGTGAAGCCAATCTTTGTGAGCTGTCATTAAAACAGCCCCCACAGCCATGGGAGTAATTTTGCACTCGAGGCTATTGAAGTCGCCATCAAGAGAGAATCGCTGCTTTTTTCTGCTTTCTTTTCTGCCGGCTGGCTTTGGCGCTCTCCTGTCTTGATCTCTGGACCTGCGTTTGATTGAACATGACGGCGCTGTAACTAAACTTAAAAGAGGCCTCAGAATAAATGCTGCTTTGGCTTTCTGAGGAAGTTCCAGCAGTTACTCTCCAGGAAGTTCAAAAACTGAACTTTTGCCTCTATCTTTGATGGAGAAAATATAATTTTTAGCCAAATTCTAGTTTCCACATTCTGTGGATTCATTTTATTTATATATGTTCAACCCATGTCGTCTCATGAAAATCATTTCTGGCAATAGAACATATTGAAAATAGGGGTTGTAGTGTAAATTCTACCTATTGTCAGACTTCCTCTGCCAACTCCATTAGCTGTCATACTTGTCCACCAGGCCTCCAGCGCAATGGCCAAATGGGTAAGTTGATGCACCGTCAATAACCTTTTTAATTTGGTTTAGCTTAAAAAGCCCACCCACATCAGTTTCCTCTGTTGCTTTTGGTGTTTTCTGTCTTCTCGATCCCCTTGTGAAAATATGTCAAGTTCAACTGATTACTAAATGGGTTCAGGTGAGGCTGATTTGTTGGATCAAAGGAACATCTTGAAGATATCAGCTAAAGTTTTTTGCTGCATTATTATTCTTTGTTTAACAGTAAAAGGGCAGAAAGAAAGGCAGAGAAAGAAGTGGATGACATGCATCAAATTGTTCAGATACCAGGAATCAATTGGGAACAACTGCGTCGTCTACTGTAGTCTCTGCAAAGGATGTACTTGGTTTACTGAAAATAACCTTTTGAGTCGGTAAATATACATAAATATGCATAAAGATGTATTTTTGTTCTAATGTAATATTTTAATCCTAAATTGTTGTTAATTTCTGATCAACAAAAATTAAGTCTTAAAAACATCACATTGTGCTTCTTTCCCAGTGATTAAGTAAACTTTAATATTGCTTCAATTGATCAAAAATGACCTGGATATCGGGGATCAGACTGGCGCAGATGTAAACTGCAACTCGACTGGTTGGTGAAGGCGTTCAACAGTGCGGTCACGCTGCCGCCCAGTCAGCAAACAAGGAGGAGAAAACAAAAGTAGTGGCTTCGCTGCAAAGTGTGATGGACTTGGGGCAATTATACTTAATTGGGTCCGACTGGTTCCCTTTGCTCTTCAGTTGAGGGTGACTTGGCTGGAAGTCAGGATAAGAGTGATGCCATTGCTCCTGGCGTCTGGTGAACTTGCGCTAAGCACTTTTTGTTCGCATGGTTTCTCCTTGACCAACTATTAGACTCGCAGAGAACCGCCTGGGTGCCTCCAACTTCGGTTAGCGCTGCCACCTTTCTACAGATAGACAAACCCAAGATGCATGAACTGTAGCAAAGTTAACATTAAAAAAACAGTGTTGCCTAAACAGGAAAATAGGATTTGCATGGTAATTTTATGAAGACATCACAAATTATCGATCTTTACATGTATCCTGGGAATACACCCAGGCTTTATAATCTAATATGCTTATTTTTTTATTTTTTTGTGTGTGTATGGGATGAAAAATGAGTATTCCCTGTGTGCAGCTGACTTGTAGTAATCACCCTGGATGTTGTACGTTCTAATTTAAGGCCCTCCTGCTCCTCATCGCTGCTGCAGACTAATAAGCTTGTCCTGTAATCACGTTAGCTGCCATGTCGGCCCCAGCCAGGGGACCTAATTGGGACAGAGCCTTGGACAAAGTGAAAATTATTAACTTTTGTCAAGCTTCTGGTGCAGTGTGTTATAAAGCAGTGCAGGTCAATTAGAACGCGTGATACAATAAGGTCCGGGCAGCAGAGGCGAGCTGACTCAATTAGGACAGGGACTGGACGGGTGAAGCCAGAGTCGAAGAATGAGGTTGAGGGAGATTTTATCCCTAAACTGCAGGTTAACAAGCTGCAGAAATGCTGTGCTCCTTGCATTTAGTTTCTTTCGTGTGTTAAGGGGACATGACATCATTCGAATCCACTGGAGACATTTGTTATCTGAACATATTCTCCTCTCAGACGAGCTGTAATAGCTTTGATCAGGTAGCAGAGTCGGTGCGTGTTGATAGAGACGAGCTGTCACTACGAATGCCGAGGCCCTGAAGCATGTATCAGTGATGCACATCTGAGGGACTGAGTGAAGCCCTTTATGGTTATAATGGGTACGCAAAATGCCAAATTGGAATACTGTTGATGCTTTTGCATCCCTAATGAAAAGGATGTGAGGGACCGGCTCCAGATAACACGTAAGAGAATGAAAGCAGCTCCTCCCTTTACACAACACTATCAGCAACACTCAGTTTCTGCTATTTATCGCTCTTTAAAAGACTTAAAAAACATCAGAAGCTTGGATCTGCCGAGATGGAAGTGCCGTTTCCTCGCTTCCTTCTTTCCCCATTCAGCATGTGCTAATAATTCAGGCTCATTTCATGACTGACACAACACATGTGATTTAATTATCAGCTTTACTTTGTGTCAATATTGGCAGCGAAACAAAAACGGCTCAGCAGCAGCCAAGAGGCCAGCGCTGCGTACAGTTTTCTCCCGGGAGGAAGAACACAATTATCTTTGATATGACACGTTGTCCGTGTTTTCCTTCCTACCATTACCTGCTTCAGCTGCAGCTTCAACATGCTCTCGCTCTGTAATTAGGTTGTTAGGCAGACACAGGTTCACGCCACCTTGTTACGTTACAGCTACACACATTTGACTTTATTCTCACAATTCAGAGGGCTTGGAATAGAACCGAGGACCAAACAGTGCAACCAGTCGTCCAGCCCTAGTCAGAACCAGGGAACCTAAGCACGGCTTTTAATTTAAAAGTTGAGTGCATCAAATTGCTTCCTTGTTTCAGAACCCCATCCTGAACAAACGTAAAGCTACCCATGGTGACTTATTCTGTGTTGTTTCTCTGTTTATTCATTTAAAAGTCCAAAATGACACTAAATCTCAGGTTGTTGAGAAGGATCTGGTAGAAAATGTGTTCCAGAAAGCTTTTGAGAAACTAGAAAACATGTTGATGATCAGAATAGAACCAGCCTCCTCTGTCTGATTGCACAATAAGAAACACTAAAAGGTGGTTACTTTGAGTTGATTACTCGTTTCAAAAACACACGTGTGGGTTACACATTGAATTTCCCCTTGTCTTGGTGTTTGGGTACTTTTGAGCAGTTTTTCTCACTCAGGTCTCTCCATATATTATTTTATTTCATAGTTTGGAGTCTTAGTTGACTCCTTAACTCGGTTCTCTGAGAACGTGTCATTGCATTGATTTTTCCAACAGCTGTTCTGCTTTGCCCTGATCAGCCTCACCTGGTTCCCATGTTGCTTGATCTCCACAGTAACTAGGCTGAGTTCGTAGTGCGGTGCTGGATTCTTAATCCTGGTTCCATGCTCTGCTTTATTGCTTTTTAGTTCCCGAACCATGACACATGTACAAGTTATTTTCTAGATTAAAAATTTTAATGATTCATTTTTTTCAATCATCCATAAACAAAAATAAACCCTTTCACTATGGTTATGTACCTTGATTTGAATTGATTTGTTTAGGGTGCAAGTTGAAAGAACAAACCCGCTCAGCAAAAGCCAGCAGCATAAATGTTACTTTCATTCTCTTGTTGAACATATTAAAACTTAATCTGAACTGGTTTTTAAAGGTATTGTTGTAAAAGTTAAAGTTTTTTTTTTATATCCGAGCTGTTCGGTAGTCTCCTTAGTTTCGGCTTTTGTTGCACCTTCTCCAGCACTGTGAAACTCAGACAGTGTACAAATAGCCGGTACATGGTCATATAATGTGATACCACATGCATCACACTGTAACACGAGGCAGATGTCTCAATCTGTACTTTCCAAGCATCCCAATTGCCGGCAATTCAATCTTGGGCTATATCTGCGTGTAACCCAGTAAGCAGTCCCTGCTGTCGCCACTTTATTGTCTCCTTCCATCACCGTTCCTCTTTGTGAAACTTTCAGATCCCCTCCGCACAGGTAATCCACACAAATGGGGCTTTAATGTTATTGTCGGTGCCATCCTACATTCCCTCACTTTGTCATTAGTTTGACTCTGCCTTAAACACATTTCTTGACTTTAAGCAGCACTTTATTGTGGTGTGTTATTTTGTCGAATTGGATTAAATGGACAGTAACTAGGAATCCATTTCAACCTGATCCTTGCTCAGACTTCCTCTGCCAACTCCATTAGCTGTCATACTTGTCCACCAGGCCTCCAGTGCAATGGCCAAATGGGTAAGTTGATGCACCGTCAATAACCTTACAGAGAGAACTGCAAAGTCTTTAAAAAGTAAAACCTTATATTTTATGTCTTTCCACCGAGGCAACAGATCAAATCAGCTACAGCGCAGGCTCTGCTCTAATGGGTTTAAGCACTGATGAGACGCAACTCTAGACTCCCCAGAATGGGACCACGGCACTCTCCTGCTTAGTGTCTTACTGCAAAGTGGTCTCATCTACGAAGTTACGGGTGTAGACACAGACACCGGTGCTGGTTTATTCACACATTAAAGACTTTTTATTGGGGCTTTCGAGACCAACACCCCCCCTCCCTTCTTGTATCTCCATCACTGAATACCTTTCAATTGAGTGGACTCCGTGGTGGAGCTTTTAGAGCCAAGAAGCAGGAGTGTGGATCCCTGAGGTGAGCGCTCCTCTTCAGGCTTTCTCTCCTGTTTTCAGCTGCGAGTCTCTCTCGGGTCTGTAGAGTAAGAGGACACGAAAGCCCTGAGCAGCTTCTCAGATTTATTGAAACTTCATGTCCCGTCCCAATAGATCATTTGTCAAGAGACCTAATTTACGCAGGCCCTTAAGACTAATTGCAAATTTGAGGAAAAAATGCTGATGTCGTTGGAACGAGGAGAGCTTTTTTACACCCCCCCCCCCATGCTCTGTCTGTTTTATGCTCCACAGATGAAACACATTAGTGAATGCACAGCAAGGGACACAAGAAGCACTGTGTCTTTCCTGGTTGTGTATGCATTCTAGTGAGTACTAAGTGAGACACATTGCTTGTGAATTACGAAAATTAACCCCTGACGGCTAGGCTAGCTAGCAAACAGGAGATTGTGACAAAACACAAACAGTGTTTAGTGTAAAAAAATCAAAAACAAAAAAAAGAGCTCTCTCTTCTTTCCTCTCAAGTTCTCCGGGCCTGAAAAAAAACAAAAAACTGCAGCACATGTGGCATTGCACACATGTTGGCAACTGGCAGACACTGTATGGCAATTAGCTGTACAATTACCCCAGCCACTGGGTATCTTTATGTGCAGATGGTGATTGCTTCTAATGAGAGGACTGTTAGAAAAACAGATCTGGGTTTTTCTTTCTTTTCTTTTTTTTTTGCTGGGTAGGAGTTTCTTTATATATTTTTTTAAGTTTTGCGTAAAATTTCAAGATTAATCAACACTATCCTGATTGTATGGCTGCATTAACACATGGTGAATGTACTTAAAAGCACAGTGGAACTGCAGGTAGTTCATCTTGAATTGTAGTTTTATTTAGCTGTGATGGCTACCCCCCACCTTTCCAAAAAACATTATTTTACATTAAGAATTGACAAAACAGCCTTAAAATAAATTATTTATGTATTACAACATTTAGTTTCGTGTTTATTTTAATTATGCTTGTCTGAGATAAGTAGGAGTTTCCCACAGTATGGAAACATTTTTTAAAACTATAAACAGGAACCAGAAAATTAACAAATCATTCTGTTGCTGCAGAAATTATCCAACATAGGAATTTTGAAGGTTGAATGATTTGAAAAGTCATTTGGAGGTAGGTCAGTCTAAATAATGTAATCAACAGGGTTTAAAGCAACACTAAAGATGTTTCAGTTTCGGTCGCTTTTGGCGGCCAGTGTGGACAAAAGCGGTAGTGTTTTGCCTGAAGAAGATTGCATTTCCCATGAGCACCAGTGCATAGCGTGGTAAAATCCTGATCTCCCGGTCACCTGCAGTTGGATTGAAGTAAATTTCTGTTTCCAGTGTCTGTGTGAGGGATGAATAGGGATGAGGTGATGAATCTAATTGTGGTGAAACAATATCAGATGATGATGTTGCAGATAAGAAACGGGGGAAGTGACGTATGCCGTAAAGCAGTCAGCACAAAAGTTATGAAAATATTTTATGAAGGTTGAAAAGTTACTTAGTGATGCTTTAAATCAGAAAAAGCTTAACTGAGCGAAACTGTGTGGACAAAAAAGGACTTAATTGTAGCCTTCAAGTACTCACAGTGTACACGCATCAACTAAAGTTTATGCAAGTGACACTGTGTAACACCAGGCTTTCTGTCAAGGATCTCCAGGGAACACTTGCATGTTGGCTGAACTTTTCATGACCCGTAGACCTGTACAAGTTTTTTTTATTGTTATTTTGGTTATCACACATGGACAAAAGGAATAAAAATACTTATTAAATGTAGTTTAACACTCAGGGCTGTGTGTTGAGCCCCCTCCTGTTCATATTGCTCACATCTGACTGCTCGCCTATCCATCCAGGCTGAAGTTTGCGGACAACACAGCAGTGGTTGGACTCATCACAAACAGTGATGTGTCCAGCTACAGGCAGGAGGTGGGACACCTGGAGGGCTGGTGCAGAGATAACAACCTCTGCATTAATGTAAAGAAAACCAAGGAGATGATTGTGGACTTCAGAAGGAGCAAGCATGCCCACCTCCCCCTCCACATGGGAGGACCTGCGGTGGAAGTGGTCAACAGCTACAGGTACTTGGGTTTACACCTGAGTAACAACCTCACCTGGAGCAACAACACTTCCATTCTGGTCAGGAAGGCACACCAGCGGCTCTACTTCCTCAGGAGGTTGAGAGAGCTGGACTTGGGAGCTCAGTCCTCACCTCCTTCTACAGATGTGTGCTGGAGAACGTCTTGTGCTCCAGCATCAACGTGTGGCATGGAAGCTGCTCTGCTGCAGACAGGAAAGCTCTGCAGAGGGTGGTGAAGGCTGCACAGAGGACTGTTGGAGTCAGCCTCCCCAGCACCACAGACATTTACACCTCCAGATGCAGGAAGAGGGCCTCCGGCATCATGAAGGACCCCACACACCCAGCACACTCACTTTTT
>JAVLVB010000913.1:1848111-1881660 GCA_032876305.1 Orestias chungarensis
TAGCATAAAGTGCAAAACCACCAGACTGAGAAACAGCTTCGTTCCAGAAGCTGTGAGACTCTCAAACACACGCAAGGACAAGTACAAATGAAAAAAAAGAAACTTTCTCATTTAACCGACAATGTTCACTTTAATATCACACTTTAAAATGTCACTTAATATGTCACTTTATTAACCATCCATGCTGCTACAGCAAATTTTGCACTCCGAATTCTCATTGCTGCTATGTCCGAAGTCCCATATTGTAGATTCTGTGTAGTCAAAATCCTATTCTCTTACATTTCTTTATATTTTTTATATTATTCTTATTTTGTAGCTATTTAAAATTGCTATCAGGGTGTAAACTGGACCGTGGGATTAAAATGTTGTCCCACCTCCTGTACCACATGTGATGTGATGACAAATAAAATTCCTTGATTCCTTGATTCCTGGTTCTGTTGATAAATCAGCTAAAATTAGCTGATTAGTTAGTCCGCTAGCATATATACATGCAACCACTTAAGAAACTGGCGGGTCATGTCTTAACTGTTGTAGGTTTAAATATTAGAATGATCCAGAAAAGAAGAAAAGAATGTTGCTTGATGCAACAATGTATGTGAAAAAGGTCTATTTTGGTATATGGAAACTGTATTTCCTTCCAATGCCACATCGTTCGAAAGCGTCTTCTTAACAACAACTTCTGTTTAGAGGAGGAACTGCATTGACTGTAACCCACAAGTGTAAAATGTCACACTAACATGTTGACGCTAAACTGACTTACTTAGTATGAGATCTTCACTCTGAAGGAGATCAACACTTGGCATATTAATGAACTTCTCTTCTTTGTTAACAGTTTTGCACATTTCTGAACACATTTTGCATCCACAGCCTTAGAATATTCAGACAATGCCTTTAGTTTCATCCGAACTGCTGAGCAGATAAATCTGGAAATTGTTGAAAGAAAACGGGATGGAAGTCACATAAAACAGATTAGGAAATAGGAAACTTTACAGTTAGATTTAGTCAAGGTTGACTGGTCGCTCTACGTTCCCTACCTCGTCTATAGTCAAAATCTTCTGGGTGTCTGGCCTCTCCTTTAGAGAGATAGGCTGAGGTTGATCAAGTAGTTAGAGCTGAGGGTAGAGCCACTGCTTCTCCAGATTGATGAGCCAGCTGAGGTGGCTCTGGCATTTGGTCAGGGTGCCTTCTGGACTTGTCCAAGATTAGATGTTCAGGAGGAGATCCAGAGGAAAATTCCAGACACGCTAGAGGGACTATATCTTTCGATGGCTTGGAAACACCTTGGGATTTTCCAGCCGGACCGTTGTCTAATCCCTCTTCGCAGTAGCTGTGAAGAGGGATGTCTGGGCCTCTTCGTCTATGATGCTTAACCCGAGACATGATCCCGGATTAAGCAGAAGATGATGGATTGATTTTCTTCTTTGTTTTTATAAGATTAGTTCTGTCCAGTCTGACTGGCAGTTGGTTGTAGTCCAACATCAGTAGACAGGTGTCAGTAACACCTCAGGAAAAGTTAACTGCATAACAAAACTATGACCATCTAAGCATTGCGTTTCTGTATTACATGATTACACGCAGGTTTGGGGAAACTTTTAATCACCAAGAACCTGATTCCTTTGGTTTTCACTCAAAGTAAATCATAATATCAATCTTCTGTTGCGCTCCTATTACAGCTTCACCCTCAGAAGGGTATTATATTTAACGCATGTTTCTTCCAACTGTAATGTTTATGCACTTAAGAGGGTGTGAAGTATTTGGGGCCAGGTCTTGGGATGAGATGAGGTGTAGATGTGAATGTTTTGGCCAGATATGGATGTTTGCCGTGCGCTGCCTGATTTGAGAAATATTAATATGCAGCCACATGTCTCAATCAGAGAATCTCCACCCTTCATCAAGGCTTTGACATATCCAGGACGCTTTTTGGTTGGTTTTGCATGCAAGCGAAAAAAAAAAAAAAAGGCCTGACAGGTTTTTGTCAAAGGGAATGTGTTTCAGGAAGTTTCCTCTGCACATGTGCACACTATTTAAATGTACTCAGGGTAACATTCTGATCTTTGCTTTTCATATAATTTTGTCTCTTGAGTGTTCATTCTTTGTGCTTCCAGAGTTCTTTTTGCTTTAGATGAAATGGTTTTAGCACAGTTTGGCCGTCTCACACATTAAAGGGAATGAAAAAAAAAACTTCTGGGGGATTGTAGAGGTTGAGCAATTATATGATTATGAAAAACATTATATGGCAAAAAGAACAACATCAGGTAATTGGCTTGGCGTGTTAGAGCTGACGAGTGCCAGATGTAGAAACCTGTGCACGTCTGTCAATGTAATGGCTAACACCCTGTCCACATGGAGCATGAGGCTTGCACCATGTGGGAGAAAGCAACCATAAAACCCAGCGCGAGCATTTGTTAGCATCAGACGTTCCAATTTGATTGGTAAAATTCACACTGTAATAGGCTTATAAACTATCGTTGGACCCAGAACAATGAGCTGGGGGGGGGGGCTGTGCCAAGTCATGGACACCCAGCAATTCACAACATCCCCTCCTTAAGGGCATGCTTGGTTTCCTCCAGATCTACAGGTTCCTTTCTGCAGCTCTGTTTAAAAGCCAGTCGGGATGTTCCAGAGGTATTTAACAGTAAAGGAGGCGGAGGCGGAGGTGGGGGATTCTAGACCTCCCACATTCGGGTTCAACCGTGGAGCCATAGCTTTTCAGTTTTGCCTCACCTGATCTCTTCCTTTCTTTCCCTCTTCTTCCTCCATGTGTCAACAACAGTTTTTAACCAAAGCACCTTACTCCTCCACCTTAGCGAAGACAACACATGAGGCTAGAAAGCTCATCATAGGGAACGCATCTACCCAGGCAAGCGGCCAGTGGGTTGCATTCCTGTGGACCTGCTGGGGGAAAGAGCAGCAGAATACATTTTACACGTAAATATCGGGAATTGGATATGGGACATTCGCCGCCTTCTTCGCTCTGCCGTCTTTTCTCCTCTCTGGTTCTCATATGCCTCATCCCCTTTCACTCAAATCAGTCGACATTGATTTGTGTTGCATCAGCGATGCAGATTTTTATTCCTTCTGGTCAGAAATGCCAGCAGGCTTAACCTCATGGCTCAGATATTTGTGGGCAAGGCGGGGAGGAGCATGCTAGCCCTCCCTCTGTGCAACAATCATGTGTTGTGTTTAATTTACTCTATTAACGTTTGTGCGCTGTTCTGGTGAGAAGTTTACATCCACCTATCGTGTGTGTGCATTTGTGCTACGCAAGAGGCATTTTGATATGAAAATGTTACCTTTTTTTATGACAAAAGGATGAAAATAGCATATTTTTAATGAACAGTTTGAATTTATATTCCACTGTAAAAAAATTTACAAAATCCACATCCTTCATGCCTCATTTTAAGTGTTTAGGGTATCCTGAGCTATCCTTATAGTTCTGCTGCTATAGGCTAGGCTGCTGAAGGTCAAACGTAGCAGCTTTCCTCACTCTGCTACTTTACTTACCCACCACTTTAAAATTTACAACACTTGATGTTATTTTAACTGTTAACTTTAACTGTTTCCTCTCAGTGTTTCCCCCTATCAATGTCCTGGTCGGTGATTCTATTAGCTGCTGCACCTTCTTTTAGGAGGACATTGGCTAAGATGGCGCAGCTTAACGTTCTCCCTCTACTGCCATTAATTGTTGTCTTTTTTCTAACATAGAAAGTATTTATTTATTGACAATGATAATTAAAACATGTACTAATATACTGTTGCATGTAAACTCATTCTGGGATTGATTCTTTTTAAAACCATGCAATCCCATCTGAATTAAAATTAAACTGGATTAAAACTTTAGCAAATAGTTCTTGTTTTATGTTGTCTAATCTTTGAATTTTCCAAATAACTCAGTAGATGCCCTTAAGTGAAAACTGAAAGTTGAGATGAATGGTAAATTTTTTGCTGCATGTTTTGCTGCTTAACTTTTCATGCCATGAGTTTGATGAGTTTGCATGGCTGACTACATCTGTGATTCTCTGGTTTAGCTGCTGAATATAAGGTTGGATTGTACTTAAGAAAAAGTTACTCTGTCCATTATAGTTGGATGTTGTCTTTTATTTGTCATATTCATGTAAAGGTGTGTATCTGGTTTTGATAAGAGCTTATTGTAGAGTTACATGATCTCAGTTCCAGTGAGTCTTTCCTTTAATCCCTCACTGGTGGTGATGGTGGCATTGTTCGGTTTACAGAGTGGGTGTTTGCTCACTTTAAACTGTATTTCCACATGGCCTCCTGCCTTATTTGTTGTTTTTTCATCTGAAATAGCCTCCTTCTTGGAGATGCTGCACTCTCCCTAAATGTAACATTATCCAAAACAGCTTTCAGTTCCTTCGCCAGAACCTGTTATCCTGGGAATACAGCTGTTCCAGCCCTACTTTTCCAGACAAGCCTCCTCACATCTCCCATTGAAGCCTGGATGCTAATTTCTGAGGCTTAGGGTGATATGTGAGTCACAGCATCGCACCTCAAACCAAAGTCAAAGGTTTCAATACGACAGGTTCAACCTCGTGTGTACCCGAATTATCACAGTTGTATTTCCGTCATCCTTCTTTCAGCACGTTTCTTTAGCAGTGGTAATGGTCTGAGTGGTTCTTCTAACTATGAAATCATCCGGACAACTTGGCGAATTTAGCAAAAAAAAAAAATGCTGATCAGTGAGGAGCGCCTGTCTATCAGATCTACAGTATAGTCTCTCCACTGTTAGATCCAAATGACTCTCTTACAGGAAAATAATCTGGGTCGTTCTATAAAAGCTAAGAATTAAGATTAAAATATATAAAACACAAATGCAGTGTCAGTTTTACACATTCATAGTAAAATAACTGTTTTGTGGGCGTAATAAACCAAGTTTCACTGCAAACAAAACGGGAGATTTGTTTTCTTTTAACATGGCAAATTTTTTTTAAAATCCTCTAAATTGGGACCTTTCAGCAAGATATCTCTTTTACATACGTCTCTGCAGGGGACCACACATCAAGTTCAAAGTTCAAAGAGTATATTCAGTATATTCAATCAGTTTCCTTGTATGATAAAATAGTTTCTTTGCTACTCGCCTTGTATGGCAAAAAGAAAAGATAAGATGAAAACAAGAAAAGATACTTTAAAATTACAGCCAGCAAACGTGTCCACCCCGGGGGGCCGCCATGCTGTTAATTATAACTACTAATTTTCATGAGGAATTCATGATATATACATGTATTTGTTTATTTTTATTTATTTATTTAAATGTTGTCAACTCATAATCTTCCCTTTTATGAAATAAAGTCACAAATGTGAGATCCAGATGTTTTACAATGTTGCTGATAAAATGTATGGATTCTGGTCATATGTGGTCGGACTAGACTTGGCGGCTGGTCCACACTTGTGGAGCAACGTGAAATGTGGAATGACAATAATTCGTCTTGCTACGTTCTTCAAGTCAGAAGCAGAGCCAGTCGCTGTGGGGTTCTGTCAACGTTGGATTTCAGCAGACATGAAAGTTGGTTTGTTGGAATGGTAAAAGCTTTTATCAACTCAGGACTGGGTGCTGCTCATCTTGAGCCACGATGGCGGTTGTCGTCAGTTTAGATTTATGGAGCGCAAAAAAGTTTGAACTCTTTACAAATCCAGAAAAAGACATTTTGAATGTTGGTTTGTTGAAATATCAGATTCTGAATTTATTCCAGCTGTTTGAGATTAAAACGCTGTTCAAGCTAATTTTGGGTAAGGTCGATAGTCTTTGTCCGACTTTTTTGCAGCACCATAAACGGCCAAATTTCCATCTTTCTGCTCATAAATATGTCATTGATGTAAGAAATGTTCATAAGTCTGCAAAAGAAGAAGACATACGTGGGAAAAAGATAAATCTACGTCTGCACTAAAAAAATGCACCATTAGCACCTAGAAAATATGAGAGAAAACCTTATTAAATCAGCAGCATTTGTACATGTATGTATTTATAATGATAGTTTGCTGATATTATTTATGAATAAAACGTATTATCTAAAACATTTACCTGGTAATCGGTGAATAGTTCATAAACATCGTTAGTCTTTGTGGTTCTTTTCATTCAATGAATCCTGTGAGGTTTTAATCTGCTGCTTTTCCAACTTCCCACCAAGGTTAGCTGTGTTGCAGCACGCTTGTATTTGAAAAATGATTCTTTATATTTCATTTGAAACATGTTCTGTTTGTTCAATGGCTCGCTGAAGTTGTATTGTGCGGCTGTTTAAACTGGTGCTGCAGCATAAATGTGACCTTTACAAATAATCATATTGTATTATGACTATATTGATAATTTTCTCGAGTAAAATTTTGTTAGCATAATTTAGAAAAGCAAAAAGTATATATCTGTTGTCACTTTAGCCGATCTTGTACCTGTATTTGTAAATGTAAATGACAACCTACAGTAAGTGAGGAAGACAACACAAGAAAAAATCCATTTTTGTTTTTGGATGTAAAATCTCTAAATTGCTTCATATTGGTTCTGGTTCTGCTGAGATCGGTCCACAAACTCCTTCGTCTGCCTGTATCTGTATCATGTTGGCGTTTACCATCGTTTCTCGTAGGAAGGGAACCTCAGGAACAGCATGGATGATTAACACAAGGGGAAATATGCCACTGTCCTAATATTGTAAAAAAGATTGAGATTTTAAAGAAGCATTAATTTTCCCGTAGACTATGAGGCTTTTTTTTTAACGAGCGCCTCATTAGCCTTGCAGATGTTTTGATAACACCTGTGTCTACAGTTTAAGGAACTTTTTGCCCCTCACCGGCGGCCTCAAAGAGCTTTGCTCATTTCTATCTGGTTCTGAGTCTCCCCTATGTGGCATCACACGTGCAGGCGAGCCACCGCACTGACATGGTCGTTTGTCTTCTGACTGCCACGGCATATGGAGGGAGCTGGCACTGCACAGATGTCCACTAAGTGCTGATGAAGGGAGTGAGCGTTGCGGTGGATGGGATGTTTGCCGGTGCTGCTGGAGCCTGGTACGGCTCTGCTGTTGCTATCAACTCTTCTCTGCTGTGTAGGGAGGCGGCGAGGCCACTCAATAAAGCATGTGTTTGCAGATATATAAGTCAAGGAGAGTGTGCTTGCATATGCTTTCTCTCTACCTCTGTGTCTGTGTTATTTTATGTGTGGGTGCCGCGTAGTAGGGTGTTGTCTGGTGAAACTCTTGTGTATTGATGGAGCGTAGAAAGCCTGAAAAGAATAATATGCAGCTTAAGGCCAGTAGCTTCAAAGTGATGAATCCTCATGGGTGAGCCAACCGAGCTCTGAACCTGTCAATGGTAACTTACTCCTCGGATGGTGCGCCAAAGACTTCAATAACGACATCAGCCAGGGGTGGGGGTAAGGGGTAGGCGAAGGGAGGGCTGATAGACTGGCCAGTTTTCAGGGGTGCGAGCGTGGCTCCTTCACAGCACTTTGAAGTCCCGCTTGACGAGAGCTGTGCAAGCTGCCTGATACTGGCCACGCTGACTGGGTGCAGGAGCCACCCGGGTGGCTTATCAGATTTATGGAGGCTTAGCGGCTGACGTTCAGAGTGTCTTTGTGTGATAATGTGATGGTCTGTGTATGTGAAGGAAGAATGGGGTAAAAAGGGAAAGGGTCATCCTGGTAGCAATCCCCGTCTCGTCCCAGCTAATTTAGACAGCACCCTGGGGTCTGAGAGAGAAGAGGTAAGACTTTGCAGAAACTCTCACAGGAGTCAATCTTGAGCCCAGCAAATCACTAATGCAGCATTTTATTCACCTATTCTTGGTCTTAAAAGGGAATATGTGATGGTTTTCTAATTTTTTTAAATATATTTTCATACTAGTAGCTCATAAAAATATATCTATTCACTTTTAAACAAGAATTTTGAGAAACTTTGGTAATGGCAAAATCTATAGTTAAAAAAAGAAAGAAAGTGAGGAATTACAAGATGTTGGAAACTGTTCTGGTTCTGATAAGCACTGTAACTCTGGCGTGCACATCACTAGAATGTACTGCTGTTAAAAATTTAATTTTCTTATCAGAAGCAGATTGTGGGTCCAAAAATGTTTTCATTTGATTTTAAATATCCTTTCTATGCTCTTGTCATACTTTTGTGCTCTAGGGTTGGAGATATACTGTAACAAAAATGTATATCCTCCTGGGGATCAATAAAGTCATTCTGATTCTGATGAACGACATCATCCACAATTCATGTTTTTATTTTTAGGTTGGCTTTTCAAATACAAAGTGATTTGATTGTTTTGAATTGGCTTAGTATTATAGCTTCAACGTTGAAAGAAATATTGGAAAGGAAATGTAAAGTATAAAGCTGAAATACCCAGGATGGTACAAGACTCACTATTAGCTGGGATTTAAAAAAGGAGCCGATCCAGAAGCAGTTTTCCTCTGTGGTGATTGGTTTGACCATAAGAGCGGATAGAAGAAATACTGTGAACTTTAGCTTTTGTGGGCGTGACAAGACTGTTTAATCGGTGCCTTTTATTATATTTTAAGGTATATATGGTGTTTGAACAATAAAAATACAAATTTGGTTTGGTCCATGACCCCTGTGAATATTTGGACTCCACAGTTTTAGAAACATTTTGGAGCAGCTCAGCTTGAGTCTTGACTTGAGTGTATTATGAAGAGATATGTCAAGAACTCCATTAGACCCCCTTATTACCAACAATAAATAATCAAATTATTAGTAGAAATGTGCAAAAAGATGTTCCTATGAGTGTTAAGAAGGGTAAGTTTTAATAGTTCCTTTAAATTCTTTTACTTTGGTTTGTTATCTTTTGACAGTTGCTTGACCCTGTTTGTGTAAGAAATAAACTGTTTATTGAAGGAAAATAATTTAACATCGTATCTCCCAGGATGTATATATATATATGTAAATTTGCCAATATAGCTCTAAAACCTGCTAATATTTAATTATGTTCACTTCTGTGAGCTAGAATTATACCTGACAACTATATTTTATGAAGCTTGTTATGTCAACATGATTACATTGTATGTTCTGTCTGCATCCAGATGGTGCGTTCACCACGCACTAATAAGATGTGGATACGTTACCTTGGGTCGCGCTGTTCTTGGTTGAGTTGAGGTTGAGTTGAGGTTTCGAACACAAACTTCAAAGTTCCTCTAATGAGCGGAAAAACATTTTTCCTGCACGACATTAAAGTCTGCCATTTTTTTTTTATATGTGCGTGTGGGAATACGTACACAGTGTGTTACATTTCACAAGCCTCGCCTTTCAAAAGTTAGCAACTCATTTTCACCTCCAGCACAAACAAACAGAAAAGTATCACCCATCTCAGCCCAAATCAAGGGGAGCATTTGTTAACAATAAAAAGCTGGTTTGAAATGGCTCCAGTGCACATTTTTTGCGCCAAGGCACAGTCCAAATTTTTTTAATTTTATGTCACAGATATCAAGAAGGAGAGAAACAGCTGAGGGAACGAAGCTGTACAGGAAACTACACCTAAGTGAGTTTAGGTCTGATTCAATTGTTCAGCTGTAACATGTAGATCTGTGCCGTGTCCTTTTAAGAACTTGGCCTCTATGAAACGGCATATCAGATTTGGGACCTGCATCCAAGGCTCAGTAACAGATCTGGAGAATCGATAAGTGCATTACGAGGCAGTGACAGAATGACCTCCTCCCCACCCATGCTGTCTCATATCTAAGAGGGTGACAACGGATCTCACTCACTCTCATGAGATCTAATCCAGGACAGATTACGTTATCTGTCAGGTGGCTGAAGTGATTGTTAACCCTTCTGTGGCTTTGTGGTGACCATCAAAGACATTAGATGTAAATTTAAGGGGGAAATAGGTGCAAATCTTCAGAGCCAGGAAACCTGAACGGATCAAATTCTATTTCATTTCAGTTTGATTGATTTGTATAGACCCATTTTACAACACATACAATCTCAAGGTACTTAAATTAAACATGTTCCAACTGATTCTTGTTATCAAAAAGTGCTTTAAAGCAACACTAAAGATGTTTCAGTTTCGGTCGATTTTGGCGGCCAGTGTGGACAAAAGCCGTAGTGTTTTGCCTGAAGGAAGACTGCATTTCCCATGAGCACCAGCATATAGCGTGGTAAAATCCTGATCTCCCGGTTGCCTGCAGTTGGATTGAAGTAGTTTCCAGTGTCTGTGTAACGGATGAGCAGCAATGAGGTGATGAATCTAAATGTGGTGAAACAATGTCATAAGATGATGTTGAAGATAAGAAACGATGAAGTGACTTATGCCAAAAAGCAGTCAGCACATTTGTAGCCGTTTTGTGTGGCAGGGTTCCTGCCACCCTCCTCAAAGTTGCTTAGTGTCCATTAAAGCAATACGGACCCCCTTGGAACATGACAGAGGCGCCATTCAACAAGCTTTAACTCGACGTATGATCACAACAGTTATGAAAATATTTTATTTGAAAAGTTACTTAGTGTTGCTTTAAGTTTATTTATTATTTAGTTTTAATTTCTATTAGTTTCTATTTAAGGAATTAACTTAAAGTTTTGATGTCTCCTGGACTAGCATGCAGAGACATTGGACCTCCGCCTGCGTTCTATCGTTGACCCCAAACTGACTGGGGTTGATGTTGACACAGAGTATACACAAAAGAAAAACACAAAAGAACTAAAATCATGAAGCATAAATAAATAAACCCATGTTCGCACAGGTAATGGCCTCCACTTTGTATTCAGAGTCAGGAACAAATATGGTGAGGCTGTGTATTTTTTTATTATGCTACCTATATCTGTAACCCTCATCTTGAAGATTTAAAAAATGTTTCCAGTCTGTCAAGTTTAAAATCCAAGCTTGTTTGAACAGTAGATATGACAACTGAGGGGATTTTATTTGGTCTTTGTTTTTAAATTAACTAGAACGTTCAACGTTTCTCTTTAATGCCAATTAAAGTAACCTCAAGAAATAAGAAGGCAATTACATAATAGAGGCTATTGGTATTGAAAACCTTTGAGAAGTAGTGAGTGGAGCACTGGAAATAGTACCAGAAAACCCAATGATAAAAAATAAACTTTAAACAGTCATCTTTGTTTTTAAATTTGTCTTCTTTTCTTTCTTTAATTTATTCTTTTAAATTGTTACTTTTATTGTGCTTTTTAAATCTTATATCATATATAATAATGTTTAAAAACGTCAAAAAAAAGGAAATGGAGCATTTGAAGACAGAAAATTGTTTTACCTCTCTAATTTGTGTGGCTGCTAATCAGCAACATTGAAATACTTGGAATGAGAGACCCTACTTTCCTAAAAGATTCTCTTAGCTGAATAATACAAGCACAAATATCAGTACATGCATCAAGATAAAAAATGTAACCTTAAAATTCAAAACAGCTTATTCTAAACTTTTTGCTTGTCCAAGGGTGATAGAAGGATTGCAAACTAGGCTTTAAGGCCTGGAATAACCCAAAGTTGAGTGAGGATACAGCACAAGTTCATGTTAACAGTTAGCACCTACCCTTTGAGGTGACGTATGCCTGCCCATGATAAGTTAACAACGCACAGCAGAAGTGGAGACAAAGTCGAGTTGTCTACCCGAGCGCAGATAAAATTGAAGTTTTTAATATATTTTCAAGCACTCACTTGATAGTCTTGTGAAAATCAGGCAGATTAGGCTTTTTAAGACCCATCTTTTTCTTTGGCGTTTGGCACAATCTGAGATGTTTCACTTTGTTTTACTGTCTGTATCTTAAATATGTATTTTATATTCAATATTTTTACAATTGCATTGCATTTCATGATTGTGTACAGCACTTTGGTCCTATCAGTGTATAAAGTGCTTCATAAATAAAGTTGGTATGGTATGGTATAATGTACATGTGTGTAGGGGGGAGGGTGTTATTGCATATTTCTATATATGAGCAAAAAAAGGAATTTAACTATTTGAGCTGCACACAATAATCACAAATACGATGACGCATGGCCTTCGGATAAATCCTGTAGGTAAAAGATGAATTTGCTTTACTGTAACAATCCAGTTTGACAGCAGGGCTTTTTGCTCCATCAGTATCTGTTTCTCCATGGTCTTGGTCATTTGAACCTCATTCAGCTCCTTCAGAATCGGCACCATTTCCATTTAGGGGTAAAAACTAAATTCCCAGGTGGTGCCTGCAGGAGAGAGAAAGAGGGGAATAGTTTAGAGAGACACACGAGACAGCGGGGATAAAAAACGAGCAGCGGGGTTTGTTCAGGTTCAAGATGCGTTGTGTCTGTTGGCAGCTTGTTGGGCCAACATTGTTTAACTCTCTACCCCTCGTCTGTTTGTGAGCTTTTGAGGGCTTTATGGGTCGGTGTGACTCTGCTGCCAATAGGTTCCAGATGCCTCCGGTGTGGGAACCGTTGAGCAGAGGAAAATGGAAGACTGGGAAGAAGCACAACCAGGTGTGACCCACGGCCGTCTGGGATGGATATTCAGACTCACATGAGTGTTGCAAATGTGTTCCTGGTCTCACATGTGACAAACATAAGGGCAGACATAATGTGGTCGCACAAACTCTTGTTTTTAAGTGCACACGCCCTCCAGCAAGGCACTGAGTTCATGGATCGAGTCGCATTGTTCAGCATATTTGCTGCTGGCACCACAGAGGTCCGACATATGGCAGCACTCTAAGTGGGGGGCTCCGCACAGAATCTGCCAGCTCCACAGTGGCCTGCTACAAGGGAAATTGTCAGCAGGAACATTTAAAGGTCCCAAACCACAAGGACTGATAAATGTCTGCATTTCTCTGTGTAATTACCTTTTATCCTGGGTCCCCTGTCCAAGGAGCCAGGAAGAAAACAACAGAGCACGTAATAGCAATAAAGTCAAAGTGGAAAAGAAGTAATGGTCTAAAAAGGTGGGGAAATAAAGCTAAGCAGCCAAAGGCCGTGGATGAAATTAGGTGTTTTTTGATAGTTTTTTTTTAACAAGAATAAGAATGGGGTCTCTTAAAAGTGTCACTTATTGCTGGGATTGGCCTCGATATCAATGATGAATAAAAACTTAAAAAAGAAAAAAAAACACTGCAATTACTACTGTAATGCCTTTTGAAGGAAGAAACTGTCATTTTAGGATTTGATTACATTATGGGTGATTTTTTACTATCAAATACTGGTTTGGTTTAAGTGTGTTAAATATAAAAGCTTCAAAAATGAATGGACAAACCATCATCAGGGCTTATCTAGTCTTCTCATCAGGAAGAGAACAATGTTGTCTCTTTAGGCATGTTGTTACCAGCTGGCTGTCTCAATGATGCAGCCCAGTTCAATCAAACTCAGCTGCACTAATTTAATCCACCATTGTTATGTGTGACTTCTTAGGGTTGTAGGTCAGGTTTTGAGGTTGACTTAAAATATACATATTTTTTAAATATGCTCGGCAATTTTTACTCTTGGGACAAAAACGCTTAAAAAAAGTCTGATTTTAGAAAAAACCTTCTTGTGTGGACCAGACCTGAAGGCTGCTCCTCCTTTTAATAATGGATATATTTGTCTCTAAAGCTTTTTTTCTCTTTGTACAACCTTGGACCTTGACAGTTAACTCAGCTAATCAGGTTTAGACCAATAATTCAATTATCTGGATTATGTTAATTAAGGATTAGATGTTAATTGTTTGAATATTTGATGGGTTTTCTTAAAGTCGCTGCCTTTGAAATCACCATTTTACATGTATGCTCTTCTGTAAAAGTTATTGGTTACCATGAAACACGAAGTTATAGGCGTATTTCAAAGGGGGGTTTTCATGTTTTACTTACCGTTTCAAGTGATGTTCGAAGTGAAAGAGAAACATCTTGGCAGATGTTTGTCCGTATACGATGACGAGAGATACCTTGAATTACATTAGGAGTTAAACAAAATAGACTGTAAACATGCAAACGTCAGTCTAGGATTCCGTTAAACTGTTTATCGCCAGATAAACCGAAGACTGTAGCCTGATGGTTCAAGTCAGATGTTTAGTCATAGATGTTATCACTTTACTTTGAGGCTGATTTCCTTATGTTATTGTAGTTTTCTTCACCAAGTAAATGTTATGTTGGAGCAGAACATTCAGACTATTCTGCAGAAACATAGAACTTTGCAAAAACTTCAAAAGTCCCGAGGAAATATCGATGAAGATGATTTTATAAAGATTATGAGAAAGTCAGTGTTTGTAAGCAAAGGGAGAAGAAGCAGTGATTTCAAACTTTGTGCTGAATTAAGTCCAACACATTTTTGTAACATTGATTATGGTGTTGTTTTGAAAACATTTTTTATTAAATTGTTCCTTGAACATAATCACAATTAATTAGATGTTTTCTCACAGTTTTACGTAATAATTTAATTAAAATTTTCCATTGTAACTCAAATTCTATCCTAGGCTTGTGTTTGGTGGCTATGTTACACTTTACATTTGATTATGTTTTCGTAAAGTAATTAAAATCTTCAGTTAATTAGAACTTTCTCTACATTCTGACCATTGTTTGTGCTTTTTGGCCAGCACTTCCTGTTTGTAAAGGTTATCGATGTCATTAATTGCACAACAGTATTTAATCTAACAAGTTGTTTTTTTGTGTGTGTGTGGGATGAATTTTTTTATCTTAGCTTTTTAAATGCAAAACTACTAAGTTGTGTAGATACGTTTGCAAATTAAATGAATTCTCTTTTGGTTCCTTTGGCGTCGTTTGGTGTAAATTACTCTCTGATGGTAAGGATTGACGAGGTTCAGGTGTGTTTTAGTTCTTTATAAAACCAGTAGGATTTTGGCAACTGGGAGCCTAAAATGGACAGTTGATAAAATCAAAGTATGCATCATGTTTATTCTTATCAAAATGATCAGAAATGAAGATGTCTGTTAATAGAATCCACCAAGATCAGGCTCAGTTTTTCTGTTGCCGCTTTCCTTATGAAGTTGCAAAAATAGAAGAGTTTTCTAGCTAATATTTTTAAAGTTTTTTGTAACATAGACAAAAGCCATTTTCCTGACAGGAGTGTTACATCTTCTATCTGCTAAGTAAACACATTGCAGCCTTGCCTGTGTCTGATTTAGAGGGTCATGGACCTGCTAACCTGTTCATGCACACCTGCTCACTCCCCACCTTCCTTTTTAGATTATTCTTTAGGAAGCAGGTGACTCTTCTGTGTCGCAGATAAGACTGCAGGAGGGGGAAAAAAAACTTTAAAAATAACAAAAAATGAGATTATTCTCAAAAAAAAAAAAAAAGTACCTTCACCCCCATAAACTTGCATTAATAGAAATATTTCCCTCCCTCCTCAACAGTCTGGGCCCAAGCGCGCAGGGGGCCACAGTCTTAGCCACATCTCAAGCTAATTTACAAAGATCCAGAATTATTCTCTTATCTGGGGCTTTAAAGGTTGTAAGGTTGATTAACAAGGTCCTGTCCTGTTTATCACTCTGGGGCTGGGTGTGGAAAATAGCCTACGATAAGTGCACAGACCATTAAATATTCTATTTCCCCTAATATTTGTTGGCAACCATCAGCTTAACTGATCTCCCTTCACTTTAATTAAAAGGGTTTCCCATCTTGTTGGGGTCATTATGTGCTGGCGGACGCCGGGAGAGGGGTTTGTGATGAGTTCAGCGTTCCCTCTGTCCCCAGGTTGCCAGGAGGCTTTTTTCATCCTTTCGCTTCGGTTAACCCCTTCCTAGTCAGGTTGCACTCACTGCCGTTTTTTATTCAGCAGAGTAAAGCAATAATGTGTCCAGCAGCTCTTAAATGGATCCAGGTTGTGCAAAGTTTAGTGTTTTCTAGAGATGGGTTTAGATATTCTCACTATCCCTCTTAACTAAGGGGCATAAGAATCTGGCCGTAATGGTTTAATTTGCCCAACTCTAGTTGGATTGATGCGGCTGTTTACAGTTTCTCCCTTTCTCACCCCTTTTGTCTTCTTTCTAATTTAGTGTTCCCAAACCACACTCGGAGTCTGAGTGTGTCTGCTGCGCTTGCATCTTTGCCCTCCTCCCTGCTCTCCATCACTGTCCATTGATGTTTTCCCTCTCTCTTTCTTCCCTCCTCGTCCTCACTCCTTGCTTGGTGGGTCTTGGAAAAAGAGCTGCATGCCTCCACACTTCTGGACAAGACTGATGGCTCGTCAATAGCATTAGCCAGCATTGCAGGCCTCACTGGTGTAGAACCGAATCAATAGGGCCCAGTAAAATGTCCTAGAGGTTCGTGCTGCACATTTCAGCCCATCCTTCTGTTACCAAAGATGAGTTTTTACAAGAATCCAGGAGTCGCTGTCTAATTTATTCTCTTTACTGCTGTATTTCCCCAGTTAGTCAATAATAGATGAGCGTTTCTGGTCGCTATCACATCCTAAGAAAAATTAAAAGATTAATGTTCTTCAGAATAATAAAGGAAAATCTCCCTCCTTGCAGTGACATGTACAATCTAATGTTATTTTTGTTCCCCTCACACGATCTCTTAATTTATCTTTGATTAAGGTTTGTGTTTTCAATCTTAAAAGAAAATTGATTTGTGCTTTCACCCCCACACTGGTGTTAAACGAGTATGATAAGCTGAAACCACATATTTAATTTGGGAAAGCCCAGATTTTGTTTTGGCTTTGTGATTTTCTAGTAGGTTCGTTTTGCAACATATAGTTTTAGGTGGCGTGACAGGCATTTAAAAACTGATTCTGCATGTATGTCTTAACTACTTTAGCAATCTTAGTGCGGAAATTTTAACCAATCAGCAAATACATAGGAATTAGTTTAGGTAGTATTAATAAAATTAGGCTTATATTTGGATTGGAAATCAGTTGACAATGAAAAGTTTGATTAGATTGTAAATTGTGTTCATCCAGCTTCTTCAGAGATTCAATGGAACCTGAGTAAACATTAAATTTGTGTTGGACCTCATGTTAGATTATTATTACATAGGCATTAATAATATGGGATTTATTTTTTCTAAATTTGATATGAAAACTCTTATTTTTACTTTGTTGGAATAACATCATTTATGTGCTGTTACGGTTAATAATAAGATTTAATGTCACGCTTCAAAAAAAGTACATTTCTTTTCATTCTTGGTGTAATCTAACATCAGTTCCTTTTTAATTAGATTTCAACCTTTGATCAGACAAAGGGATTTTACCTCCTAATTTACTAATGAAAGCGCCAGCTTCTCATTGCTTAACATCTTTTAATAACTCTAATAATCTTATCATCCACTAATTGGTCAAGATAGCCTCGTCCATGTGTATCATGTTTTTTATCATGGAGCAATTAAAGATGCCCTGAAATCCCAGTGTGTGATTAGATGTAATTTGAGTGACACATTTTTGCATTTCACACACGAACCTGACAAAAGGCCAGTGACTGATAAATCTTTAATATAAAAATTGTACAAGAATTCTGATACAAATTACAAGAGGTATTTGGACAAAATATGAATAAAATTCCATTTACATCCCAAAACCCTTATGCATTTTATGCAAAAAACATAGACAGTTATGATACAGAAACAAATACAAGAAAGGCTAAAATTAAAGAAAAAAAAAGTCTCTTTAAAAGGATAACTTTTTTCCTTCCGTCTGCACGTGGGAAACATACAGTATCAATGAAGCTTCCAAAGTAACCTGTTTAAATGGCAAAGTAATGCAGTTTCCTTTGCTCTCTCTCTCTCTTTTTTTTTTTGGGAAGTTTTTTTTTGCAGTGCGACTATGAAGCCATGCAATGCTGTCGAGTGCTGTAACACAGGCCTTTTTTAAACACTGACACTAATGCATTGGATACTTGAAAACACAAGTGAACGAACAAACAAACAAAAAAAAAGAATTAATTTCACCAGCTCTTCGAACTATTTATACATTAAAACTGGAAACAAATAAGATTCAATGGAAAACATTTTATTAATTTACAGTATGTTTTTTTCACAAGATCCAGTTGGAATTAATGAAGGAATTTTGATCTGTACAAACCAGAGTGTGTGTGTGTGTGTGCGTGCTTCCTAAATCTGCATAAATCTGATGATGTTCAAAATATTTCCACTCACTTAACTCCTTGAGCTACATTGACTGCCTATTATTGTTCCCACTCAATCTGCGGCGTGACGAAAATGGACAGTGATCATCAGGACGGCCTTTTTACACACTCTGCCTCCCTGCGTGTGCTGTTAGGAATTGTAAAGTAATTGATGGCCAACGCTAAGCTCTGATCAAACATTTCAGGGTTTACTCCACTGGTTTTTGTCCCACAAAGAGCTCCAGCGAGTAGAATGTGTCAACATGGGACAAAAGGGGACGTGAGGAAAGGGAAGCCAGTGGGTGTTTTCTCTGAGAATGGAGGCTCAGGCAATTAAGAAGCTGTTAGTGACTCCTGAGTTGCTAGCTTTTTGCTCTCCTACTCCCACCTCAGCCTGTTTCCATTGCGTTAGGCGACAGCTCCAAGCCTCCTTCCATACTTTTTGCTTCTGCCTTTCAAATGTCTCCAAACAGACATGTGTGTGTGTGTTTTTTTCCAGATATTTCTGGCTGCTTGTAGCTTCAAGTTGCTGGTTTGACCAGCAGCATCTTAGACCTGTGAAGAAACGTCTCCAGTGATATCTGGTTTGCTGCTATGAACTCGTGCTATAGGGTCATTCTCCATTAGAAAAGAACAGTGACAAAAACAAAAGAGGGAAAATGTGACACTAGCAATTGGGTAATAGATTTAATTTAGTTTAAAGTCTGAAGAAATACAAAATAATTTGTAGAGTCAGGGTTCCTCTAAAAAGGTGAAATCTCTTTCAATATTATCTTATAGTTCTGATTAGTTTATCCTGACAGCCAATCAGATCGAGGCCTGTTCTAAAGCAAACTTCTGTCTTTAATTTCCACATTTCTACTCTCGGTAGAATGCTTGGTAGCAATCTGCTTTCGAACATAATCCCATAAAGGAGAACACAGATGCACACAGTTGTACCGAGACAGGACATGACGGCAGACTTGATACTTGGACAGTTTCATTGGAAGAATTAACAAGTCCAAAAAGAAAAGGCGCCATGCAGGAGTGCTGGTCGCATGTCTGGGTGTGCTGACTTTTAGTTTGGATTTAGATCTAGAATAATTTGAATTTAGAATAAATAGAGTTGACTAGCAGATAAGGTACACACTACCAGTTCTTTCTTTGTAATAGAATCACACCTCAAAAATCCTCCAAAGCTAAAGTCATGTAGCTTTTTAAACTTGCTTTTCTCTCTGTGAATAACCTTAAAACAATTTGTTGGAAATATTAGGTATGAAAGTAAAACATACTCTATGCAGCATGAGTGATTTCTGTCTTGCACCGTTCTTTGTGAGAGAATCTAAGCTTTCTGATGTGACGTTCTCACTAAATGAAAGGAACAGGACATTTGTCTTCCCTCTAACTACAGGTTAGGATATCATCTTGGGACAGTCATTCTCCTGCCGTGTGCATGCCTCTCTGTGTGCTTCTGTGCTGGAGAGACAGCTGTCAGCAGGGTTCCTGCAGAAGCACTTTTTTAGTTCTGCCGGAGCGATTCGCTGAGTGAGCGAGGCAGCGAGTGCCTCACTGGAACTCACTCCTGGGAGAAGGCTGGGGTTCCTGTACTCAATTTTCCCTTCACATGGGATAAACAGGCAATTACCCATCCCTTTTTGCTATGCCATGGCCGTCCAGTGAACTTAAGCATACACTATTAGCGCGTGTCCCTGTAGGATCTGCGTTGCTGCTTGTGGAGGTGGTGAGTAGCAGGATGAAGGAATGAGTAAATGACTGCTCTGACAGACAAAGAGGGAAGGGAAAAAATGGGAAAGGAACTGAAATAAATTAGAACCGACCCTGAAGGAGAAAAAGCTCGCAGAAAATGAAGAGATGAACTGAATTCAGCCTAATTGACTGAGTCAAATTAAATTGTTTGGAGCGCACTCTCATCCCTGGCTTTTCTCCTTCCGTCAGTGTCACAGTCTTGTCAGCAACCTTGACGTCTGGCAGTGTAACAAAGTGACAAGTGAGTTATTAGACAGAAGAGGCAAGAATGGCGGTATGCCTCCAGGTAACAGGGAAGCAGCACATTTTTAATGATCGCTGCTGTCATCCTTTCCTCCCCAGTCAGCCTTCCACCTCCGCAACCTTTCCATCACCCCCAGCTTCTCTTTATCTCAGAGAGATGAGGGCTTAGAAAGACCATGCATGTCCTGTAGGTGGAGTCTTAAAACACGTATGAGATATTTCTGTGGAATGGGTCACGTCTGTGCAGCAGATTGACTGAAGTTTGAAATAACTGGAACTCAACGCTGTTATGGATGTAAGGTGTTGTTAATACTGTACAGCACACCACATAACTCTGCATATTTCCCCAACACTGTGTGTAGCACCAGTCGAGTAAGAGTAGATCTCCTTAAAGACACGTAGAAATGAGTCAGCCTTTTTGGCTTTTTACAAAAAACAAAAATCCTTTTACTAAAGAAGATACATCACTCACTTATAAATACCCTTTCCCTCGGCTGCGTTCTCTAATTATCAAAAATATGCGTACCATCTTTGCAACTAAAGAAGAAAAACTGATACACCTTTTGCAAAATATACGTGAAGGTGGAGCTCAGTGGTGGAATCCTGCAGCAAAAAAAAAAAAAAGTCACAGTTAAGGGTTTAAGACTCAATTGCATTGCATTGATTAAATGGTTCGTCATTTTAAAGACAATGTCTTGCTGAAAAAACTCATGCATTTTAGTCACAGATGAGCATTTTCTATCCTTTAAACTGTGAGGTGCTCATTTTTAATTATCCCATTAATCGTTTTGTTCAAGGGACATAAACTCACATGTAGCAAAGGAAATTGGAAAATATTTCAGCTTTCTCTTAGAGGCTTCAAAACTGAGCGCATGCAGAAAGAAAATGATTAAAGGAAATATTGCTTCCCTCAGCAATAAATCCATCGTGGACCCCCCTTCAAATTCACAATTGCAGAAATCCTCTTACATAATTATTACACGTCCCCTTTTTATAGATGCAAAGTGCAAAAACTGAATCGATTTTACTAAAGCAAAAACGGAAAATAAAAAAAAAGTGAAAATACAGAGAATGATATCAGTGTAAGAGCCTAAAAAAAAGCATGCCGACAACCTTTGAGTATCTAACAAGCAGTTAAAACAATTCACATGATCTTCTTGTTTTTCTCCCCCTCGTACGAATTCAGTTTCAAACTTACACAAATGAGTCACGCTTTAAGGATGCCACCTCTTTCTTGCCGATAGATGGAAGTATTGTACTGTACTGTAACATAAATCCAATAAAAAGTGAGGAAAAGGAAGCTAACAACCATCAACACAACTCTTACACCAAAAAAGCCTCTTGGGACATTATTTACAAATGGAGCTGTCATGCTTTTGTAAGGGGTCCATTTAAAAGTTATCATTACACAAATACAACAAGAAGTTTTTTTTTTCCTTTTTTTTCAGTACTATTGTTTCCGCAGGCAACGTCACAAATAAAGAGTTTGAACAGATTCTTTGGACATGAAGGTAAACACAAACGGTAGAAGATGGGGAACTAAAGTATGGAGGGGCTAATGAGTAAAATAAGCTGGAGTTTTGTTTTAAAAGGAAACTCTCTGCCTATCGGCATCATCCTGTTCTTCCAAAGAAGAAAACATCAAAAGACAACGATAAACTTCATCTAGAGTCAGTTATTTTATACACAGAGATTGCAATGTTTCGAAGCGACTTATGAGGGTCAGGGCAGGAGGCATACAGGCATTCAGCTTGTACTTGATGGAGGAGAAATGAGGATGAGAAAGGAACGGAGGGATGACAAGTCATTGTTTAGTGTAAAACTGTGGAGAAGGGCATGTTCTTATGAAGGTTTGGGTTCTGAGAGTGTCGATTACGGCTGCGCACGGAGCTGAAGACCATGTTACACCCGGGGATTTTGCACTTATGCATCTCACGCAAATGCACAGTCTTGTAATGCACACGCAGGGTCCCTTTGTTGCTGTATACTTTGTGGCAGATGTTGCAGAGGATCCCACCACTGCTGCCATTACTGGCCCCTGTGGACGAAAGAAGGAATGGTGATGGGGAAGAGTCCGGCCCCTCATCTAGTCCATTTTTGACCTCTCCAGTCTCATCCTGATGTCCCCCTACAGCCCGCCTGTCCAGTCGGCGGCAGAGGTCCTCTCCCTCACTGATGCCTTCCTCCTCATTCCCTTCTACCTCCTCTTCCATGTCTTCCAATAGGAAGCCATCGCTGCCATCTTCAGACTCATGTGAGGAGTGGATGCTGCTGCTGGACTGAACACTGGAGGTGGTGCTCAGGTCCAGCACCATGTAGTCGTCCGGCTGGCCCCGGAACAGGCCGTTGGTGTGACGGTTTCTAAGGTCATGGTTAAAAGGATGATGGGGATATTGGTTGCTCATGTGGGTGAGGGTATTATGGTTCAGACCAGGGAGCCCGAGGCTGGCGCCCCGGAAACCAATCCTGGCCATTGGGTCCAAACCCATGTGATGCCCGGCATAGAGCTTGGCCAGAAACTCGGCTCGCAGGTCCTTGGGCAGTGGCGTGAGTTGAGGATCGAGGACAAATTCGTCCAGCTCTTTGGTCAGCAGTTTGCGGTGCAGGTTGATGTTCGAACTGTGCCTGGTGTAAAGAAACAGTTATAAATGAAGATGCTTCACAAGTCAACCGAACAACACTAAAGTATAAACAGTAAGCTTCGAATGTTCCAGGGTTCCTAAATCTTTTAAAGTTGTCTCAATCAAACGTTCTCTTTGGCTTTTAAAGGACTTTTAAACTTGTTCTTTGTAGGTAAACAATATCTTGAAGTAATAAAAAATGGAGGGATAAGATCTGTACAACATTCACCAACCTGGCGGACAATAAAAGGTGTCCAAAGTCTAGGCGCCAAAATGTTGTTCTAACCACAACAGTCTTCTGCGTGGAAGGGGTAACAACAGGAAAAATACCCACATTAAAAAATTATCTGTAGATGCTTGTTCAACCTGATTGGAGTTTAGCTGTGATAGAATTGAATAATTTGACTATATAGAGTCCCAGACGGATCTTATCAGAGCAATGGCCAAGGCAGCAAAGGAATCATCTATGGGCCTCTGAGACCAGACCGTCAAGGCACTGATATGTGGACGCATGAGACTTATGGCAGAACTGATCTACACAAAGAGCACTGTGGTCTCGATTTTTTGGGGAATGGAAGACATTCAGAACTTCACATTCAAACATTCAAAGTGAATCGCTGGGGACAAAAGCCCTGGTGGGAAATATATCCTCTCCCCAAATTCACCAGGCATAAATTTGTCAACTAGTCTGCATAGAGTGTAACTTGAAAGCTACCTAATATAAACAGGTTGTTCCAGAAAAAACTCCTACAGACTGCAGACATCCAATTTGGGTAATAGTTCATACCCAGTGAACTAAGATGACAAAAGATTGATTCAGCAGCAGTCATTGAACATCCATAATTGCCACAGAAAAAGCCCAGATTTAAATCCAATTAAAAATGTCTTGACTAACATAAATCTGCCTACCAGCGACGCAAGTCCAGCCTGAGTTAATGTGAGTGGATTTGCACAGAAGAGTGTCATATAATACATACTAGTTGAAATGACAAAGGTGCTTCAACAAATGATTTGCAGCGTGTCTAAATACGTTTGGGTGGTTGTTTAATTACATGACCTCAAGGTTCTTCCCGATTTCACCTTTTGAACATCCGACTAGTATTTGCTGAAGAACATACTCGTTATGAAATACTGGGAAACTTAATGGTAGGCATACTTCCCATAATACTGTACGTAACGGTTTTTGGTGTGTATGATTGAATTTAGCATTTTAGCACTATGATATTTAGGTGCTTTAGCGTAAGCGGTTAATAATTTTACTGTTAGTGCAACTAACAATTAGGTTAGCGATGCCCACCACTAGAAACCTCTTAACAATCTTACAGTTAAGGCGTGGTCTGTGTTCTTTTCAAAATTTTTTTAAAGAATTTAAAGCTAACCTGCCATTACTAGACCTATATTTAAAAACGTCTGTTCGTGCTTAATCATTTTTGGAATTGCTGACTCCTGGCTTAACTTAACAACAAAACAATGATGTTCAGTCTCAAGACTTTGGAACAATACAAAACCTTTGACTATTGGTAGCTAAATGTAAATGAATGGAGAACGGCTCAGCATATTTCAAAATTATTGAAAATGTTTGTTAGGTTGAGTTCCGGTAATGCTGTATCCATACTTATTGTTTCAATTAGTCCACGTTCAGACGCTTAGAGAAGGCTGCCTAACACTGAGACAGATCATCCTGCTGTTTACCGCTGTCAGCATGTCTGCTCTACTCAGCCCTCAAATCCAATAGTCTCTGACTCAATTAAATAGTCCACCATATTGAATGGGAGTTTATCAATTGATTTGAGCAGTGGTAATGTGATAATCGAGGGGAACTGGATAGCATATTAGCACAAGGCCCTGACAGCATTATCACATTGGTTCACTATTAGAGGTGGCTTAATCGAGCACCTCGATGAACACATCTTTGCGTTAGCCTGGAATTAATTATGGGCTTCTTTTGCCCGTAAACACAAGGACAACTGTATCACATAATGTTCTCCAGCTTATAAAAGAAAAACAGCAACAAACCATGCTGAAGCTGGGACACCAACACACAAAGCCATGCTCAACAGAGTAGGGTGGAATAAGCTCTAGGAACTTTTTCAAACTCTAATTTCACAGCTGCCGGGAGAATGTGAAAAAGGAGAGGGGTGTCCCCGTTTTACAAAACTGCATAACACAGAAAAGAAACTAAAACAGTTAATACACAGAAGGCCTGCTCCTCTCAGCGAATTGTGAAAACACTCTGTGCCTTTTAAAGTGAAGGGTTTCCATGCAGGGAGGGCACAAATGTGTAAAACACAACAAAATAAAAACAAAAGCATAAGATCATCCTTGGCAGGATGGGCAAAAATGGAGTCACAATGGATTGTAGAGCTTACCAGCAGTGGCAGGGTTGATGCAGTCAAAAAGGGTCCCTTTCCTTTAATTATTTACTTCCCTATCCGACATTGTCCTGCAAGAGGTAAACATACATTCATTTCAGGGACCCTTTTCTATGAGCCAAGCAACCAGGAGCCCGTCCACTCGAGCATCGTCAGCATTGTAGAGAGGGTGAGCGTGGCAAATTGATCGGCCGTGGCCGTCGCTGCATATGTGTGTTTTGCACATTTGTGTGTCTGATTGTGATTTTGTCTGTTGAATATTGGATTGAAAATCATGTGATGCTAACTTACAGATACACTAATGTGGTTATTACTGTCGGGCTGTATTGTGTGTTGAGAGTGTTTCTAGGTGATCTCAAGCACATAAAATTCATTATGTGAATGCAAAATAATTATAAATTTTTGCAGAAACACGTCAGGCTCAAGTAGCGAGGGGAGCCACGTGTTTTTGTTCAGGCAGCTGGTAATGATGCTCAGGTCGGCAGGTCCATTGCAACAACATCTCCATGTCTATAAGAAAAAAACACCCTCTCACTGCTAATAAGCTCTAAATTAATCAGTTTAAGTCAAATACGCTACACATTAAGTAGTAAGCACTGTGCAGTATAGCTTAAGACAATCACATTGCAAACCTCATTTTTAATTTTTTAGAAAAATCACATCATTTAAATGAAGGGAGGGAAAAAAAAGACCATCCTGGTTTTAGGTTATTTTAATGGATTAATAAGAACATTTTAAACAAGATTACAGTGTTTTCTATTTTGAGATAAAATAAAAAAATTATTTAAGATTACACAATATAAGAGGGGAAAAAAGAAAGACTAGCTTGTGGTGATTATAATGAACACAGAGGCTCGTCTTTACCAATCAGAATAAGTGAGTCCACTCACTGAGGACATTATGCCCTCTTCTCTTCATTTATCAGATTTAGATTCCCTGCCCCTTTCCCCACTCCCCTCCGTTCCTCCACCCCATCACTCCTCTTCAGCACGCTTCATCTTCGACCCCCTCCTCCCTGCTGACCGGTAATGTGGCTGGCAAACCAATTCGACAGTCTCATCTTCGCCCAAAAGACGGGGGAGGCCTCCGGAGAGGCCGCTTCCACGATGCAGAGGAGGCAGAGCCAGAGCGTGCCTGTCCCAGTCACCGTTAATCATCTTTAGGTTCGTGTGATGGCCCTTGCCCTTGTTTCTGTGTCGGTGTGAATGTGCACGGATACATGCCTAAATGTGCTTATGTTCTCTAAATGGCTCATAATGTGTAAATGAGATGGAGCACTGTGAGGTATCGAACTGACACTGCCGGTCCTTTGTCTTCCCTGTCGTTCAGGGTGTGTTATGAGCTTTCAGGTGAGTGGGAGGACATGGATTTCGCCCGCATTTATCACTCTACTGCTGTGATATCCTTTTTTTGCATTGTTTAAACTTTTTCAAACGGCATAGAGTCCAAATTATATAACGCATTAAAAATGCATGAAACAAGTTATGTTTGCTTGATTTTTTTTTTTTTTCTGAGAATGAAGATTTATTCTATTTCATATTAACCAGTCTAAGCCAGCAGTGATAAGGGGGAAGTCTTTTATTCACAAGATATTCTGAGTGGCTTTTAGTAATATATTCTCTCTGAGCCCTTGTGCCCTTTGTTTAGAGGACCCAAACTCAGAGCTGATTGTGCGGCAGAGAAGCCGGGCCCACATGCCGTGAGGGGACCGGGGGAAAAGTGGGAAGACAGGAAGAGGAAAGAGAGGGGAGGAAAAGAGACTTTCCAACATAATTAACCTTCACTCTCTACATTTACAGCAGCCCATGCAGGGACGCGGCTCCACTCGGCTGCGCCGTGGGAATGTGGGAGAGGGAGCACACCTGCTCACTGCAGCGACACAGAAACGGCTTGAGCTTTTTTAGGTGAAGGGTAAAAAGAGGTCTGAGATATTAAAAGACGCATAAACCCCTCAGTTTACAATAACGGCGTCTTTATCACCGCCTCCATCCCACGAAATAAACAGAATTTTTATGCAGCCAGGAGGCGGTGGGCAAGGGTGGAAAGTGTAACCACTCACTTCATTTGTTCTGTTTTACATTTAAAACCCTCACATCACAAGCGTGCACGGGTTTGAAATCGGCTGTTTATTTATCAACATTGCCGACATCCACACTGAGCGGTAAAGCCTCTCCAAGCGTCCGTTTGATTGTCTGCCTTATACTTTATTATGTTGTTTTTAAAACTCTTTTTTTTGTGTACTACACTTGTGACTTCATAAAATATTCTATCAGACATGAAAACACATTTCCTGTCGATACATTTCATTTTTTTGTAATGTTTCTGTGACAAATGTTATTTATTAAAATAAAAGTGTTTCTTTTTTAGCTACTTGATGAAGGACACCTAACTTAAAGAAACAAATCAGTTAAACTTATTTAATAGCAATAAATGTTTAAACAGTAGTTTCTGCAAAAATATATCTGAACATGTCATTTTTTAATCTCACCAGAGAAGATGCGCTGATGAAAACAGCTAAATGATATTCCCATTTTATTCCTTTAATTGCACTCAGATTCACATTATGTCATTAAAGGATTATCCGGGGACAGATCTGATGAGAGAACGGCTCGTGTATTGACTCGCCTCCAAGCCTCTGGATTTCTTCAGCTTTTTGTTTTGGTCCCTGTTTGAACTTGCACGTGAAAAATCATGTCCTGTTCCAATACCAGATGTGTTTTTAATAAACTGATCGAAATGTTCCACACTGCTCAAGCTTTTGTAATCCTTCATTAGGTCCTTGTTAAAAACTGTTTTGCTGCCTCACAGGATTTTAAATCAAGCTTGAACCAAACGGTGCCACCTATTTCACAACTCAAACATTAACAGAGACAAAAGACTTTTATGGCGTTTTAACTTGAAAGTGTGAACATGTTCGCGCAGGCTGGTTGTAACCGAAGCAATCGCTGAAGATGTTAGTGGTGGCGATGCACCACAGTGAGGCAGTGCATGCCATAAGAAAACTGCAGTCGTCTTGGCTCCTGTGCTTGTCTAATTCAGAACCACCTGCTCTGTTTAGATGCTGCTGTCGAACACACGGTTAAAAAAACAAACAGATGCCCTAAAAAAAAACAAAGATAGTTGAATAGTTTGGGGATTTTAAAGGCTGTGTGTTGTAGAAGTAGTGGAGGGTAAGAAAAGGGGGAGCATAAATCAGGGAAAACATTAAATGTGTGTTAAATTTGATGTTGTTTGGAAAACATAACAGTACTTTTTTTCCTTGCCGAGGAGAAAACATGAAGCAGACACAGTTGTTTGTAATGTGTCACGGAGCGTGCTCTAAGCGTGGGCCCTGGCAAGTGTTGCGACACGGAGCTGCCATCTGCGTTACTCCATCAAACATATATTCTGTGGATTGGAGCGGGTGGGACATATACGTGCTAACAAGCCCAGGTGAGTGCGGCTCGCATCACCTCTTAATGCGCTAATAAATGCAGCGGTTTGACAAACCACTGCTAATGTTAATGTATGCGCTCTGACTTTTCACCATGCAAAGGTGAGGCGGAGAGCAGGTAAACAACACACTGCAGCTGGAAGCTCGGAGTGTATTTTTAAATGTGTGTGTGTTTCTCTGCATCACACTCTGGTCTTCTGAGCTCTTACTTGACACAGGGCAGATGTCCCTGATTACCTTTTTAATTTCTTACTAACTAACAGATGTCAAGTGTGAGCTTAACTAGAAAAAGTTAGCAAGAAACCGAGAGTTGAGCCGACTTCCGTAGGATAAAGCAAACAGTGCAAAAGTCTTGTGCAACTATTTTCCTGCACTTTACTTTTAAGGACTGACATGGTGGTTTATTATTTTAGAATAATCCTAACTAGAATTCCTCCTGGGTTTTGCGAAATTTTGAAATTTTAAATGTGTTTGCTTTTCAGATTATAGATTTGCAGATCATTACCCCTTTATAGTTGTTTAAGTAATTTAACAATTACAATTCTGTTTTTTTACCGTTAGGAAATATGTTTTTATTTTATTTTTTACTATATTTTTACCCGTATTGCTGTGGTATAACCCTAAAAACCTAGCCCTTGACAAAATGTATGCAGTTGGTAAAAGAATAAGTGGTACACAGATTACTAGTACCCTTAACTCTTTTCTTTAGTACTACTTAACTTTGCCTTTAATGATTTAGCACTAATTTCTTTAATACCTTTAGGTATTTAGGGATTTGTCTTAGTTACTTATGACTCATCTAAATTGGAAAGATAAGAGAAGGTGCAACTAAAGTTATGCTGATTTGTGTTGATTTGCATAAATGACCACTTTTCTAAACTTGCAGAAGAACATTAAAGTGATTAAAATGCCCAACTATGTGGGACAAAAAAGACCCACCTTCATATTTATAACATGCAGTGAGGGGGATTTAGGGAATGGCAAAAATTAACCATTTATGTATTTTAACATACTTTTATCAGAGGTGACAATAACTGTAAAAGGCAGTGTAAAAAATAATAAAACATTAAAACGAGTTTTGTGTCTGTATGCTTTAACCCCTGCTTGTTCAGATTTAAATTTAAATTTCAGGAGGACACTGTGTTCACATTCTGCCCAGTTATGCCTAAGCATTTGGAAAATGGCTTGCTGGAAATCATCTTGTTGATGCACATATTTCATTTTTTAAAACCTTTTACCTTTGGCATGTTACAGTGCTGAACACATAAAAACAAAATGTGTCTCTGCAACAGCTTGCCCAGAGACAAAATTTTAAAATATAGTTATGTGCTACAGTGAGATGTGTTTTAACTATAGACACACACACACCTGTCTATCCCTTGGGTTTGGGAGGCTTTTTTTTAAGTTGAATGATTCATAGGCCAGAGTTGGGGCTTATCCTTAACGTAATACAAGGACTGCACTGAGAAAAGTGGCAATTCAGTGTGCATATAAAACACATTGAAATACCCCTAGAAAGCCTGAAGGACTGTTTCTCTGGACAACTTTAAAAGATAAAGAAACGTTTAACATATATATACATATAAGAATAAAGATGGAAATAAATCTAAATTAAATATATCAGATACATAAAAATTAGATTAGTTATTTGGAAACCTGTAAAACTCACCTATCTCTGCTACGTCGGGACGGGAAAGCAGCATTGCAGCCAGCCACTGTGCACACATGCATCTCTTTCAGGTGCACGTTCTTGTAGTGCAGTTTCATGCTGTAGGAGCTTTTGAAGCTCTTCTTACAAACATAGCAGATTTTAGGGTCAGGACTGGAACATGGGTCTCCTTCGGGCGAATGAGATGTAGGGAATTTGGGCGGGCTCGCACCGTACCCCATTGAAGAGATGAAACTCTCGTGCAGAGCAGCCATACTTGCAGCGGCAGCAGCAGCTGCTGCCATACCCCCATTATAGAGGCCATATTGGCTCATGCAAAACATGTCATAAGTTGGATCGTTGAGTTCTTCTTTGATCTTGATAGGAGGCCCTTGTGGTGATGGTGACGAATGGCCATTGCCCTCTATTTCTTTTCTCAAGTGTTCTTCCTCACGCGTCTCATTATCATGCTGCTTGTCCAGACCTCTTCCTCCCCTGCTGTGCTTTTTATGCTCCTCGCCATCCATCAGATCATCTCTGTAGAACATCTTGGAATCTGAAGTTTCAGATTCATTTTCAAAGTCTCTCTCGTGGTCCTGATCTTCTGAGGTAAAGCTGTCCATGCAACGCAGCTCTGAAGCACAGCCTCTGCTGTCACTACCCGTCCCTTCCCTACATTCATCCTCGCTTTGCCTCATCATTCCCCTCAGAGCCAAGCCAGGACTCATCTCATCCTGTGAGGGGGAATGCTGGCCACTGCCGCCACTGTGGTGTCCAGGGCCACTCGCACCATTGTTGTTACTGTTGCAGTTGCCATTGATTTTAATGTTGTTGTGAAGAAGACTTGACTGGTGATTGTGGTGGATGTGATCATCATCATCCTCATCTTTGTCATCAAAGTCATCTGCCACATCGATAACTTCCTTCTCAATCTTAACTGGCATACTGGATTTACGAGGCTTCTTTTTGGGTGTGGGGTCGCTGCTTGTAGAGAGGTCATGACTGGCACCCAAGGGTAGCCGGTGGGACATTGGACTTGCCTCTGTCATATGAACGCTGTTATGTGAGACAACAGCGGCCAGGATTTGCTGTTGCTGGTCCATAAGTGTAGTGCTGTTGGTAGTAGAGGGCATGATGGGGCTGGTTGGCAGTGACACTGGAGGGCTGACAAGGTCTGCTGGAGACACAAGTCTTCGGTAGAATGGAGGCACTGGTTGGACTGGCTGCACTGACTTCAGTGAGGGGAACACCAATGGACTCTGCAATGGGGATTGAAGCATAGTGTCTATTGGCGGAGTAGTGAAGCCCAATGGTGGCCTTCCAGGGCTGGTAAGTGAGAAGCCACTATTCTTGCTGCTCGAGATTACAGGTGTACCTGTGGTGGAATGGACTCGAATGAGGTCCTTGTCACGGTTATTGCGTAGCATGGGCATATGCAAACGTGGATTAGGATTGGCACTGTGGCGGTTCCGGCTCCGCAGTGAGCTGAAGACCATATTGCATCCCTCAATGGTGCAACGGTGTTTAATCTTCAAGTGTACAGCATTATAGTGTATCTTAAGTGTGCCTTTATCATAAAAGGTCTTTCCGCATGCGTTGCAGCATACACGTCCCTTACGTGAGGTGGCTCCCATGCGGCGCATACGGTGCATCTTTGAGGAGAATGAAGGATGGCTGATGGATTTTGAAGGCTCATCCTTAACAAAGTGATGGTGCACCTGATGGTCACTTAAACTGTTGGGTTGCTGACACTGACTTTGAGACTGCTGTTTGCCCTGCTGTGTTTGCTGTTGAAGTGATGACTGCTGCTGTTGAGCTTGCTGGGTGGATGGAGTTGGAGAGATGGGTGATGCACAGTTGCTGGGTTCTGTCTTGGGTTCAGTGTTATTAATGGCTCCCAGTATTCCACGACTAGGGCTCTGGCCAGTGCGGAAGGGTGATAGGGACACCTCAGATTCACTAGTCTCCACCTGCTCTCCTTGGTTTGGAAGGCTGGGCTCCCGAAGCCGAAGGGCCGACTGCTCCATTGGGAGGCCATTAAGAGGCAAGCCGAGCATGGGGGCAGAGACTGGGTTGATATATTGGAATGGTAAGAGAAAGGCTAAGCTGTTGGGGATATTCTCAAAATGATGAATACTGGAGGGGCTACTGTTTTCCAGATGTGTCAAGAGCCCCGGGCTGCTGGTTCTGTTATTACTTTCGATGAAGGTCCTAATCCCAGAGTCTGTCTTTGACGAAGGAACTGTGACTGCCTGACCTTCTTTCTCCTGAATAGCCATCAGCTCCACAATGGACTTGGTCTCTCCAAAGCGCAGAAACTGCTGCAGGGTGATGATCTCTTCTTCACGGGACATGATGGTCCAGCGGTCAAAAACTTTGCCTGCAGCATCCTAAATGTCCCAGGAGAGACAAGAGACAAGAAAGAAGATACAGGCATTTATTGATTGTGAATAATCATTCTGGTCAAAGAGAGAGACAGAACAAGGGGTAAATTCATGATACCCAGAGGGCCCTTGGAGCAAAACCTGATGAGCTTTGTCAAAGGTCTACCCCTCAACAATACCTCTTAGCCTTGAGCTGATCAGTACTGCAGATGGGCAAAGTAAATCAAAAGGTGTACCATTTTTGACTTGCCTAAGATGAATCAGGAATTCACCCTAAAACCCCCCTGCAGAAAAACTGTAAATAGATAAAAAAAGAGTGCAAAACAGAAATATTACAATAAATACAATAACCAAATGATAGGACTATGAATATCAATTAAATAGTAATATGAATTTGCAGGAAGATTAACTGGTCCTCAATATTGGGACCTTCTAGAATTTGCCAGTTCTCCTTGTGCCTGCGTTTCTTCTGTCCGGGTACTCCAGTTTGTTGAACTCTCTAAATTTTCCTCATGTATAGTCATTTGTCCTGTGCATTTGTTTGTTGCTCTGTAATTAACTGACTATCTGCCCAAGATCATCCAAATACAGCATTGAGTTAGCTTGGATTTTTACTTTTATGTTTTACAATGGGCACCTGTGCTTATCATCAAGCATAAAAATATATCGGGTAGTCTGGGGAAAACTGTTTAGTTGAGGCAAAAAAATATGTTGATATAGTTTTATCCTCTCCTGGGGCCCCAAAGCTTCACCTGTTTCAGATTGCTGCTGGCAGATGAGATCACAAACTGAGCAACAAACTGCAATTGATAATATTTAAAGTAGGAGTATTTATGTGAACAAAATGGAAATGTACAGTTTAAATACTGTGGTTCACACAATGCAAGCCCTCAGGGGAGCACCAGCGAGTGACATCAAGGGAGCAACGCCGGGTGATGACAATTAGTCATGCTGAAATGGTAGCATTTCATACGTACTCCTTGCTGCTGGCATCTATAAAAGATAAATGGTGGCTGTGGTGCATAAAAAGCTGTAAAAACCAACATCACAAAAGCACAAAGGGCCTGTAAGGAGAAAACAGAAGATAAATGTTTAAAGAGAGACAGCGGGGGGGGGGGGGGGGGGAAGGGG
>JAVLVB010000913.1:1881760-1910560 GCA_032876305.1 Orestias chungarensis
TGTGCGCGCTCTGGAGTTTTAGCCTGGAGGTATGACTTTAAATTCTAGCCTGGACACTATTATTTTATACTGCATGGCCATGCGGGCATTAGCACATCCATTTGATTTAATTGAAACAAAATAAGGAAAGTAACTTAGAAAGTGAATCTCTGAATAGTTCCACCATCTGAAAAAATATCTTTAAGAGACTTGGATTCTAAGAAGTGAGACTGTTTTATCTTTTTTTACACTTCAGGGAAACAAAACAGAGTTTTTTTAAACATGCGAAGGACATCTGATTATAAAAGGGTATTATGGGTAGTATTTACAGTCAAATGTTCAAGAAAAAAAAATTCTGTAACCACCTCAGTTCTTGCCGACAGATGGTATAGAATAATTTGGAATATCAACTTCTTGGTAAAAGTATGTATTCACTAGAAAATGACATGCCAACATGAAAAGCAACATAACTCAGTGAAAGGAAAAAGTTACATTATTGGTAAAAATGTTTTACAAACGTACAGTCAAAAACAAAGTATTTTCATGTGTTGGAATGGCCTAGTCCAAGGGTTCCAATAAGTAGAAGGGCCAAAATGGAAAAGAATTAAGTAAATAAATGTATAATTTATTGTCTTATTACATATGGTATAATAATGTGCAAACTAGTAAATACAAATTACTCAGAAGGTCTTTAATTTTTGTGAAAGTCTGATGTAAAAAAGGTCACACTTTAGGCTGTAAAGGTTACTGGTAAAGTAGTGCATTACTACGCAGATTTGGTAAGGGTTTGCTAATATATTTAAATGAAAAGGATTTATCTAAGATTTAAAAAAATCCAACCCGTGATTTAAAGTTTACAGAAATTTTTGGTCTTTAAATAATCCAAAGGTGTTGGTTTGAATCAAGAAGCAAATATTTTTCGAATCCTCTCGAATTGGGAAGAGTTTTAGAGAGAATCTGGACAGTTTCTGCATTAATCGTAACAGCCCCCTCAAAGCAGGAGTCAACAGAAGTTAAAGAAAAAATTTAAATGCAAATGAACTGAAAGACTGATTCCACAAACATCCTTCCAGATATATTCAAGATAGAAGCATTAAGAAAACAACGAATGTCCAAACTGATCATCTAAAGTGTGTTGACACACATTTGCAGACAAATACTTGCCCTCATAATCTTTACTACCATACGTCTTACAACTGCCCTCCCCTGCATTAGCTCTGTGCTGCTGCGAGAGAAACAAATACACCATTAGAAGCACTTTTACAAGTAGGCACTCATCTTCCAATTAGCTTAATGTGGCCCTCTTCCCTCTCTATTTTCCAGCCGTGCCTTCAGTAAAATCTCATTAATACAACCCTCCCCCATCTCCCGTAGTGCTATGACATATTAGTCTGTCATTATGCATCCTAGAGTCCTTTAAACAATGCAGCTAAACCTTTGTTTGCCAGGTTAATGACTATTAGCCAATAATTACAGCGGAGAGACGGCGGGGTACCCCCACTTTATCTGCTCAACAGCCTCGGATGTTGGTTTATTTATCCGCCTGCCTTGCTGTCTCCCAGAATTAATCTGGCATGCAGCGTGTTTATTCATCTTTTCACTGCTGTGATTTATTCTGCGTTAGCGCCGTCTCGTCCAAAATGTCTTGACGTAAATAGCTGGCAATGAGGTCGAGCACATGTTAATGTTGTCAGGGGTAGGGTTAACACTCCTGGTTACAACATGTCAACCAATTACGTAATTAACAGATTATGCAATTTGTTGCGTTAAAAAGCATCGTAGCGTCAGTCACCGACAGCATGTTGTAGATGAGTAACCCAACATGTTTGTGCTTGTTACTGGTCATCACCTATTCTGTGATCTCTGGGATACCTGAGCTGGTTTCTATGAATGCGACGTATCCGATCATAAGACAGTTTAGTTGAAATAAAGAGGATCAGTTCTCACAATGGCAAAGTGAACCATGGGAACCACATTGATCCACCAATCACCTTGCAGTGAATGTGATCTCCTCTAAGCCTCCAGGGAATCCCCATTGATCTCCAGTCCTGCTCTCAGATCCAGTTGCTTAGAAAAAGAAAACATACTCTATTCCTGTGTTTATCACTTCAAGGGAGGTTAAGCAGAAGTTCCTTGTGATCTGAGAAGGTCCTGAACCTTGACGCTTACTTTTTCCATCTTCAGCGTGCCCTCCCCGCTCCCCTTTTGGGCCATTATGAATAATGCAGAGGATCTAGTGACGAGGGGGCACCATAGGGGATAGGTTCATGCAAAGCCTATTGCCTCGAGCCATCACATCAGAGGCCAAGAGCTCCAAAGGCACAAGCTGCTTCTCCATTGGCTCCCCAGTGGCTGGTCAGAGGTCATCTGTGAACAACCATCTCTACTTCTTCCCCTGTGATGATGCACAGGATGTGGGTGGACAACATTTGCAGGAGTCGTTGGAAATAACATTTTGTTAACTTTTTTTTTTTGTTTGTTTAAGCTCTGATCAACAGAAGGAATTAATCTGCCATTGACCCTGAAATAATTTTCTTTTCAAGCTACAGTACACAAATATAACTTGTATTCATTTTTTATTTCAAGCTAAACACTCATTTGCTGTTTACCCTGATCTAACTCAATCCTAAGGTTAGTGAAACAATCAAAAATGTAAAATTATGAAAAAGCAAAAGATCATCATCCATATGAATTAAAGAGGTCTACTTTTGAGATGGTTGTTTCAATTACTATTTCAATATTTGTGAATATGCATATAAAAAATCACCTTCACCCACCCAACATTAACCTGGCTGTGGTGGGTGGGCCTTCATCTCAACCTAGGAACATCTATCAGGGAGATATATGGTGGGAAAACCAATAAAGCCAACTGTTCACTTTATACCATTATGAAAAGGAAAAAAAAAAAAAAACAAAAAAAAACATTCTGGCTAATACACTGCCAAAGTGGTAAACAAACAAAGGTAAACAAAGTCTGCATAAAGGATCCAGGGCACTGTGATGACAAATGGGCAACTAGAACATGATCGTGGTGGACATGAAAAGAGAATACGGATCTTTTTGAATGTTACTACAGTAGTACATTAACCCTAGGCAATTGGGTTACACAAATGGACTGTGAGAAACAACTGACCAGATAAATTATTTCATGGTTGAGTACCTTTTGAGTTGAGTGCCTTTCAACCACAGCTGCAATCATCACATCATAAATAATAAGCTGATATAGAATACAGCAACAGTAATCCTTGAGATGCGTGACAAAGGTACTGTAAAATTAAGAGAGGTGAGAATGGCCACTCTATACCATGGAGTTGAACATTGAAAGCCGAAGAGATGTCAAAGTAGATAGAAGCCAACCAACCAGCTAAAATGTTCTCCCAGCTATTGTGATATATGTGGCCATCACAAATTATGCAAAATGTAAAAAAGAAGTAGTGGAGTAATGCCAATGACACAAGGAAAAGCTAGAAAGAATCTGCCAGGTGAAGGTAAATGTAGGGACAATGATCATCGAAGAGCAAGGCAATGACCACTACACTGGAACGGCTCCAACAGATATCTGGAGAAACATTAGGTATTAGAGACAGAAAAGCGCATTCCTAGAAACACCCTCAAGATTCTGGGAGTCTAGTAGAAGTCCTGAGCTCGAGATGATAAGAGCCCTCCACGACATGCAGGGCAATGATAAGAAAAGAAATACCTGTTTCATCCCAGAGGGGAAATTTCAGAATTCCAGTACACGCATCCAGACATACATCACAATGCAATACATTGCATGGGAAAACAGGTGACTGAGGCTATGCAGCCAATGCAGGCACTGCCTTATCATTAGGAGAAAGATGCCATATTTGATAAGAGGAGAAAAAACATTCATACTTTATCCATAGCAGGATGCAGTTCTAGACTGCATAAAAGTGTCTGTAAAGTGTCTGTATTGACATTTCCTTATATTTATATATAAATAAAATACCAAATATAATACAGCTACAACGTCTGGACACCACACAACACATTTTCCTTTTACTTAAACCCTTCCACTAATATGTCTGACTACAACATTGTATGAGAAGCCAAAGAGTTTGTATGCTGGACAACAGTCAAATCAACATTCTTCCTTAAGTTATAAAATCCTACGTTAAATAAATTGTTTTATCGCTCTAATAGAAATAAAATAGAAACTATCCCACAGTAATCCTTTTTAAAACATGAAAAAATCACTTCTTTAAAATGAGTCTATCTATATTAATTTCATGTTTTGAAGTGAATTATTCAGTTTATTGTAGATAATGTACAAGTAAAGCCAGTAGAGCCAAAATGTTAAAAGACCTTCAGCAAAACATTAAACTATGGGATTGGTTTCCTTGGAACACCATGTGAAGAATCCAGTGAAATGGTGGCATGTGTTTCAGCGGGCAGCCTCCATGCCTCTCAGAAAAATAACTCAAAGTCTTTTAGGTTTGAACAAGTAACAATTTAGGGGGAAAGGAGATCCTCAAAAACCAAACGTTACATAATATCTTACGCAAACTTTTGTTCGAATTCTGGTTTCCAAATGAAAATAGAACAAATGTGGAAAAAGAGATGATTCAATAAGCACCAGAGTCCAGAAGAGAACCCGTAGCAGATCCATTCAGATGTGGTTTTAGTGTTATCTAATCAGGAATCATCAATAAAAAAATTAAAAAAAATAAGCCGAATTTTATGCTCATCACCGCCACAGAAGACAGTTTGTCTGGCTCCATGATAAGTGAATGTGAAGAGGCCACAGGGCTTGTTCTGCTGCAGCAGACACACTGATCAGCTAACAGGCCACAAGATACCCTGTGCTCACCTCTCAACCTGATTTAACTCATGGCTTTGGTTAAAAATTCATGACCGTATGTTAGTTGTTGCTAAGGGCACCCTAATCGACTGGAGTGAGATTTATAGTGCAGTTGCAGACTGTGAAGTCGGAAAGGGATGGGGTCAGGGGGTCATTATGCTGCAGAAGACTTTAGAACAGACGAGTGAGTCACAACCTGGCACACGCCGGGTTCCAGGTGGCCCTTTCGTAAACCGTTTCCATTCCTTTTTCCACTGTCTTGTCTTGTATTATCTGTTTCTGAAAGCAAAGGCTGCCATTTTACATCTCCTATCCTGTGATCCATCGGATTCTTCTGACTTCAAACCGCCGCCGTCCTCAGAGTTTAATGTTGAAAAGCTGTCCCCCGGCCTCTTAAAATAGTGGACCGGACAGTCGTTTGGCCCCAGCCCAGCAGAGGTGCAGATGGGGCAGCACATGGAAGCCATTTCGGGCCCCAATGGACACCAGAGAAAAAAGGGCCGTTCTCTGAGTCTAGAACCTTTTGAAGACCGGCCTCGCAGCACTAACATGTGAGCAGCATTTGGTTCTGAGCGTGTGTATTGATTCATTGTCTCCCTGCACAAAGCAAGACAGTAATGTTGGCCCGCCTTGCTGAAGCTGCACTAAAGAACCGTAACCGTGGTGAATGAGTAAAACTCAGCAGACTCGGGACACGGCTAGAGGGAATGCCTCGGAGAAGAGAGTCGGACCGATGGAAGAGGCGAGCGACTGTCTGATGCTTCACATTAATTGGGGATGATCCGTGTGATCTGTTGGGTCTGGTTGCAGCAGCCAGGTCTGTCGTGAGCCTGGGAGACAGATGTAGGGGCCTCTGCACTCGCTCCGGGGCTGAGGGAAAGCAGTGAGGCGGTGGGGAAACGGTGTGTGCGTGCGTGCGCGCGCGTGTGTGTGTGATGGTAGAAATGCTTTCCTCTCCCACTTAAATCACATCTCCTTTGTCTTGATTACCATTTTGGCAGAAGGCCGCAACAGAGTAGGTGAATTAACATATGCTCGCAATTTGCTCTTTGGTCATATTGTTGTATGGTTGCTGCAGGTCCTGATCAGCTGTTTTTGTTTCGTATTTTCTGTAAAATTTGGTCTCTGGGTCTGTACTGAGCAGCAGCATGCAGTCCCAGGTGAGTCATTTGGAACTGAGTTTAAACGCGTCGAATATTCTGGAAAAGAAGCGTCCCAATTTTCTGCAGGTTTCCCACATTTCGTCTTTAGTCCCACACATTTCGGATAACTTCCAACTTGCTTTCTGATTCAGGAAGTGAGGCTCAACATTTGAACACATACTGGGTCTGCAAAGCTGAAGCCATCCAGAGATGCAGCAGAGAACAGAGATGTCTGTAAATAGCAGACACACGCTGCATTAGTAGAGCTCTTCAGCTCCCTCCATTGCTTCTGCTGTGCAGCATGCAGGAAGAGAAAGAATAAGCTAATGGACTCTTTATTTAATGTGATCAGAGCAATTATTGACATGCTGCCAGGAAGATGCAAGACCATTAACTCAAGTCTGAGTGTCTGTGTGTGTGTTTTTTTTTTACTATCTTTACCTTTCCTCCAGTCCTCTCCATTCCCTACAACATTTCACTGCTCGACTGCTTCCAAGAAAGTATGAGTTGAAGTCTGTGGCACAGACCGGAGTTATTCTGTACAGTATTGGGCAGCAACTGGGAGGCCAGGACTCTCGTTTAATCAAAACTGAAAACTTGAGTCCAGAAAATGTATGCAATGTTGACATGAAGGTTTAAAAAAACCACAAAAGAAAAAAACCACAAAAAAAAAACTCCGTGGGCCGTTTATTCCTGACAGCATTCCCAACATGAAAACCAATAAACCCAGGACCTCCACATAGAATCACATTTTATAATACAAATAATAATAATAATAATACTGTATTCTGCTTTCAACTAATTTTTGAGAAGATAAATTATTGAAGTTTGAAAGCAATCTCTCTCAGTGAATGTATGTCATAATGGAATCAATGAGAACAAGTTCAAGAGCCCTTAAGTGAGCACTGTAGATGATGAAAGCATAAAAACAGTATAGTTTGTTCAATATTAATAAAATCTTTTAAATAACATACAACCAATTTATCTGTTTTCATTAAACTTCAACAAATAGCTTAAGAAGAAGAAGATATAAAGTCTGTTAAGTCGGGTGCATGCTCACCAGAGCACAGCAATAAAATCAGTCATATTTGCAGAAGACGCTTAAAAAAGCCTTTCACAGAGAGGACGGTTCCCATGTATCAGTGTGACACCGTCGTTCCCGAGCATACTAGTGGTGCATGCATGTGTGTGTGTGTGTGTGTGTGTGTGTGTGTGTGTGTGTGTGTGTCAGTGGCTGCACATAGTAGTACTGCGCTAGGCTCTCCTGGGGCACCGTTCCAGGTCGCCGGGTCTGTCTGCTGTCACGGGTTCCAGAGTGGTGATAACTTACAGCAAAAATAAACAGAGTCACCATCTGCTGCGGCCTCTACATGCCGTCATTAGTCCAACGAGACGAGCTCAAGAAGAAACTGGCAAAGTTAACTGCATGCAATGTTCTTCAAAAGACAAGAAATGTCTGAACAAAGCACAGAACGTCACTGGCAATGTGTAGCTAAGAAGGTAAGAAGATGGGGGTCATTCAGGATCATGGAGGTCCTACAAGGCCAGCAGATGTCTGATCCATATCTACAACATCTGGTCCTCAACACACACACAATCTATTTCACTCAACTTCTCTTCAGACTTTCATTGTTCTTCACGGTCCACTAAACTCCACGCCTCTCCTTCCAGAGAGAAAAATCCATTTGTCAGTATTTTTACTCATCACTTTGGGATTGTTGCTTTTTTTTTCTTTACTATTTACATTAGTTCAAAAATAAAAATTAAACCCTTGTCAACCTTTGTGCGAGCTGGAAGTACAAGCTGGTGCCAGAAATGAAAGTTCTGTGTCTCACTCTGGGCTATTGGAGCGCGGGGGTGGGGTCACGCGGCGCTAGGCAGCCTTATTGTTACTGTTGGGACCTAAGCCGTATGTTTGATGCGAGTCTCTGAGACCTGAACTGCAACGTGACAAGAGCGCCGTCTTCTCCTTGCGTCTCTCTGGGTAGCTTCCTTTTATAAACGGCGACCCTGTGACCCGGCCGCGATCCCTGAAGGGCCGGGCGGGACAAAACAATGTCTGGGCCGGGTCCCGGTGACATGAGGCCGGGAATAGTGTCGACTGCTGCTCTGTTTGTTCAGAGAGGGGACGCAAGACCACCTAGAGGCTTGGGTTCAAGAACACCAGATAGAAACATACTGTCGAGGCGATTCTGGCTTTCAGTAAAGTTGCTCCCTGTATGGAAAGAGCTTTTGGCCAAATGATCAAAGGCACACTGTGCAAATAAAGTAAAAAACATGCCCTGGACCGCCAGCTGTCTACTGGTGGTTTAGGTTTTCTTTGGAATATATCTACAAAATATTTATAAAATAAATTATTTTAACTGTAGGAACTATGATTTTTAAAAATAGTCTATGAAATGTATCGATTCAACAGTCATCTATCTATCTATCTATCTATCTATCTATCTATCTATCTATCTATCTATCTATCTATCTATCTATCTATCTATCTATCTATCTATCTATCTATCTATCTATCTATCTATCTATCTATCTATCTATCTATCAAGAAAACTTAAAACTTCTGCATTGATTAACGTGATAATTTTGGTAGCCCAGAGGCAACAAAAATACTTCACCTGCATTTACACATTTATGTTTTTTTAGGAAAACAAACCAGCATACGCTCAGACAGACTGAATTTCTGTTTGCTCAACTGTAAAAGCGTTTCTACGTATAAAGCATCAGAAAGTTAAATGCTTATTGTAAGTCGAGAGCAAGGTGACCATGTTGTGTGTTGTGATGATAACACTGTAGTCATATCCTGATTTAAAGCTCTGTGTAATGCAATCTTCTAGTGTTTGGGTCTGCCCGGTGCAGCGCAATGCTATTGATCCCCTTGGCCTTGTGGTCTGCAAGGTTCCTGTCAGTAAATGCAATGAACAGAGGCATCTTCCACTCCCCCTCTGAACCTCGTGTAGGACTACAAGCTGAACAGCCATCGCTGAAACCCAATCCCGATCCTGGTTGTCAGCGAGCGGCAGCGCCCTACAACGTCCCACGAGGCCAAGGCTAAGTCGATTTAGTGTCAGCGCAGCTCCTCACCTCATAGACCTGTGCCTGCCTAATGTGTCGCTCTAATATGTCTCTCCATAAGAATTACAAGGCTGTAAGAGGAACCCAGATACAATAAGTATGGATTAGCTAATGTCCAGGTTCTGTTGGGATGGAAGGAGACAGCAAACGAGTGCAACAGCCTCTAAGTGTCCGTCTGGCTGTGGCTCGGAGGTGAGACGGGAGCACATCGGCTTCTCCTGCTGGGAATTCAAAGGAGCACTGGGAAAAAAACTTTCCTCTCCACCCCAGGATGACGATGGGGGGAGGAGGGTGATCGGGGTAACATTGGAAAAATGATTAGTGTATAATGAGAACGATGGAGAGAATGTGAAGGGCTGTTAATGCTTTTCTTTAGAGTATTGATCAACCTGGAGGGCTGGAGCTGTTTGGGTTAGAGCTCCTGAAGCCCAGTCTGCTGCGCTCTATTTGTACGGGGCTAAAACAAGGAGGGGCGATGGGATGGAGTTTAGAAAGAGGGTGGAAAGAACCTGAGGGAAGAGGTCAGTCTGTGGTCAGATCAGGGCTTAATTAGAAACTATGTTAGCACTAAACTCTATACATTGATAAGGGATAATTTATGCCTCCTATATCTGCCCTTCGGCCAGAGAACACAACCGTTTTAATAATTAATGCTCAATAGATCACCAATTCTATATCAGCGACCAGGCTGGCTCTGCTTTTGGTCAAGAATGGTCAAACTGGTGTGTTTGCAAAAATATTTTGCATGTTGTCATGTAAAACCGTTTTTATTATTGGAAATTGATGTGACATATCAAATCTAGTAAAAGGGATTAATGTTTGTATTTAGCTTCCAAGGACTAAGTCCATCCAAAAAGCTTAAATTATAGGATATTTTTGTCATTAAACATTCAATATAAGCCCAATTTGCAGTATAGCTAAAAAGAACCACAAATTTTACCTGAAGCTGTTGCATTTTTATGCATTTACAGGGATTTTTCAAGTTACATGAGCCAAGTAAACATTACCTTTGACTCATAAACATTCACACACACACACAACTGTACACTCATACAAACTGTACTTGTCACTGCAAAGCCCTGCAGACGAGTTCAGAGTTAGCGCCAGCAGCCTGCTGAGTAAGTAGACAAGTGTGCCCTCAGCTCAGTGCAAGCCACTATGCAGTTCCGCTTTGATGTGTTTTTGACTCTGCGTGTGTGTGTGTCACTGAAACAGCCGAGGGACTGTGTAATCCTCTGACATGCCTGTGGAAAAATACAAGGAACCCTCTTACAGTGGCACAGCTAAAGGCTCAGAGGACCAGTTTGTCTACGGGGGAGCCACCACTGGGAAACACACATCACACACTGACGCATATCTTACACACGCTTATGATGCACGATTATTCAGAATTGCTGGCTTTTGTGAGGTTTCTGGCTTGGTGACACCTATTCCTAACAATTTGGCGCACAAATAAGGTATATAAGTTACTAACCGGAACCAAGCTACAATGTAATGTAGAAAAGATGCGCGCCTACGCCTGCACAAACACTGGGGGCAGAGCATTAACCCAAACTGTTTGGAAGCATGTTTTCCACGCTTACATGCTTGCGTCCAACATGTCCTGAATAGTAACAGAAAGCGGTTCTGGTGATCATTGAATAACCTTATCCATAAGAGGCAGAAGTTTTCATACTTCTTCAAACTCCCAGTCAACTGCGGCAGATGACTCCTCGTAACTGAGCCAGGTTCTGCTGAAGATTTTGTCCCGTTTAAGGGGAGTTTTTCCTCTCCACTGTCGCTGAATGCATTTGTTAGATTGGAAATGCTTTAAACTAATTTGTTTATCATGTATTTGTGATTGAAATGAAATGGTCTTCTTGTGAAGTGCCTTGAGATGACATGTGTTGTAAATAAATAAAATTTTACTTAACATATTTTGTCACTTTAAAATAACAAACTTGAAAGGCCTTTATTGCATCTGAACAACATAAAAATTTATTCATGATTAATTTACTCACATGCGGACTACAGAGTTTGTTGCACACCACACTTTAGTGTTTTAGTTGGAACATTTGTCAAAAATTGTCATATTTCTCTGTAAAATATAATCTACACATTATCAATTAAAGTTTGTGCATAAACGCTGACAAACTGTGCATACATTTAATAGCTAATCAGTGGAATAGATGGTTATAATGAGTTTTCAAAAGCTTAAATGGATTTCAGCTATTCACTGGCGGTTGTGGTCCCTCACTTGAGTTCACTGCAAATATTTTTTGCAAGGTGATGCATAGGAAGATAGCTCAACTGTCTAAGTACAAGTAATCATAAACAAATAAAAATACATTTTTACTTGTTTTAATGTAGGGGTAGAGAAACAATAAGCAACAACACTGGACATTTTATCTTCTTATTGTCTAATCAGCCGTCTGACTGCTTATATAGTTTCCCTTTTAACCCTTAAGTTACCTGCTAATGGCTCTCACAATGGAATTATTTACCACTCACGGTGAAGGGGCAAATGGGTCAAATCGTGTTTGTGTGTCCCTCCATAGTCCAGAGTGAATGAAAGCAAATGATGGGTTCATTCAAGCACACAGCGGCTGGGGGGAGTAACAAAAGTGGGTGGACAGAAGAAGGAGCACTGAGTGCTGCCCGTTAAAGTGAAAAATCATGCCACAGTGCTGAGGGGCCCAGTTCTGTCCACTGGGAGAGGTGACTACATCCACGCCAGCACTCAAGTGCTCTTAAATACTCTCCCACCTTTACCTCCCTCTATCCTCCTACCTACCCCCTTCCGCCTTTCTCCTTGCCCCAGATGCCCCCAGGTCCAGTCCAGGTACAAATTCCCATTTGCTGTAACGCTCCCTCGACATGCTTGTATCTGTCCCTGACATCATGTAAAACAAAAGAAGAAAATGGACCCTCAGTGTGTCTACAAATTGCACCAAGAGCTCTTTGAGTGGAGATGTCAGGATACCATTAGAAAGCTCTGTATAGTGTCCTTGAGCAGGCTTTCGTTTGTCAAACAGCCGAAAACTGCCACTCTGGACATCCCTGTATATGTGTTTTATTCAAATTAAAATGCTGCATCAATAAAATGGCTGCAGCATGCAATAACTCTCCTGATCTCATGAAGCCATTTTAAACTTCACCTGCACTTTAGCGAAACTCATCAAATTAAGGCGCTGACAAGTTTAAGAGAGACGTCTCCTCCATCTGTGTCATGCTGAGACAAAAAAGCTCACGTCTTGATTTAACGCGGTGATATCAAAAAGCCAGCCCTGCCGAGATGAAGCCTGTCTGTGTGAAAGGAATCAACCTGCCGGGGCTAACCGCGGTGCTGCCAACACGTTCCCGATGAAACACAATGCCAGACGAGCCTTTCATTCTCACACCTACGGCAGCGTTGATGTCAGTCGCGTAAAAAACAACGGGCACGCATGTGAGCACGAGGGCATGCATCGTAGACATGTTTCCCCCACTAATTAGCACGAGGGAGTCCTGGGGGCAATCAGACTTGAGGTTAATGAGGGGGGGGGGGGGTGTAGAGATGAGGTAGGGGTGGCAAGTACGGCGTGGCAGGCTGCAGCGGCGCCACGGTGTAATTCTCCCCTCTCATCACGCTGTCACCCTGAAGGAGCATCACCTTCATGGCACCAAACGCTGATGTTCGGGGGCCTGTGACATGTGCATGCCAGCGTCTGTTGAAAGCACTCAGTGTCTCCGCACGCCGGTGAGCCTTCCACCCACTTTTGGCTCGCATTATCTCCTCTCTCACATCTCGTTTGGCTGTGAAAGGCCCAGATGTGACAGCATGCTTCCCATAGCAAAACAGAGCTGCCACAGAGGCCTTGGCATCTGTCTGATCTCAATTGGTGAGCGGCAGCGCTGGTGGGGGGTGGGGGGGCACGGTCGAGCAGATGTCATCACTGACGAGTGCCCGCTTGCGCCGCGATCCTGTCTCTGTAGAGCACTATTCATCCTCTTGTAGGACTCCGGTTGGATGGTAACAGTGCTGATCTTTTCATGATGTTTCTCTATTATCACACCGCGTCTTCGGATCTTTGGTGTTAGTTTTGGTGCTGACAATATTCATTTTTGTGCCAGGCAGGTGGTTTCCAAACATCCTTGACAAAAATTGGGTCAAAATTAACCAATCCTTTATAGAGGCAAGCGCTGTCGGCATGCCTAACGTCAATCACATGTGGACATGAGTGGCAACAAAAATGTCTGCTCAGATCTGCGTCTTATTCATGGTTTGTTCTTCAGCCCTGGAGTTTTTTATCGTTACAGTTTGGCTCAGGCTCCCCATTCTATTCTTGTATAACTTAAAATACAATGCGACAAACTTAAGTTATGCACTTTATAAAAATAAATGCTACTCTTAGAGAGATTCATACAAATAAATGATGATGATACGTGACACTGTGGAATAGTCCACACCCCTCCTCCCTTTTTTTTTGTTTATGGTGATTCTTTTATTTAGATTTTGCGAGAATTGTTTTGAAGTTGATCTTCAAGTTCCCCTAGCAATGCAAAACTTCTCCAGGGTCAAACACGTCCAAACAAAAGAGGTGGCTCTTGTTAAGAGATGCTGGCTTTAGATGTACTGAAGATAATCAGAGTTTTACAACTAGGGGTTCATGTATGTGTCCGCTCGTACCCATCGGTGGATAATAATGGGGGGCACGGGAATGTGCAAATTAGCAGCCGAGGAAGAAAAGATGACTGGAAAACAGATAAAAGATGAGAGAAAGTGAAACGGACGGGCAGCGCTGCTCACAAGCATTACTTGTCAATTTAAAGCCGATGCTCCCTGAACCACACCATATAAATTCCCACTGTCACATCCATTCTACTGCGTCCAAGCCGACGCTGGCTCCGTCCCACAAGATCCCCTCCCCTGATGCATACTTGGAGCACTAAAGTACAGATATTGTGCCAAAAGAAGTCGGGCTTAACTTTTATTTATTCGTTTCTCAGGTTTTGAAATATGGTTTGTCATCTGCACTGGAATCAGCGCGGGCCGACATGAATGGATGGGAAACGTCTCGGAGGAGTGCTCCTTGAGCGTGTTTGATGGTCCAAATGTTGTATCTGCACAGATATTTGCTCAACCCAAGGATGCTGTGTTTGCAACAGACTGAAAGACGGGGAACAGGACAGAGCCGAGTGCTTGGCACGACTCGTCTTTGACTAATAGTCATTCATCAGCAGTCCTCCCTCTAATCTGTCCTAAACATTCAACACCATGCAAAAACGTCTTCAACAATTTCTCATTTATTTATATTTTCCTTCTCAGGGTCTTGCAATCTAATAAAGTTGTCATGATTGATTTTTTCCTAGGGTCTCAACATTTTTTCTAACTTTTGTTGCTTTCTAATAACCTTTAGGGCCGCAACTGGTTTTATTTAAGAACCTGATTCTGACCTATGATTCATTAAGCATGAGATGATTCCTAAGCTCCTAAACAAAGTTTGACAGACAGGAAATGGTATTACAGCCCCAGCTGGGGGATTTCCGCATATCCATTAGATTAAATCTACACGCAAAAGATGATCAGTTAAATGATGATGTATATTTCATTAGTGTTTTAAAACATGTTAGACGTTTTTAAACAATGAAGGACAACCTAGTTTGTAGAGTTTGTTTGTATTAGTAGTGTTGGCATAGAATGATATTAATAAATGTTAATGTTGGCTTAATTTAGCAACACTTTTTCTATAGCATATGTGTTTTTTTTATTGTAACACAGAACAAATGGTGAAGCAACTAAATGACGAACATATTTGGCTCATATGCCAGATTTATTTGTACTTTTTATCCCTTTTAGTTCAAGCCAGACTGTAAAACTCACCTACCAGCTAACACGCTTGTGGTGGATGAATTGACTCACACTGAGCACAATTTAAGTTTGGCCTGCTTCAGTTTGGGTTCTTGGATCATCTACAGTAAGACATGTAACAAAAATACCCTTTACCCTCCAGCAAGTCATTTTGTGAAATGTCACCCACACAAAAATAGCTTCACTGTTTTTGTTCTTTAAGTCTCAGCCTCAGATGAAACAGAGTGTGAGCCCCGTGCAGAGAAAGGCATCCATAAAGAAAACACCGCCCTGGAGGACCGGGAGACGAAGTGCTCGCCCTAATACAAGATTACGTCCTACGTGCAACACCTGTTTTGACTTAACGTAACAGGCCAGTAGCAAGATTAGCAAAAACATGCCCATAAACGGACAAGGTGGCTGAGCTGACATTCAGATAACAGCAGAAAAGGAAAAAAAAAAAGAGACTACATTGGTTTCAAAGAGCTGAAACAACTGATGTGGTCATAACGCGGAGGAATTTATTCCAGGGCTGCACACGAGAGAGAAACAGGAGAAAAGCTCCTAAAACCATCTATTTTTAGCAATTAAATCATGCGGTCCAGAAGCCGAGAGATTTTGAGCTGAATGTTGCCTTTTAACAAACCGACATTAACAGAAACTGTAAAATTAGTTAGTTAGCAAAAATCCTGGGAGATTTCAGCACAGTTAATTGGCAATTGGAATCTGACAAAGAAATGTGAACAGGGGCAGCAGAGGTGATTCTCACAAATATACTCACATGCTGGAACGAGACAGAAAGGGCACTCCAGGACACACCTTTACAGAGAAGTACAAAAGGTTTTATCTAGAATCTCTCTGTGCCATGCAAAAGGACTTTTCACACTTCTTCACTCTACAACAGTAAATTTTCGCTGGTATTTTTATTTACACCTGACAGGCCAATAAAAGTACAGGGTACCTGGAAATTGCACAAAGAACATCATCTTGCACTGTCAACTTATTAAAAACCATCCCCAACACAGCTATCTGGCAGGTAAACAAAAATCTACAAGCAAAACTAACATGGCACACTACCATGCACACTTCATGAAACATGGCGGTGGCACCATCATGCTGTGGGGATACAATGGAAAGGACATGGAAGCTTGTCAGTGTTATCAGGAAGATGGACGAGAAGAAATAAAAAGCAGTATTGGAATAAAAGCTGTTAAAGGCGATTAACGGCTTGAGCCTTGGACGGATGTTCAACTCCCCACAAGACAATAAAACTGAACCTGCAGCCAGATATGCAATAAAAAAGCGTAAAAGTCGTAGAGTGGGCCAATGAAAGTCCAGACCTAACCCCAAAAGACAATCTGTGGCAAAAATAAGAACTGATCAAAGGTCCAGAACTGGTACAACATACCAGAATGCCCCCCCCAAAAAACTGCACCAAACATTTATAACTTTCCATCTGGATAAAACCATGGAAGTTTCATTGCCATTTGTTCGGTGTTCAAGCCTGGGAATTTAGAAAATCAGTCGAATGTGGAGATGCATCTTACCTGAGGGAAACAGGGTATTCAGCTCCCAGTACTAAGGAGGCTTGATCTACGACTGATCCCTGGAATTTTACCACCTTAATTAGGTTTGTCAGCTTGGCAAAGTAAGAAATCGCTTTGTACCATGTCACCTGAACAGGCTGGGTTTTTTGTCAGGGATCAAGAAGCAGACACACGCCACATACCCAAGTAGGCCTCAGCGCTCAGCAAAGGTGTGATTGAATTCCTAACATGAGGCAGTGGCTCTGACAAAGTCTTTGTCGGATTGTCAGGGCCCTTTGGCACATTGTTCGGTGCATTGCTGTGAATTTCGTGTCAGATCACAGGGTCGGATCATCAGTGGCAAAGACCCTGACAGGAACTCAGAGAGGAGGTTAACACCTCGCACTGCCGTTGTCTTCCTCTGTGAAGCCGACTGTGCTCGGCGCTCGAGATCAGCAAACCCAGAACTCTGAGCTGTTTGAGGAGGTCTGCTGTCCAGCTGGCACTACACACAAACCTGAGCGAGTGCCACGCGACTGTGGTCTCCCTGTAATAGCTCTGTACCTCTTGGGGCCTTGCTCTGCAGCGTTCCTGCTCTTATCTCTGTTTATGTGGAGGGCAGATCGTCTCGTTAAAGCTCGTGTGAGCGGCTGTGCGCCGGCTCTTGCGGCGGGGTTGTTTAAAGTGCACACGTCAGTAAGAATGCAAGTCTGTGCGTGCGTGTGCTGGGGAGGCGATAAGGCGATGCCTGGCACCAGAGGCACTTTGCCTCAGATCATGAAGATGAGGGAGTTTGTTTGTGGCTGCACACACACACACACACACACACACACACACAGAAACGCATACGGGAGGAAACTTGCGTTAATCACGATAAAGTCTGTTTAAACGTCTGAGCTTTGGTCACTGCAACCTCTTTTTTTGTCGATTATTTTCTGTGAAGCTGTGCTAATAAAATAAAATAAAATCTACTGGCTTCCTAATTAAACAAATTTAAAGTATATTTGCTGAAAAGATGCCTAAAAGCTTTTATTTTAAATGGCAAAGGGATAATAGGATTAATGGCAATAAAATCAAGATTTACGACCAAACTTGTTTTTTCTTCGAAGGTCATTGTCAGCTGTTCTGCTACGAGCCAATTTACCCGTAGGCCAGTTCGGCTAATTTGTCTCGCTAATGAGCTTTGTTTGATCAATTATGCTAAGTGTCATGAAAATGCTAAAATCTCACATGATTTAATTAAATTGCAATATTTTTGTATATTGTTATAGCTGTGGTTCTAATACCCGAAGCTGAAACACGAGAGTGAAACATGACTTAGACCCGGTAAGCCCCACAGTATTTGACGTTTTTCACACTGAAGTATAAATATATAATAAATACAAATAACGAACTATATATATATATATATAACTAAACCAATAGGAAAAAAATCATAATAAATCTAATACACAATGCATTATACATTTTATTATAAACACATTTTTAAACACTGACACCAAGAAGAAATCTGGATTAAAAATAAATTTTGTGGTAATTTTCAAGAGGCTTATTGGGTACCTGCAGGTAAGGCATGCTGTCTGTAGCAATAACTCCAGTTCAAAGCAACATTAGCTTAAGAAGAGTGATTGGGCTGATTTTGTGTTCATTTAATGACAATTTTTTTTTTTGTCCTTTATGTATTTCGTAACTCATTTGTTTGTCTGATATGCATGGACTAGGCCAAATTGCCTTTCTTAAGCCAGCTGACATGCTGTGTGTAGCATAAGAGACCAAACATCCCATTGGAAATAGCTATATTTTACTTACAGGTTTAATATTTAAAAAAAAAATAATAAAGCTAAATAGGCTGACGATTCTCACAGTGGCACAGAAAAAAACCCACAATACATAAAGGAAGTCACAACATATCAACAGCATAACACACCAACACAAATTTACAAGACACCATCAAGCCCAACAACACTTCAGAAGTCATAAGAAACTTGGCTAAGCCATACCACCTTCAAAAAGACAACAAAAACGACAAACACAACGACAACAGTCACACAACAACAAGTTACAGCACAAAAAAGGCAACAACAAAAAGCAACAATGGAAGTTATGCTGGCAACTTTATTCTAACTTGTGTTGTTGCTCAAATTCTGTTGAGAGATATCATCGTCCTTTTGATGTCTCAGGTATCATTGCTCACTGAAGCACCATCAGCTTTTTCACCCAACACCATGACCTTCAGTGCGTTTGGTTCATCATTTCCCTTTTACATGCAAAGCTGCATTGTCTGTCAGAATTACATTTGTGTCTTTAGCAGCTGAGACATTCAGTCTGCTCTAAATATAAACATCCACATTTACCAGTTTTACTTTAACTAACAACTCTTGTTCATGACAGACATCTAATTAATAACTGAAGGAGGTGTAGGAAGACTCGAACGTTGATGTTTCACAACACAGTTCAGGATCAGAGAGGTCTTTAAAAAAAAGCCGCTGGCCGGCTGAGCAGTGAGTGCTGGGAACTGATGCGCCTTCAAGCTTTGAAGCATCATTTCTGGGGACAGTGTATCATATCCTGCCAGTGTGCCGGTGACAGCACAACTCACTTGGTGGTCCAGGACTCAGCCACTTACACGTTTAATAAGACACTCTTGAAGAAGACGGAGAGCCAAGCATGTGCACTGCGCTCAGTTTTTTTATTTCCCCCTTTAGTTTTACAAGCGTTGTTTTGTTGGCTGCCCGCAGGCTGGCACTCACCAACGCTGCACATGTGTGTCTCTCTCCCTGTTAGGTATCTATTTAATACAACTATTAGTCCCTTTCTCTCCCCCCTCGTTTTGTATCACTCTCAGCTCTCTTCACCCTAGTGAAATTCAAATAAACAATCAGGGTAGCGCCATGCTGAGGAGCATTGTAATGAGTCCCTAATTAGCCACTCCAAACACTGAGAGCGGCTGCTTTACGCCTCGTTTTCTACACTCATCTGCGTAAAACGATTCTATTTGCTCACCACTTAATGCACTGATTGTATATCGGCACTGCTGAGGGTAAAAACAGATAAATAAACAAAAACGATTTCTTTAAGGCTGCATTAGATGCTAATACTAATTACTGTTTTAAACCGGCTGACCTACGCTGGCACGCTGCAGTTTCCTGAGCCCTTCACGATAAAAGCTTCACCTTACAGCTACTCTCCTCCCATCTACCCCTAATACTCTCTGTGCAGCTTTTCCCTGCTTTCTTGAATGTATGAACAGTTGGTCAAGATAAAGCTTTTATAGAAAGTTTGGCTTTTTTCTGCACGTCCAGGACTTTTCACCAGGCTTAATAAATCCACTCACAATAAAATGGCCGTAAACCATAATTTCCAATTACAGAACTTTGAAATTTTATCAACTAAAACCAACAAACTATTAGATCAACACAAAGTAGTGCAGAAAATGAAGCAAGAGCAACATGTTACATGAATTTCCCGTTTCTTTCAAGAATCTATTCCATGATGCTGCCGCCAAATCAGGGTAGTGCTAAAACCATATTACCTTTATTTATAAAGCGCTTTGAAATAAACCGAGGTCATCAATGTAATTTTTATACACAAATTATTTCAACAAGGTTAAAAAAACTAAACAGGTTGCAAATGTAGCATGCTATGACAATCAAGAGACTTTCATACAGCAACAGTCTTTGGTCAGAGGCCTATAGAGATACGTCACAAGGCTGACTGCTACCTTTTTTTGCCCACAGCATCACCATCCGCAAAGACTTTTTATTTGGATTATTTTTCTTATAGGAACATGCCAAATTTTTTTATTTTGGACTCATGTAAAATCTTTTTAATAAGAACATTTCTTAAGGCGATGATTACAATATTCTCGTACCGACCAACACGTCACACAAGAGTGAGGTTTGAAACCTGTTTTCGACAAGTTATTGTCTATTTTAGAAAACATTTTTTTTCATCCATTTCATAACAATGTCTATTCTGCAATATAACATACACAGAAGTTGTGGTTCAAATGCTACAAACAGTAAAAAAAAGATCCAGGTGTTGGAATACTTTTCCAAGGCAGTGCAATATGAAAAGGCCCCATTATATTTCTGCAGCTGGTCAGCGGCTCTACAGGTGTCTCACTCCTGATCTTAGTTCATGATGGGGTCAGTTCAGTCGAGAACCGCTGCTACGCAGACCATGCAGTCACCTCCCACTACTTTTTTCAGGGGTGACACCATAGCATCAGGCAAACATAGCTGGAGAAATGGGACGATGATAGACGCAGACGCAGCCCTACCGGAGTCGCCCGTGTGTGTGTGTGTGTGTGTGTGTGTGAGTTTTATTTTTTTTGCCAGACTGCCTGTGTGTGAGGTCTTTCAGTGTGTGTCGCGCTCCTCTCCCTCCTCCAGTTTGCAGAGCTCATTTCCTCCACAGGCTGCCTTCCCGCTACTTTATGAGTGAGAGCTTCTGCGGCTCTCACCTCAGGACACACTTCAGTGTCTAAATGTTTCCATTTGTGTGGGAAATGACATACACTCTCTCACACCGTAGGGCAGCAGCATAGCTAACCGTGTTGGGTACGACTATCAGCAAAATGAAAGACAGAGGGATACTTGTTTTTCTGGGATAATGAAGGTGGCAGATGGATAAGTGTTTTGTCTCCTTTTATTGAGTGCTGAATCTGAACCCTTTAATTATGTGTTTGTCTGCAGGAACTCTTCCCACAGAGTGCCAACAGTCCTCGGTGACTACACCAGTAATTTCCACTTCTCTCCTGAACAATTCAGTGTGACAATCGATGCAGGACTAGAATCTCTGGTCCTGATCAATACTGTAGGAAGCTGCCGGACAAACCAGAGCCGCACGATATCAACACCTTCCCACACCGTCATTAGTGTCGCTGACCTTGAAGTAAAATTCAATTTCCCGCAACAACAACAAGCCGCCCCCTGAAACCACCCACCCCACCTCATCGAAGAGCCACTTCAGAATTCAGAAGCTATTTCCTCCTTCCAGAACAGGAAAGACAGGATATTATAACTTATGAAAAAGATACATGGAGCAAGCGACGCTGAAAGAAAGAGATGGATTTAGTTTGAGGAGGTAATTATAACAAGAGGACAGAGGTAAGGTAAGGTACATACAAAATCCAAATAACATGCCAGCGATCCTTTGTTTCTGTTCAGAGGAAGGGACTTTCTCCTGGGAAGCTCCGGCTTCAACCAAGGAAGCGAAAACACGACCCAGATCCAATTTGTTTCAGCTATGCGACTTATATCACCACTGATCCTTTTAACCACCAAAGAAATCTTAAGTTTACCACTTCCGTATCAGGTACTAATTTGAATACATTTCTAACGATAAAAAGTCTGCAGTCTGACCTGCCATGTTGTAGCTTGTCCGACTTTTACGTAATTAACGAGAAACATGCGCCGGTAAATAAATATCTCAACAACCTTAAACGCCATCCACAGACGCCGTCGTCCATTGTTACTTCTACAAACATTACGTCACTGTGTGACGTTTACGTTCTTCTTCTGCACTTGCGGGTTGCTTAAGGTTCCTAAATTGTTCACACAGAGGTCAGATGGCGCTCGCGTTTATACAGTAGTTAGAACAACCATGCAAAAGAAAACAGCAAACCTGCTGTGTGAATGTAGACTTTTGTAGACAATCCAGTTTAAGGAAATAGCTTAAAGGTCTTGGAAAATGAGAACAAAGCTCATGTAAAAATGTCTTTTAGTTATTGTTCACCATCGACAAAGGAACATTGCATACCAACCGCAGTTTTAAGTCATTCTTCTTAACTTCAACTGTGGGAAAATTTTTCAGGGAACCAGCCGATAAAGCCAAAAATGGAACAAATAAAATAAACTGAAGTTAACGTATCTATATATTAGTAAAGTCGATTATTGATTAGCGATGTAGCACCAAGCTCAGCCTCAACCAGGTAAACACGTCCGCTGAGCTGTGGTGAGTTTCAGGCCCTAACATGAATTCCACTAAGGACCCCGCACAACCTTGAGTCTGCTGTGCTAATCATGTGATCCTATCAGTCCGCTGTGGTGCAGGAGGGGAAAACACGCTGAAGGAGTTTCCTGAGGCTGAGAGGAAGTTATGTGTGTATGTGTCAAAGTGAGGCAGGGGGCCATGGGAAGACACGAAGCTCAGGGAATCAAACCAGCATCTCAGACAAAGCTGCCAGATAGCTTTGAAGTCGGTCTTATCACGGGGCTTTGTGAGGGAAATGGGTAAGAAGGTGGCGTTCATATGGTCTCCGTATTTGTTGCTGAGCTGATAAAACCCCTCCTGAGATTCCATGGGAGCTTCTGGACCTGACCATGTATGTTAAACAGATCATTTCACTTCCCTCAGTGTCCATGAGCGGCACAGCGAGCACACTCCCCCAATCAGATTTCACTGTTCTGTTTGTAAGTCACCTTGCTTCTAATTTAAAGCAATTTAAATTTGACTTTTTGGATCCAAACAGAATCCAAACGTCACATCTGATCAAATTAATTAATTTGGCCGTTAAAATGTCCTAGTCATCGTAACCACAATAGAAATAAAAATTTGCGGTCTCCATCTGTGTAATGCTCCTGGTAAAGGAGGAGAGAACAACTCCATGTAAACTCATCATTTATAACAGTAATGTAATTTTAGGTGAAAATTACTTCTAATCAATTCAGGCTCTAATTTAGCATTTTTAATGGGAGAAAGAAAATCCAACATTCCTAATAGAAATATATATTTAACAAATTATCCTTTTCAACAGTAGATCTGTGAACTTTTATATAATTTTGTGTCTCCTAAATAAAAATATATGCAAACGCACTGGCCAGTTTTGCTTCATCCAAAATTTAACAGAACAGAGAATAAAAAAATGAAATACAAAAAAACTCTGTAAGGTAGATGTGGAATATGAACCAGTTTTTCATTAAGGAACCCAGAAATGACCCACATTTCTGTGTGGCATCTAATAGCAGGAGTCTAAAACAAATATCTGGTGGCCTCCTTTAGAAGGTTGTAAATGATGATCCAAAAAATGTGACAAAGTTAAAGTAACTTTGTGTTCTCAGATGTAAGTTGTATGGAAACCCTGTGGGGTGAGCTGAGGAAGAGGGAAGATTTAGAGAGGAGTCAGGTTAATGTCAAGAGATTTACTTCCCTCCGTGTCCTAAACTTGTGAGCAGATAAGGAGGCTAAAAAAATGTGCTTCTTTTAAAGTTATTGTGGTCACAACCTTTATATGATAACAAAAAAATGTCTAAACCAGAACAAAGTGGCTGCATATCATTATTCTAACATTATTATTTTAGTCTCAGTGTTGAACTTGTGAGGCCTTGTTGGCAAAAATTCTGACCGCCTTCCAAATCCAATATAAAGGGAATTATTTTCCAAATTCCTGCATACAATCTAACCTGCGCATAACCTCGTGTCTTCAGCTTGAACTCATTTGAGGCTGGAGTTCTGGATTCAGGGGTGAGCGACTGAGGATTTGGCATGGCCGGGACCCGTGTAAGGAGCTTGATATGAGCTTTGGAAGACGTGAGAGAAGTGACAGAGAGGAAGGTTACAGTTTCTGCAAACAGAGCTGAGGTTTTTTTTTAATAATTCTGGCTAGTTGAAATATGCCAGTGCAAAAAAACTAAGGTTTCAGTAAGGGGTGAACCAATCAATCCGACATCCAGCAAATCAAAATAGGCACATTTATTTTGGCTCTGATGGGTGAGCAGCAGGTCAACTATTGAAAAAAACATTTTTTCTTTCCCCCTACTTATTAAAATGTATTAAAACTAACAACTCAAAGCATTTTCCATCGGTTAACATGTCAACAAACAGCAAGTAGGATTGTCATTGGAAAATAAAAATTTCTAACTTGACACAAACTCTAAAAAATCAATAGAGTTTATTGTAAATTAGTTTTCTTTGGAATCAAAGACCAAGTATCCTTTTCATAATCTGTCCTTTAGCTTTGCAGTTTCAAGGCCAGAGTTTTTCAGGTATTAAAGGACGTCACCAATGCATCAATCCATCCCTCAGCCTGCGGACGGTGCTGGACAGAAGCAAGTTGTTGTTTTTTAAACTAAGGATTTAAATCATGCTGAGCAGCATAATTAATACCCAGACCTTTTGTAACAACTCAAACCCATCAGTGTTGGTCATTAAAGTGGGTGGAGCCAGAGAGGCTCACGGTGTTGGAAAGAGCCATGGTTGAAACGCTGGTAAAGCTGGTATTTTCAGTGATGCTGGCAGCCGGCGCCGCTGTGACGTAGACATGTAACTAGTGGTAACAACAGGAAAATTTAACTGCAGTAGCTACAATTCATCCTGTACAGGGCAGCACCAAGACGACTTTAGGTCACATGTTACAGAAAACAACAAGTCTATACGAATAAACCTAATAAAATAACACACCATGACAACACATGATCGGTTTTTACAGTTTATCTAGAGTTAGTCTTTAAGAAGCTAACTAGGTTCATAGTGCAACTAAAGAGATTTTTAAGCAAGTACACAGGGTTGTCAACTTTTTTAGTTTTCCTCCAAATGAATTGCCATGTTGGCAGTTCTAAAACTTTCCGCATATGCTAACGGACTAATGGCTTTAATAGTTGAGGTAAGCCAATAAAAGAGAGGGAAAGGCGCTGAGACTCTGCAGTGATGCCGTTTAAAAACTGCGTTCCAGCTCAAAACAACATGGAGGCATTTACTCTTTGATAAGTTAAAAAAGAGAAGAAAAAAAATTCAGACTTTGAGGTAAAATTGGAAACTGTGTCAGCCAAGAAAATCATGAACTGGAAGTTTTTACATTATTCATTCATTCAAATAATAGGAATCAATAATCTACTGTTTTTGACTGATAGTGTATTCCTTTAATCACATCGCTTGATTTTCTTCTTAGTAAGTAATGAGCAGATGGGAATAAGCAGTAGGGAGGACAGTGGTGTGTTTCTAGTGCGCGTGCGTGTGCGTGGCGAGATTCACCTTGATTAAGTACGCCGGCTGTCTTTGAAGTGTTTGGAGCCCAGCACGGCCAGCACAGAGCCAAAGGTAACCCCTTCCAGCAAAAAATCGAGGCTGACCTCCCCACCAAATCATAACCATATGAACGTAAGAATTTCCACCGTAGCAGAATGCTTTGGCCCCACCCACCCCCACACCCCACCCCGTCCATCTCCCAGGGTGAGGCATTAAGTCGTGATAACAGAAAACAGGTTCTGAGAGCGGGAAGGTGATGGAGGGCGGAGAGGGAGGACGGGAGGACAGCAGGAAAGTCGGGGTTACAAGTGTGCCGTACGGAGGAGCCTGGAGACGGACGGATTTTGTTAAAAGAAAATGTTGTTCCACAGAAAAGGACTGCCTAAAATGGAAATTTCTCAGGCCAGAATCAGGAGATATGGCGACCTTCACAGCTGACAAAGTGTGAGACGAGAAATGTGGAGCGCTTGGCCGGGGGGTTAAAAGAAAGGGAGGGAAAAAAAGATGACAGAAATTTGGAGAAATGTGGCTCTAACTCAATAAATACCCATCCAAACCACAACAGAGACGGAGAGTTTTACCTTCGCTGAGGCCCACCTGCAAGTGGAAATGGTTTCCTGTTCTACACAAACACTCTTGTACCGTAATCCACTTAATTACACCCAATATTCCACATGTGGAAGTGCACATGTACAACATTACAGTTTAAAATATATGGGGGGAAAAAAGAGGAAAAGGGTTGCAGCCCTCCTGCAGCCCAGCAGCACCGCCCCTTCCTCTCTGGCTGCAGAAACAACACAAGAAAGCAGATAAATAAGAAAACCGAAGAGTTTTTTTTTACACTGTGTGATAAACCTAAAACAGATCTCGTGCACAGCTCAAGCAAAGCCCCCTGTCTGTGAACCGCTGGGGTAGATGAGTGTGATTCCGCGGCTGCCTGTGTGTGCCTCGATAGCTTAAATAAGCATTCCTGCGAGTGTGTGTGCAATTAGGGTTTGGGTCTGTTTGTGTGCGTACAGTATGTACATGCGTGTGTGTGGTTGCACGGCGGCGGTGGGGGCTGTTAGCGGTTCCATCTGGGCCTCCTGGAAGCCGCGTGGAGTCAGAAAAACCACATCTCATAAAAGAGGGCCGGCCCAATGTTCTACAAGGACAGAACATTACTGAGAATGTCGTTCAGGAAAGCCTGGGCCCCAGCCCACACCTTGGCCCTCCTATTTTTTCTGTTCGGCGAGGGATAAGAGAGAGGAAGAAGGAAAAAAAGCTGGTGAGGAGTGTGGGAGACAGTAGCCGAGACAGCGAGACTCGCCGTGATTGCTATTCCATCTGTCGAGAGAGCGGTGACAAGCTCAAGAGTCAGGCAATGTGAGCGGGGCATCTGGTGCACGTTGGCCGAGGGGCTTTTTGGAAACAACCAACAAGAGGATGAGCAGGAGAAGGGGATGAAGGGCGAGGGAATGCAAACTATAGTATAATTAGAGGAGTAGTCCTTGTGTTGCTCAGCTATTCAACTGGAAATCAGCAGAATATTCGAGAAATAAAACGGTTTGAAGGTAAAATCTAACCGCACTATTTGACCTTGTAGCTTTAAACTTTTATGTCGTGATTGTAAAGCTGTAATAACGGAGGACCAGCAGCATGGCGTTAAGCCTCCTGTTTAATACCTAAAACAGCGGTTAGGATTTTCCTGGTTGGGGCTCCATGGAGATGTTATAAGCAGTCAACATCTGATATGCAGTAGATAAATAAACACACACGACAGTAATGTTTTCATACTTTAAACAAGAAACATCCAAAACCCCAAGCTACAAATCAAGACATGCACCAATCAGTGGCAGATACCAATTCTTTGACCTGATTTCCGATTTAAATGATTCCTAATATTTTTTTTGCTGTTTTAAAACTTTCAAAAAGTAAGAAAATGACCATTTACTTTTATGGATCGAAGATTACATCCCCAGTCTTTGACTCTTGTCGGTCATAATCAATGGAGTTGATTCCGATTCCTTGCCAATAGTTTGCTGTATCTCTACTGTAGTTCCAGGCTCTTCTGTTGCTTTAAAACGTGACCACAGGGAGAACTAGAAGCCACTCGTATGTTCTATTACTTCTTTAATTTTTATTCTGTATTTGTATTATTCTAATTTCTAAATAGTAAGTCTAAAAATACCCCACCAGCACATCTGACCCTCCTCTGCTTTAAAGGACTCCTCATTTGGATGTAAAAAGTGCGACCAGACAGGGTTAAACTATAAAAATGATACTTTCCTTGGATCAGGTCTGACCATCGATCATAAAATGTGTAAATAAATTTTTTTTCTTATTTTTAAATACATCAAAACACAGAATTGACACTTTCTGGGCTTTAAATGCACCAATAAACACCATGTTCTGTGATGCAATTTATGTTGAAGCTTTTTGAAATATAAGAATATTAGATCCAATCAATGGGAATATTTTTATTTTTATTTAAAATAAATCTAACGTTAAATCGTTGAGCTATTGCCTTGGAATAAATCACCGGCATGATTGTTTACTTTTTTACACCATTAAAAATCTGCATCAGATGGTTTTTCCTGTTTGTTTCCAAACTGACGGCGGTGGAAAGGTTTAGAAAACAACAACATCTGCATGAGCTGTTATGTTTATTTTTAAAATAGCAGATAGCAGCTTTTGGGCTTTTTAGCCCAAACTGCTTTCTAAATATCCAAACAGGAGTTGAAGTACTGCTGACACTTCAACCTCAAAAAAAGAAAAGATGTCATTTAGATTGTACAGTTTTGTTTTGTGAATGACAGGAGCTACTTAACTCTAAGGTATCTGAATGTTCTGCAGGATGATCCCACCTTGATAACGTAGCATAGCTCCAATGAGCTGAAAGATGCTGAGGTAGGGCGGACGTGAGTAAGCGCCACACGAGTGACGGTTCACGGCTATACTTATACATCCGTTTAGGACTGACTGCACGTCAGGAGCGTAGGTGTGTGACTCACTACCTGTGAGCACAGATCAATCGAGATGGAGCAATGCAATCCTGCCCGCAGGGGCTATTCGAGTTTTTTTTCACACCTCACAGAATTTGCTTCAGTTAAAGAAACACATTTAGTTTGGTTTCAGCAGAGCAACTTACAACCGAGGAACACAAACGAGGACATAGGGAGGCTCAGCTGCTCTGTACCCGGGGTCCGTTCATTTAAACCGCAAGACAAAAGATGCTATAAAAGATGCAAATATCCCAAATTTAATACGATGTATCTGATTAATATTTGCTGTTCCTTACACCTAAGTTCAACCTCTCATTCGGGTGACACAAAAAGCTTTTATTCAAATCTTAAAATGCCATAAAAAAAGCCTGCATGCTACGATCACCATTATTAAAAAGACAACTTATTATCCATCATCTCCAATGCTTTTCTGCCTGTTTCGTCTCTCATTTAGCATGGCGTAGTGGTGAGAAACACCCCCCCCCCCCCCCCC
>JAVLVB010000913.1:1919079-1932093 GCA_032876305.1 Orestias chungarensis
TGACATTTTTCTGCAATTCCCCCCCACCCCCCCTTTTTTTTCCATTTTTTTAAGCTGAGGGAAAATGGGGGCAAACTGAGCCGGGAGAGTAACAGCGGGCAAAACGTTAGGAAAATGGACGGGCAATGGGACTGAAGTGGCCGAGATTGTCACTGCTGCGCAATAAATTGATACCTCTCCGAATAGCAGCACGGTGAGAGACATTTGTGTACTATGATGGCAGTGATCGCCGCTACGCACTTCCATTCCACTTTCAGAAACGGGCACAAATTGTCAGCAAGGGATCCGTTTTTGTGCAGAGAGAGAGAGTAATCACTTGTAATACGCCCGCGGTGTCGCCGTCACTGACCTGCAGTATGTAGCCTCTGACGTAGTCTCTGAGGGTCCAGCCCAGGCCGTGCAGGATGTGCAGCACCTCCTCCTGCTTGAGCACGGAGAAGAGGCGGTCGAGGAGGATCTTGAGCCTGACGGGGACTGCCTGGGTGCCGTACAGCATTAGGCTGCTGATGTCGAACACCACGTTGGACTGGACGATCTCCACCTGGGTCGGGTGATAGAGGTGCTGCGTGCTGAGCTTGTCCAGGGCTGCAGAGACCAAGTGAAGAGATGAGGAGGAGACGAGAATCCGCAGCAAAGGCAAAGACAGTGGCACTCTCCTACATCTGCCGTTCCCTTCATTTAATCTGAAACAGTGCTCCACCCAGGCTCAAATCATTTGCAGCGTCTAACAGGGTTTCCTTTTTTTTGCCATGTAGAGGTTAAAGGTAAACATCATTAAACAGCAAACACTGTTTGAAGATACACGAACATGACCTACTGTGTCTTTTCAAGTTAGACGTTTTAAACAAGAAAATGCAAATCTGTCTAAAATTTGTTCTTTTGTAAGAGTTTTTTCATTTAAAAATGCTATTTTAGTTTTTAAATACCAGAAACGAGGTGTAAAATTTTCCCATTAGATTTTGCTGTGTGTTTAATTTTGCTTCCATCTGACTGGAACAACCTTCCTTTACAAGTTCTCAAACAAGACTTCTTATGGCTTTTTCGCTCTAACTTCATTTTTCTTGCCTCTCTTGTCTCAAGGCCAAACTCATGGAGTTCTAAGAGTCAAGAGTTTTTTTTTGTTCTTAGAACCTGACCCTGCTGTAAACGCTTCTCGAACCAGCTCTCCAACTTCTCCGTCGTTTTATTATCTGGATGTTGCTTGTTGATCTTTATGTTCCTCATAATTAACCAACTAACTTCTAACCAAGATGGCTGGTTCTACGTTGAGTGATGCATCAAACACAAAACGTGCCACATCATTTTATGTTTTTTTAATCTTTGCTGGGGCACTTTTATGCTTGGTGAATACATTATAACCTATTTTTGGACGAAAAACATGTAAAGAACCCTGATTTATGGCCGAATCTGATTTAAAAAACAACAGACTGAACTCCAGCTGCAGGACAGGTGGGTTCACATGTTGCTTTAGGTACAGCAGATTTGTTATTAGCTCCACTGTGCAACCTCAGTCGCCTCTTTCCACTCTTTGGCTGTCTGGGCGACACCTATTTGACTGGTCCTCTTTGTCTCAGTCCTTACTTTTATTCCTTTACTTCATCCTCCCCCTCTCCCCTGCTTGTCTGGGTGACACCTGGTTGCGTCTCTCTCTCTCTTGTTCCCCCTCTGATCCCTAGACGAGGGCTTTGCCTGACAACGGCAGCGCAGCCAGACACGAACATAATAAAATATGAAGAACTACTTGTCAGAGTCCCTGCCAATGCCGACATGGAATGAAAAGCGGAGGAGAGAGGAGAGATGTGTGGCTGACAGCTCAGTTCAGAGGGAGAGATTAAAAAATATTCAATGGGGTCCTGTGCGATCCGCTGAAGGCCTCGCAGGCTGTTCTTGTGCGGACCAAAGCCAAACAGGTGTTTTCTTTTATCTTTTTCCCCTTCCTTCTTCCCTTTGTACTTTCTTCCCTTCATCTTCTTTTTTCTATATTACCTGTGCAACAAAACTGATAAGGTGGTGGCTCTCACCTGACTTTCTCCCCACTAAAAGTTTGTTTTGTTTCAAGTTGAGAATATGTCTGTGTCTGCAGGTCAGGACCTTAATGGTGTTCTAGTATTCATCTATAAATATAGTTTAACATTGAGATTGTCTTACCATGAGCTACCCAGCCATGCTTGCACTGGTCACATGTCCGTAGGTGAATCTTTCCAGGCTGGAAACACTCACATGTGCAGTTCACCAGTGTGCACCGAATGGCCTACGGAAACAAAAGAAGCAAAGCTGGATTTAAATCACAGAACAGAAATGAAGGGAAATTGTCTGAACTGATATAACTGACTAGTCATAACACTTCTGACAAGAGCCACGTTCATCATTACACACACACACACACACACACACACACACGCAAACATATTTATATACCAATACGCAGATCTGTAGGCAACTTGGTGAAACAAGCCTAAGCCAAAATTATCGATATGCACCGGAAGATGAAGCTAAACCTACAACCTGCACACATCAATTTCTGACCATTCTGCTCATCTTTACTAATAAGTTTTGTAAGAAATTACTTAAATGCAAAAAAAAAAAAAAATCACAGAGGGAGAACATATGCACAAAAAAAACAAAAAATCCCATGAAGTTGATTCCAAATGTTGTGGGAATCTGCACAAAGACACTTTCTTTCCTGAAAACACTGAACCATAACTTGTTTGGACTGAGGCTCCGTCTCTCAACACTGGAGCTGCACTTCGTCTGACCTCGCAAAGCTTTTAGTAGTGAAAGGTTAAGTGTCCAGACGCGAGGAGGGCATCTCGGTGCAGCACATACACCGTGTCAGCTGACGGCTACTCCTCTTTGGACAAATCTTTGAACACCTTTTTACAGGAGTCTGGCTAATAAAATCTTACCTGCCCTTAAATTAATAAAAATTTAAAAAAATCAGCAAAACTGTTTGCCGTCGTGCACGAAAGTGTACAAAACCGAAAACAGTTCCAATGTCCAAATAAGTGCAGCAGCTGCAAGCAGTAAATTTCCAGCTGACATTGAGAAACAAGAAGACAGAGATGAAAGGCCCTTAAAAAAAACAACATTCATCTTAATAACAGTTGTTCGTTTATCATATATGTATGTATTTTCCTTATCTTATCATGATGAACTGGTTAAACGATATAATGCACAAAAAATCTACAGCTGCAGAAGAACATGTGCACGACAACTGGTTTTGTTTCTGTTCTCAATTTTAAACAGAGGCTAAATCTATTGTTTTCAGGGAAGCTTTTAGAGCTTATATGGTTACTTTTTTTAACTTGAATTTCTTATTTATTATGACTCAGAACTTGTCACTCTCATACTGACAGTGTGACCATCACCTGAAAGCGGCAAGAATTCAATGAAGTGACGGGACGCGCTCTGCAAAATCTAAGCGTTTCTCGCTGGTTGGTACGACGCTACAGTGACAAAGACAAAAGACTCCAGGCTTGTGGTCACATCTCGAGCAGCAGTTTTTTTTTTTGCAATATTAGACCCAATCAGCACTTCAGCTGCTAAGATCAGAGAGCTCAGATCGATCAGAAGGAAGCCCTGAATATTTCTGCCCCCTTTACCGGATGCACACAAACTCAAGGGCATGCTCAGGTGTTTAACACAAGTCTGTGGATTAGCACCTCTTCCCACAGTACAACATATAAAACCTCTAATCTACTAAGGGAGCGTAAAAATCTACCGGAATCCCTTCCTGCTCGCCTGGAGGTGTTACAAACCAGATTAACTCCAGCAGGTGTCAAAACGAACATGGGTTAATCCGAGATTAAACACAAAATTACACCAGTCCTAACCACGTCACCTCACAGTTTGACACGGGACGACACGCCAGCCGAAGGTTATTTGAATTTACACCCTTTTTTTTTTTTTTAAGCTCCGCAGGTGCGTGTGAGGATTATCTATTAGGTTTAAAAAAATGTCGTACGCTGACATCCAGGCATGCACAGTCCTAATGGGCTGACTGTTGCTTCCCTCAGCAGACTGTAGGTGGAGCAGACCTGAATGTATTCATAGGTAAAATCAAAAGTTCAGAAATGTGATCACTTTTTAGACATCATAAAAGGCAAACACTGTTTTCACTTCTGAGGCAATACTAGTAGAAACTTTCCAGATGATCTACAAGATTAAAAAACCTCATGATTTAATATAATTTCGTTTGTTAAATAATCGGTTTAGCATCAGTGGCTGATAACATCACACAAAAGATAGAACTAATTACACTTTGACCAAAAAGGTTGTCATAAATGGGATACTCAAAGAACATATTTTATACAGGGTTGAACATATCGAGTACAAATCCTGAGTTTATGCTGTTTGGGGAGAAGCTGGATATATTAACTAAACATTAGGTTGGTTAAAAGGGAGACTAGTAAGAAGCCGATTCTTATTTACAGAGCAGAATTTTGAAGCAGACACCTGATCAAACTTTGTAAATAAAAAAAATCGTCATGGTAAATTGAAAATTTTGTAAATAAATTGAGTTAACTCATCTGTCACCATGTGTCTGCGCAAGCTATCTTATAAAACAAGCAATCAATCGTGTCATAAGTGCAAATGGTAATTGGGAAAAATGGTTACAATTCTCAATTTGAACCAAATATGTGTTCTTTAGGAAATGTAGGTGGAAGTTAGTACAGTGTTTTCAGGATTCAGTTAACCTTTTTGGTTGTAAACCAAACCCATAACTGAACCCTAGTGTACTAAATAACTTAAACTGGGTACAGTCAGATTAAAATCCGCTTCTGGTACTAGAAAAGGAATTTAGGTGTTGAGATTTTTCTCAATTGGGAAATTTCAAAACTAGTAATCGAACATGCAAAATACGCTAATTTTGCATGTTAATCTAAATCTGATAGTTTTGAAAAATAGATGTTTATCGTAAATCAGCAACGTCCCCTCCTCTACATGTCCGAGCACCTTTGAGCATTCTTTCACCAGTTATGACAAAAAGTTGAGTCACTCCAAGAGATTTTTAGCTCATACTGAAAAGGAAGATTAATGCAAAACGCAACACTATTAATAAAAACCAGATTTAAGCAGGTATTAACAGAAGTCACGTTTTGAAAGGATGTTCTTAGAATTGAACTAAAATTGTCAAACTGCAGCAGATCATTATTTATGTTGAGTATATAGTAATATAATTCGGCTGGAAGAAGACGATACAAATCATATTATTACAGAAGTACTTGGAAAAATGGTTTGGCCTTCAACAAAAGCCATAATTGCTAAGATGGTCCTTAGGGAAAATTAGCTACACACCACTAGTAGAGGCAGACGGTGCAGAGAGTTTGCCATGTTGGGACTTGATTTTCATGTATGAGAAACCACAGCGGGCAACATTTATATCAACAGACCATAAACATCTGGAATATTTAAGCAAAGTAATAACGTGTTGCAGCTGAAATAAAGTTGATTACCAGATGCTTTTTATTCTTTTTATCTTTTACCCTATTTTAAAACCCTTCCTTCTCCAAGGAGCTTTCTTTAAACGTCACGATGTCACACGGCGCAGCCGTTTTGGATTCAGCAACGTCAGTGGAAATAAAAACAAATAGAAATATCAAATGCGCCTCCGCTGCTTACAAGCTGAACTCTGACAGCTGACGAGATAGTTAAGGGGCGTCTAATACGGCAATTAGAGCATGCCACTGTCTGCGGTGCTGCTGCTGTGACAAGGCGCCCTCTAATCACTGACTTATTACGCCGGCTTGCAGCACCTCTCATATCTGGCCCATTAAGCAGACAACAGCATTAGGAACTGCAATAAAGAAGCAGCAACCACCCTTCCAACTGAGTGGATAATGATGGCAGAAAGGGTGAGGAAACAGACTCGGCTTGTTATTTCTAACAATTAGTTTGTTCCGTGTTAAACTAGGAACTTCTCAGAGAGGAGTACTGTCAGAAAGATTTTAGTTATGATGGCGTCAAAGTTCGTAAGTTTTTGCTTTGGATCTAGGATCAAATATTAGAATGAGGGTTTTCATTGAGAACAATAAATAATAAATCCTCAAGACTGCATGATTCTCACACTCAGATGCGCTTGAGCCTGTGTCCGATCCCACCACTACATTTCTACATATTTGTCACAGCAGGCTAGGGGGGGAGGAAGTTCGGCCAGAATCTCCTCATTAGTCACCGTGCGAGCGTCTCGCCAGCGTTTCCTTTCTGGCTCGGACCAAAAGACCATGATGTTGAGCATAAGGATGGAGCAAAAGCTGAAGAAATTCCCACAATGCCGAAGCAATTAGACCCAGTGAACAGTCAACACTCACGCACAGCTGCTGCTGCGCCACCGCTGCAGTCAACAACAGGACTGAGTGTCGTTTTTCTGCGCTTATCTTACTCAAGGCTCTGTGTGTCACTGCAGGGCTTTGTTTAGCCAGAGGCTTGATGTTTCCTGGATGTTTTGCTTGGCTCGCAGCCGCTGTCCCGGCCCAATTGTGTAAACACTGACAGCGGCGATGGCCAGCATCGGCCTCTCAATTAAAACCCTCTTAGAGGTAGGAATGGACTGAAGAGGTTGGAGAAAGAGGAGCGTCAGGAGGTCAGAGGTCATTTTAAACAGTCAGTATGTCTCCGCCACACAAATCTAAAACTAAAAATGCTGCAGACAGACAGACAGACAGATCTAGAAAAAAAACAACAACCTGGAACCGTGTACGTTTGTGATGGTGGGAGAAATGGCATCACTAAACACCCCTGTGAAAAATCCTTTCTGTTTGACAGTCAGGAGATCTCTCCTGCTTGCATCCTTACCATCTTTTACGGTGCGACTCTTTCAAGATGATATAATTTAAGACATTTAAATGCACTGTGTGATATTATTTCATTAAAATGTAAACATGTTTCAGTTCATGCATGTTTGTGCAAACTATAAGTGATTATACTTTTCTAAACTGCATCTGTATAGCTAAACCCGGCGATGGAGCCAGGACAAGTTTCATTTAACAATAGAAGCAATGCTGATCCTAATCGAATATCCTGTACAACTGCAGAGTGCCCTGATGTCATTTCTTTATGTAGACACTGTAACTAAATGCCACAGGAAACCGCTTAAACACCAGTTGCTTTGTTGGGTTCAGCCTCTCCGCATCGTCTCTGCGCTGCGCTCAGCTGAAGCCCGCGCACACAGCTGCTGGATGCTTGGTGTGTGTTGTTCCTTCTACTTTAATTGAAACCTTTTACCATGTTCGACACTCAGCCACAGACCACATCTCTTGTTTGGTGAGTTAAGCAAAGCCGAGATTTAAATGAAAACCCCGTGTGAGAGCGAGTCTCTGCAGCATCGGCTTCGGGTTTGGATTTGTCTCTGCTTAGGGTCACTGTTAAACACTGGGAGCATCTTGTCCTCTCTTCCACCCACCAGATATGATCTCATCCGTAAGGTAGCTGCCGAAATGCCGTCGGTTTTCCTGCCAGAAATGTGCATCCAACGTGTGCAGGAGGAGCGGCGCAGGAGACTTGCGTGTCATAAAAGCGGAGAGATCAGGGTTTCACTGCATCCATATTGGAACCAGGTGACAAATAAACCACGGTAAATAAAAAAAAAGAAGGCTTGGATGTGTGATGTGGCAGGCTGCAAAAGTACAAGGGAGCTAATACCTGATTGCTGGCTATTCTTAGATTCTTTGGTTTTCTACTGGGTTTCCAATTTAATTTAAAGAAATGATCTTAATTTTGACCAGTTATTTATTTCAGACGTGAACTGAGGGTAATTCTCCCCGAATTCCCCGCAGCATCGGGTCCGTCCTCCCTGTCAGCTCTGGTTTTAAAACCCGTCGTCTGGCAGTCACTGAGCAGAGGACCCTGTCCTTCGTGCAGCTGTGCATCTGGGCTTTGACACGGGGCAGAGCCACCAGAGCTATGCTAATGGGAACCAAATGGGCCGTGAGCCCCCGGTGGATTACAGAAGGAGAAGAGAAGCATATGTTTTCATGTATTCATGCAAAGAACCGGGACCCGCTCGTTTTTGTTTCCTTCTTCTTTTCTCATGTCAAATAAATGGGAGCAGCAGCGTCTGTTGTTCAGAGCCCAAGTTAAGAAACGCTCTTTGTAACGTGACAAATTTTCCCATTTACAGTCATAAAGAGGATTCATCTGAAACTAGATAATGTATCACACTACGCAGTCAGAGTATGTTTTTTTTCTTTTTTTCGTGCCTCCGGAAGTGAAGTTCCAAAGAAAAAATGAAAATAGGGGAAACAATAAGGTGCATCTGAATCTCATTGTACTCGGAACAATCTGAAACACTGCTTTCAGATGTTTGGCTGGGACACTTTGCCTTCACCTGCTTCACTGAAAACAAAAACCTCCTTCTGTATCTCGAACAGAAAAATGACCACCATGGTGAGCATAATCTAAAGTCTGGAGATTAAAACGGACCGTCCTCCAATTTATCTAAAACCATCTGCCGACTCCTGGTGAGGAAATGATTCAGATCATTCATCTGAACTTTAAACATTTATAATTGAGCCGTCCAAACAACCGAACTCTGAGAGATGAAATCTCTCATCTGCTGCAGCTCCACCTGACATCCAGTCTCAGCTCTGGATTCCTTCGCATGCATCGAATCAACGACATCACCACCACCCACTTATAATGACACGGTCACAGACAGAACCACCCCAACCCGAGCGGCCTGACTCACTCCATGACACATTTCTGTGCGTGCACTTCTGGACAGCCATGGTTGTTTATGAAGTGGACGGATAAAGGACCCAGCTGTCTTTCATATTGTGAAACAGAGAGGAAGAGGGAGTGTGATATAACAATGCTGGATCAGAACACACCAGCCTGTGATCTCACCATCACGTGCCATGCTATCAGATTGTTGCCAGCACAGGTGGACAGATGTACCGCAGCGTTAGCTCTGGCAGTGCAGTGAGTTCAAATAGCTGCTTTGGCTGGATGGGGGAGTGCATGCAGAGCCCCCCCTCCCCACGGAGTCCTCGCCCCTGGGCCTGCTCGGCTCACCTCAAAGCATTTCCCCAGGCGGATATCAAACCCCACTCCCAGCGACAGACCTCTGGGTCTGCAGACACCAGGCCAGGTTCAAAGATGGGAGCAAGGGAATGCAGGGGAGGATCGATGGAGAATGAAGGGAAGGAGGGATGGAGGTGTGAGATGTAGACGTGAGAGATGGGGGCTGGGGTATGAAAGATGGTTTTAGGTGCAGCAACATTGAGACGGGTGAAGTAAAAAAAAAATATATATAAATATATATATATACATAGATGAAAAGACTAAGCGTGCAACAACTGAAGAAACAATAAAGCTTTAAGTGTTTCACCACCGTAATAAAATCTGAAAACTGAATTTTTATTTTTGGTTTTAATATGTTGAGTGTTTAGTTTATTTTCATATTTATGGACTGAACTTGCAGAAGCCTGCAGTAAATCAGAGCTTGTTTCTGTTTCTGTGAACATCAATCTTTGAATCTTTGACCTGGATCAGGCGAATATAACAAGAATATCTTTGATCTTCAATATTAACTGTCAGCTGTAGCTGCTTGGGATAGTTGAAGTGATGGAAGGTGATCCTCTACGTATTACACTCTGTTTCCTTTACATGGACGGACACAATTACCAGCCTGCTAAATTCAAAAGTCTGTCTCCTGTTAATGTCTCCCCGACCTGTTTTCTGTGTGTTTTCTGTGTGTTTCGTTGTTTAGTCTGTACTCGGTTTACAAATGAAATAGTTGTTGCACCGACTTTTATTCACGGGTACTCAAGTAAGGGGGTTAATACAATGCGTGCAACAATTTTTTTGATTTATGTTTTTGCAAAAAACAAAATACAAATAAAATACTAATGTGATAAACTGTGGATGAGTTTGTGTAAATACATTTGTGAAGCACTATAAGAAAGCTCCTAAACTTTTTTAACTTATGTGCCAAAAATTGTGATTGTAACACAAATTATTAGTTTTTTGTTGCAATAATTCAGGATCAAACACTTATGGCAGCTTTAAGCATTTGTTATTTGACTGCATAAATGGGTTAATTTATGGCCACAGATAGACGGCTTTCTGTGGTTTAGACAAACACTTCCTTATCACAAAGTGTTGTGGGGGCAGAGGACGCAGGAAAACAAGGAGGCAATTGTCGTCAGTATGTGTTAGATTTGCTCTGACCTTCGGCCTATCAGAGGGAGCCAACAGCTGCAGATAAGGACAGCGGCGGGTCCAACTTCACACTTTCACTTTCCGGCCCACTAAATGCAAATGTCTCTGCGACAGACCTCGGACGGCCAAATCCGATTCTTTAGGAGGCTCATAGGAGGGAAACTACAGCACAGTGGACAAGCACTGTCATCTGTGCCGCACCTTCCTCCCTGACACAAACAGAAGACATTAGTCAGAACCCAAATAGACCGCTGACCTCTCTCTGTGAGGGGACGTCTCCCTCACTGCTGATAACACACACACACACACACACACACACACACACACACACACACACACACACACACACACACACACACACACACACACACACACACACACACACACACACACACACACGCACACGCACACATACACACACATTAAGTCATACACACATGTGCATGCAGTGAATTCCCCTTCTAAAAACAAACTTGTGGCCAGAAAAAGCTTGGAAGCGCTCCTAGATGTAATCTCCCCAATAGCTCTTTATTTTCTTTTAACATTTTTAACACCCGAAAAAAAAAGAGCCTGCGCTAATTTCAAGTAAGCAATCTCCGAGGATGTTTCTCTGTAACCCGACCGAACACCACTGCTGCTAGCCTGGTTTTGTTTCCAGACACACGACCCGGCAATAATATTTGCTTCTTTGCAATGGGTTTAGTTCAAACAACATGTCAGCGACCGTGGTTTACTTGTAAACACCTGGGAGTGCGTAAACAGCAGCAGCTGAGGAAATGCTAAAATCAGTGATGAAATAAAGATAATTAGCTTGAAACCACTTACTTACAGTTTCTACCAAGAATTTAAATACAATTTTTCTTTAAAAACATCCCTCTAAATGACAATAAATCAGGTTAAAGTTCTTCTGTTTTAGCCATCTTCAAAATACCAACATGATTTATATCTAAGAAATCCCAAAGCAATCAAAGGGAATATACACTATGAAACAGGACTTTTCAAAGACCAGTTCAAATTCAATTCAATTTCAAATTCAATTATCTTAAGTATCTCTACAGAGTTGTAGTGGATGGTGATGTTTTGGTAGAGACAGTCTCCAGTAGCAGTTAGTTTAGCAATGAAAGCTAATTTAACGTTGTTAGAAAGATCTGCTAATCCATTTAATTTGCTGGGCATTTGATCAGAAAGCCAGGCAGGGACAGAGTCGAGTACGGGATATGAGAATTGTCAGGAATTATATCATCAAGTGTCCTTAAGGTACAAAAGTTTTGTTGCTGTTAAGACCACTCAGCTAATATGAAGCAGGTACACAAACAGCATTATAGCAAAACAGCCTAAATTCTTCAGAGACACATACTAACGTCTAAAGAAACAAAATCATGATATGTGGGTCTTTCTCTGCAGGTGGGGCACCTCAAAATGAGGAAGACCTCAGAATGTGCATCTGTTGAGGCAATGCATCAAGTTATCATCCGAGAAATCAAAGCATGATTAGAAAAGAGTTCTCTGAATAAACCTCAGCATACCACCAACATTGGTACAAAGTGTGTGTGTGATCGTCCGGGCCTACAAACCTCTTTCATTTTAAGCAGTTCTGTCAGCAGCAATGGCACAAAATTACAGCAACGCATGTGGAACCCAAAAATATTTAACACAGATCATGCAGATTTAAGATCAATGCTACCAAATATTGAAGAAAAACATCCGAGCTCTTGAATTTAAAGGATAATAAAAAAAATTCTTCTGTTGTTTAGTAAAAAGGAACAGTTTGTCTTATTTAATGTCAGACAACCAAAAAAAGAAATTTGTCTACATCATAACAATGAAGTCCCAGATTTTACCTCAGCCACCATAATCATTATCAGAAGTTGATTCCTGAATCTGACGAGTAGATCTAAGAGGAAGCTGAAAGCGCCATCAGTGTTTACGGTGTCGAATGACACAAAACAGACTGACGGACATAGAGAGAGACAGACAGAGGGGAGGGAGAGATTTTTGAAGCAATAGCTGATTCACCGTAACGACAGCCGTGTCACTCCTGTAGCGCAGAGTCCCAGACGTCTTTATCAGCCTTACAAAGTTCATAGATAGGCTCTAAAGTGAAGTCACTGTCCCAGAGTCGCAGCTCAGGCAGCTTAAAAGGAGGAAAGAGAACAAACTCTAACAGGAAGGAACTGATAATTGAATAAAGGAGAGCAAACGCTCCACGATCGAGCTGGCAAAATTGCAAAACTCCCTCCCAGGACCCTATTGTGTCTGCCTCATTCGGCGAAAGCTGGATTCCCTATTTGTGCACTTATAAAGCCATCGACTAATTCGACATTTGCTTGCGTGTCTCCCAGTCGTTGAGTGCTGGTGTGCCATTGAGTCATTAACTTTGACAAATTGTGACAGACTCTTTTTATTGCCACCCAATCATGAGAAACAAGACTGTGGCAGAGGAGCTAATGAGTGGTATGTTTCTTCTCCCCAACCCCCTTTCGCAAAGATTCCTCAAAATCCCCCCGTTGCCCCTCCATATTTATAATTTTACCACATCCTAACAATAACACGGCCAGGACTCAGCACAAAACATACAGCCTAATGAATCTCATGCCTTCACCGCGCTGAAATGGCCAGTAAGTATTACCAGCTGCGACACCCACCCCCCCTTGGCAGTGGCATGGAGCGCGGGAGTGCACGGACGATGGAGGAGTGGGGAGTCACGCAGACACATCTGAGTGCAGCTGGACCAGGGAGTAAGACATGAGGAGGAGAGGAGGAGGAGGAGAAGGAAGACCACAAGTCTCCATGTTTCCAGCTGCCTTTCTCAGGGGCTCGGTTTTCTCTCCCTCCCCTGTTTTTTTTTTTTTT